>CM065593.1:5946179-6526012 GCA_033119425.1 Bufotes viridis | reverse complement strand
CAGAGAATCATATGGCGGAAACTGCACCATGGCAGCTTTAACCTGATCAGAAAGACCTAAATGATACTGACAATAGAAAAGGGAGCCATGATTAGGGTATTGCAGAGCGGGAGACTCTATCTAACTGTAAAATAACCAGTCCTGACACCGTGTGACGATGGATAAGGTTGGCCACAGCAGCCTCTTTATTAACGAACATGTTATAAACATCATTAACATCATCAAACATATTAAACCCAGACAGGTTGTCAGGAGAGGAGGTCATGGTTGCCCTGACATCCCCAGTTGCAACACACCGACTCGGGATGATAACTTCTGGTATCCAGAAACCAATTCCTTACATCACTCATTGTTGTGGGGAAGGGGGGGGGGGGGCGCCATCTCTCCAATGGTTCCCCAACTTCCACCTCAATCCGTTCAATGCATGACCTCCTCCTTGCCAAAAAGAGAAGACACGACCCCTTGTGCCTGTGAATCCTGCCACACTCTGACAGCCGTTTCAATACCTTTCTGTAAACCGAGATTCCAAATGTCCATGCCCACCTCAATCAAATGTACTCCATCGGATCTCAACATAGCTCGATCAGGCACTTTGAGGTCTCTGTGGCGAACCACCACCCCTCAGTTACAGGAAACAAAACGTGACACCTCCTTATTAATGCTACCTCTCGGTCTATTCAGTTTCACCACTGAACGAGCATACCTCCACCACAAACGGGCTACCATTTCCGACCATACCAACAAAATACCAGGAAACAAGTATACCAATCTCAGGATATCAAACTTAATATCCCGGATCGGCTGCCTGGAAGACCGAACACCAAGGTCATTCCCCCCAGCATGTAGAACCATGACATCAGATGCCCTGTCTAACCCGGAGTAAAAATGTAACTCTGGAAGCATTCCACCCCATAACAATTCTCGCACTCAGATCTAACGCAGGCTCACCTCACTCCTAGGGAAACCGAGCTGCCTGCCATCTGGGCGAACATTGGCAAATTCTAGAGGCTAAAAGAAGAAAAGGAAAAATTAAACCCAGGAACAGAATATAATGAAATTTACAAACTAGACAGGTGCACATGGGACCGGAATCTCCCAGACTCCCACCTACCAATCCTGCGAACAAGCCTGTCGGACAAACCCCAACTAGCTGCTTCCGTGGCAGACCCAATCCTGAATGAATGAGAAGCTTACTCCCTAACATTCAGGCCTTGCCTAATAATAACTTTTATTTTAAAAGACTGCCACAAATTGAAAACGGGAAACGGTCCTACCTTCGTCATGCAATAACAAGGAACCCCCATGGAGGTCCGGCCGGACCGCCAAAAACTCCCAGACACGTCGCAGCGGACAGGCGCCTGAACCATTGATAGGAAACAGCTCAATCATACGCCCCCTTCCCTGCTGATCAGACTTAGATTTCCTCAACCAGCACAACACACGATCCGTGTGACAAAAAACATCTGTCCGTTGTGAGCCATCATGAGATGCACAGGTGTGACTAATCAGCTCGCTGATGCAAAAAGCACCAAAAAATGCAAGGACAAATGCCGCTGAAAAAAATAGGCGCTCGTAAATAGACAGGCAAACTGTAAATCTGAGACTAGGGCCACAAACAAATAAAAAAAAAACGGACGATGACCATTGTGGGGAGTCGCTCTGGTAGATAGCGGTGCGGGTGCAGTACAGAGGCAAAACAGGGAGTCCAAAAGGTGCAATGAACAGTGTTTTATTCACACTTGCACAAAAACAAACGATATAAACAGTCTCTTGGTGTTCGTTCACACATACCAGAAATCATGAGGCAAAACAAAACAGTCCAAATCAGGTTCTAGTCACCTGGGAGGTTTTAGGTGCAGGTTCGCACCTGGCTGTCAGTCCAGCCGCAAGACAGTCGCCGTCAGGCTTCCAGGTCGTCTGCACTCCTCCTTGCTGGGCTCTTGCTTCCAGCCCAGAGAACCTCCAAACACAAGTGACTCCACAGCCTAACAGCAGCTCCAGGACAATCACCCCCACCTGCTGGTGCTGGCTGTGTTTTAAAGCCCGGCAAAGTCCGGCCTGGACCGTGGGGAGTAGGCACCCACCCAACTCTTTGCCTACTCCCAGTAAGAGCCGGCCCGGATTGGCTTTGCAGCCAAACTAACTATAAATGTCAAGCAGGCTCTCACCTCACCAAGGCCAGGAACCTCGGTGACACGTACCTCCCGTCGACAACGGTACCTTGCACCTTACCACACCATCCAGAGAAGACAGACTTGTGGTAGCCCTTTAACACTTGAATCACCACAAATTCCTTTGTGATATCAAGAACATTCAAAAGTTTAAACCAGTAGTAGTAATCTAAACCCTCTAACCGTTTCAATATACTGGAACCCGAGAAACCCGCCTCGTAGGTAGAACCAATAAAAAACAGCAACAACGGGATTAAATCCCCACTAACCCCATCATGACCTAACCGACCACAGAAAAACAACCATTCTCTACAAACCATCTGATAAGAGTGCCTCATCTAATCACTCAGTGCATGACCCATCAAGACAAAGGTGACCCGAATGCCAGACTCCAAAGATGTTCCGCGCAGGGAATTCCATGCTGCGCCGCCTCTGGTGCCAGCATGCAAAAACGATCCCACTGTAATCGAGACAAGGAGTCAGCAATGGGATTTGAAATTCCAGGAACATGACGAGCACACATCCATGTATTAAGCTCCAACCCTCGCAGAACTAGGTAGCGTAAAAAATTAACTACTGGGGGGTGAAGATGCTGAAATACTGTTAATGGCCTGTACCACCGACAGATTATCGCAGCAAAATCGAACACACCTGTTCTGAAAATGCGATCCTCAAACCTCCAAAGAGGCTACTATTGGAAACAGTTCCAACAGAGTCAGATTACAAGTAAGCCCCGCAGCATGCCATTGAGAAGGCCAAACACCTGCCATCCACTGACCCTGCAAGTAGGCACCAAATCCAAATCGACGCTGTCTCCCCAATCTGCCCACCATAGTGACCGACCATTAAATTAATCAAAAACTTTGCCCAAACCCTACGATCTGCCTTGTGATCAACATTTAAACGGATGAAATGTAAGGAGCTCCGGATCCCTGACATAGCCAGCGCTAATCATCGACAAAAAACCTGACCCATCAGTATAATGCGACCGGCAAAGTTTAACTTGCCCAACAACGATTAAAGTTGTCTCAAGTGAACTTTCCGCATCTCCAAAAGGTTGTGAACTAGGTTACGTTAACTTGTCTAGAGGTAACCGGCATTCCATAGCAACGGAATCCAACTCAATACCCAAAAAGGAAAGCAATGTCACTGGCCCAATGATTTTGTTGAGGGCCAGAGGAACCTGTTCGACAGTATGTAACATAGTAACATAGTATATAAGTCCGAAAAAAGACATTTGTCCATCCAGTTCGACCTGTTTCCTGCAAGTTGATCCAGAGGAAGGCAAAAAACCCCTGTGAGGTAGAGCCAATTTTCCCCACTTAAGGGGAAAAAATTCCTTCCCGACTCCAATCAGGCAGTCAGAATAACTCCCTGGATCAACGACCCATCTTTAGTAGCTATAGCCTGAAATATTATTACGCTCCAGAAATACATCCAGGCCCCTCTTGAATTCCTTTATTGTACTCACCATCACCACCTCCTCAGGCAGAGAGTTCCATAGTCTTACTGCTCTTACCGTGAAGAACCCTTTTCTATGTTTGTGTACAAACCTTCTTTCCTCCAGACGCAGAGGATGTCCCTCGTCACAGTCACAGTCCTGGAGATAAATAGATGATGGGAGTGATCTCTGTACTGACCCCTGATATATTTATACATAGTTATTAGATCTCCCCTCAGTCGTCTTTTTTCTAAAGTGAATAACCCTAATTTTGATACCCTTTCGGGGTACTGTAGTTGCCCCATTCCAGTTATTACTTTAGTTGCCCTCCTCTGAACCCTCTCTAGCTCTGCTATGTCTGCCTTGTTCACGGGAGCCCAGAACTGTACACAGTACTCCATGTGTGGTCTGACTAGTGATTTATAAAGTGGTAAGACTATATTTTCATCACGGGCATCTATGCCCCTTTTGATGCAACCCATTATCTTATTGGCCTTAGCAGCAGCTGCCTGACACTGGTTTTTACAGCTTAGTTTGTTATTTATTAAAATTCCTAGATCCTTTTCCATGTCAGTGTTACTGAGTGTTTTACCATTTAGTATGTACGGGTGACTTGCATTATTCCTTCCCATGTGCATAACTTTACATTTGTCAGTGTTAAACCTCATCTGCCATTTCTCTGCCCAAGCCTCCAATCTATCCAGATCCCTCTGTAGCAGAAAACTGTCCTCTTTAGTGTTAATTACTTTACACAGTTTAGTGTCATCTGCAAAAATTGATATTTTACTGTGCAGGCCTTCTACAAGATCATAAATAAATATATTGAAGAGAATAGGGCCCAATACTGAACCCTGAGGTACCCCACTAGTGACAGTGACCCCTCCAGTACTGACCCCTGAGGTACCCCACTAGTGACCGTGACCCAATCTGAGTGTGTACCGTTAATAACCACCCTCTGTTTTCTGTCACTCAGCCAGTTACTTACCCACATACAGACATTTTCTCCCAGTCCGAGCATCCTCATTTTATATACTAACCTTTTATGTGGTACAGTGTCAAATGCTTTGCAGAAGTCCAGATATACGACATCCATTGATTCGCCGCTGTCAAGTCTAGAACTTACCTCCTCATAGAAACTGATTAAATTAGTTTGACATGACCGATCCCTCATGAAGCCATGCTGATATGGCGGTATTTGCTTATTTTCATTGAGATACTCCAAGATAGCATCTCTTACAAAACCTTCAAATAGTTTACCCACAACAGATGTTAAACTTATAGAAAACATTGCCGAGAAGCAGCAGGGCCTATATAAAAGGAAATCATCCAAGTAATGTAGCACTGACTGAAAACCCGACTCTCTTCGCACTACCCATTCGAGAAAAGTGCTGAACCCATCAAATTACAAACAGGAAATGGAGCAACCCATGGGCAGACATCGTTCTGTTACATAAAAACTGTCCTCCCACATGCAACCCAAAGTGGGAAAACTCTCAGGATGCACCGGTAACAAACGAAAAGTCGCTTCAATATCCCTCTTGGCTATGAGGGCTCCCGCCCCGCAACGATGTACCCAATCCACTGCCCTGTCAAAAGAGACGTACACTACTGAAGTCAACCCCTGTCCAAAACAGTCATTGAGGGGTAACCCCGCCAGACAGGACAAATGATGGATCAGTCGGAATTTATTGGGTTCCTTTTTGGGCACCACTCCTAAAGGAGGGACCCGCTAGTGGGGCCACGGGGGTTCCAGAAATGGACCCGTCGTTCGTCCCAATGTCACCTCCTTGGCTAACCTATCCGACACCATGTGACGGTGCTGTCGGGCTAACTTCAGGTTCAGTGGACAAAAATCCAGTACGTTGGGCACAAAAAGGATTTTAAAACCAAAACGAAAACCTCCAAAAACTGGGGTGAGTCCCTGTCTGGATAATCATTTAGAGAACTGGAGCATCACTTCGAATCTCACCGGCGTCGTCCCTTTTTCCCGCAGAATCATCGGGACAAGGCCTTGCGTTGCGCCTACGACACTTTACTTAAGCGTGCATTCCTCCTCAGGTCGCACACTTGTGCCTTAAACAACACGAGGCCCCAAAGCGGCAATGCCCCTCATTGAACTGCCAGCAACAGCCGGGTCGTTGGTAAGCCGGGGACATAGAAACATAGAAAAATAGAATGCGTCGGCAGATAAGAACCATTTGGCCCATCTAGTCTGCCCAATATAATAAATACTATGAATAGCCCCAGGCCCTATCTTATATGAAGGATGGCCTTATGCCCAATATACTGAATACTATGAATAGCCCCCGGCCCTATCTTATATGAAGGATGGCCTTATGCCCAATATACTGAATACTATGAATAGCCCCCGGCCCTATCTTATATGAAGGATGGCCTTATGCCCAATATACTGAATACTATGAATAGCCCCCGGCCCTATCTTATATGAAGGATGGCCTTATGCCCAATATACTGAATACTATGAATAGCCCCGGCCCTATCTTATATGAAGGATGGCCTTATGCCTATCCCATGCATGCTTAAACTCCTTCACTGTATTTGCAGTTACCACTTCTGCAAAAAGGCTATTCCATGCGTCCACTACTCTCTCAGTAAAGTAATTCTTCCTGATATTACTTTTAAACCTTTGCCCCTCTAACTTAAAACTATGTCCTCTTGTAGCAGTTTTTCTTCTTTTAAATATTCTCTCCTCTTTTACCGTCATGACTCCCTTTATGTATTTAAAAGTTCCTATCATATCCCCTCTGTCTCTTCTTACTTCCAAGCTGTACATGTTAAGGTCCTTTAACCTTTCCTGGTAAGTTTTGTCCTGCAATCCATGTACTAGTTTAGTAGCTCTTCTCTGAATATCCTTCTGCAGATCTGGTCTCCAGTACTGCACACAATACTCCAAATGAGGTCTCACTAGTGCTCTGTAGAGCGGCACGAGCACCTCCCTCTTTCTACTGTTAATGCCTCTCCCTATACACCCAAGCATTCTCCTGGCAGTACCTGATGCTTTATGACATTGTCTGCCCACCTTTAGGTCGTCTGATATAATGACCCCTAAATCCCTTTCCTCAGATACTGAGGTTAGTACTGTATAACTGATTTTATATTCGGTTATATTGGGTTTTTACGCCCCAGGTGCATTATCTTGCACTTATCGACATTAAATTTTAGTTGCCAGATTTTTGACCATTCCTCTAGTTTTCCTAAATCCTTTTCCATTTGGTGTATCCCTCCAGGAACATCAACCCTGTTACAAATCTTTGTGTCATCAGCAAAAAGACACACCTTACCATTGAGACCTTCTGCAATTTCGCTGATAAAGATATTAAACAATATGGGTCCCAGAACCGATCCCTGAGGTCCCCACTGGTAACAATGCCATGGTCTGAATATACTCCATTGACTACAACCCTCTGTTTTCTGTCCTCCAGCCACTGCCTAATTCATTCAACAATATGTGAGCCCAAGCTCAATTGATGTCAGGCTTACTGGCCTATAGTTGCCCGATTCCTCTCTACTACCTTTCTTGTGAATTGGCACAACGTTTGCTAATTTCCAATCTTCTGGGACGACACCTGTTACCAGTGATTGGTTAAATAAATCCGTTACCGGTTTTTCTAGTACACCTCTAAACTCTTAATAGCTTTTGGTATTTCCCATCAGGCCCCTGTGATTTTTTTTGTATTAATTTTAGACCCAGCCCTTGATGGTGAACCCCAGGCCCTGAACGGAAAGGCTGTGCAGGAGCCAGCGCAGCAACCATCAAACGCATCCACAAGTAGATACCTACCATAAGTAGATATCCTTGTGGACCCACTGCAAAGAGGGACAGACTGCCTTACGCTCCCGGAATTGCTCATCGTACTGGAGCCAGGCCACACCACCATAGACCCGATAAACTTCGCCTATTGAGTCCATGTAACAAAAAAGGGCAGAGCAATTCTGTGGAGCATGTTCACCAATAACACTGGGCAGTATGGCAAACGCCTGAAGCCAATTGGAAAAAGTGCGCAGTATCAAACAATACCGACACCTTTCCTCCTCCTCTTTCCTACTCTCGTCTGGTTTTCCTCTGTCTAAATTAAATTTTTCAATGGGAAGCAGGGTAAATATTTCGACATACTCGCGTTTCCATATTTTCTCCCGCACTTCCCACACTTCCTTCCAGTGACAGAAATGCTGATTTCAGCAGCGTGTCACTCATGAGCTAAAAGTAAGTGGTTGCCAAGAACCAGCATCATAATCATTGCAGCACAGGCCTTAAAAAGAGTCAAATCTACTTGAGAAGAGTCAGGGTTATTCATAATCTCCTGCACTCTCGCATCTGCTAATGTTTGGCAGTTCTCTCCTAAAGAGAAAGGGAGAAAACTAGGTAGAAGACTGTCAGTCATCAGCAGGTGGGCAGGGAGAGCAGGGATTTATGAATAACCAGGCATTGCAGGCTTCCCCCCGAACAGGGAGCGGAGAGGGTGCAGCCGACACTGGTTCAGGTGGGGATGTGGCTGGAGGGGGGGGGGGGTGCCGACTATGCAGAGGCACGGGGATCAGAGGACACAGAAGAGCCGGGGTCACCACGTGGAGCTGGCCCCTGCCGTGTATGATGAATCCTCTCTGTCCGGGCTCTGGTGGAATCATGCAGCAAACTTCCAGAGGGGGACCAGAGGACGCATGTGGGGCATCTGACACAGCGGGACCGATGTGGAACATCGGGGCTGAGGCGTAGAGATGTCGCGAACATAAAATTTTCCATTCGCGAAATGCGAATTTACGCAAATGTTCGCGAACGGGCGAACAGGGCGAACCGCTATAGACTTCAATAGACAGGCGAATTTTAAAACCCACAGGGACTCTTTCTGGCCACAATAGGGATGGAAACGTTGTTTCAAGGGGACTAACACCTGGACTGTGGCATGCCGGAGGGGGATCCATGGCAAAACTCCCATGGAAAATTACGTAGTTGACGCAGAGTGTGGTAAGTTGAATTCGCAATGTGATTAATATAACCTGTATTAATTGCATTGTGAATACAACTTAGAGCCGAGTTCTTAATGGTTGTATTGCTAGAATATAATGTAGATTGAGAATATAGCGCTATATTCACAATGTTCGTTATAATCTAGCAATACAACCATTAGGAACTCAGCTCTAAGTTCAATTCGCAATGCGATTAAATCTGGTTTATATTAATCGCATTGCGATTACAACTACTGACACTGCAGCTTCAGAATGAATCTAAGATGGATGCCGTCCTTGCTTTTTGATAGGAGGTGGGAGGGTCTGGAAAGGAGGGCATGATGATTGGCTGGAATGTGTCTGCTGACTGTGAGGTACAGGGTCAAAGTTTGCTCAATGATAAAGTATAGGGGCGAACGGGAACAAGCTATGTTCGCCGGGAACCGTTCGCCGGCGAATAGTTCGGGACATCTCTACTTTGGTGCTCTGGTGGTCGACGGCGGTGGGAAGGGGGTGCATGCATGGGAGCCTGCTGAGTGACCTCTTCCTAACTTAATGCCAGGTGAAACTGCTCCTGCAGCCATGCCACCCCATGCTAAGCTGCCTCTTCCCACAGAGAAGAAAGAAGATCCCTGGACACCATCGCTGCCGGCAAACAGGCACGTCCATTCCCAGGTCCTGCCCTGACATCCCCAGTCGCAACACACTGACTTGGGGATGATAACTTCCGGTATCCGGAAACCGATCCCTTACACCACTCGTTGTTGGGGGGCGCCATCTCTCCAATGGTTTCCCAACTACCTCCTCAATCCGTTTAATGCATGACCTCCTCCTCGCCAGCTGCCATGACACAAGTGCCCCACAAATATAATCAAAAGACCCACACCCACAAGCCATGTAACAAGAGGGAGGGCAGGTGCGCCGTTCCCAGGTCCTGCTCCAGATGACTAACTGCCCCCTTTGGCCGGATGTCACTTACCCCTCTCCTACTAACTCCTCCCAGGCCCATGTGACCCTGTCTGACCCAATCCCTACCCCCCACAGCCCTAACACCACTTCTTTCAAACTATTAACCCCTTCTGTTCCTACGCTCCCCTGCAAACCCTGTCATAACGTAGCTTTGTCCCTTTTGGCCCTCACTTTCCAATTACTAGCAGCCGACTACCGTCTAAATGTATTTCATATTTCAAGGTGCAGAGATGAGAATTGTCAGGCGAAACAGCATCTGGGCCTTCATATACGGCCTTTAAGGAAAAGAGGAAAAATCTACACTTTGCAAAGCAGGATGCCCAGAAATATTTAAGGAGAGGCTAACCAACAAGGAACTCCTCTCCTAAACGAGCCTGGCTGCAGCAGAGATCAACTGTTCCAAGCTAATGGGTCAGCTGTGAGATAGCGACTAGAGATGACCGAATTTGGTTGCTTCGTCAAATTTTTCAAAAAACTTGCTTCATGATGCATATTTTTTTTTAAAGTAGTGGGTGCACTGACAGGAAACAGCGATTGGGCCGCCCCCTGTCATTGAATTCCTCAGATGCCGCAATCATCGCTATTTGCGGCATCTGAAATCAATATTAAAGCATTTTAGGGGTTGCTCTAAAAAAAAAAATATGTATTTACCGAAGAGGCCACTGCATTACTGGAGAAATAAAAGAGAAAGGTCCAGCTAGGTTAAAATAGTTACCTTTATTTAATCAGTGCGGTTAAGAGTGGTGATGTAATATGTCACCGCGCACAAGATTTTGCTCGGGATCTTCAACCAAGGTGGCCACAGTGTCCTCATCGCGCTCAAATGGATGAGGTATGATTTTAAATATTTTTATGCCATTTCAGGGAAAATTGAGGAAAGCACGAGGAAGCACGAGGAAATTTGACTTTGCAGGGAATCAAATTTTTCGTGAAATTCAGATCGAAGTCGACTTCGTTAACTTCGATTCGCTCAACACTAATAGTTACATAGAAACTGCCCCAAACAAATTAATAGACAGGAGAAGATGAAACAGCAGGAGTAAACCCAGAACTATACAAAGAAGCAGAGATTACATGTGGCTGATACTTCTATATAGGATAGGGTTCTTTACAGTTAGAGTAGTCATTCTATGGAAAGCTCTCCCCCAGAGGAAGTAATGGCGGGTACAAGGTCAGCATTTAAAAAGAGGGTGAGTGACTTCTCTAATATCAAATATAACTGAAGAGTACAATTAGTGTTGAGCGAATTTCAGGGAAATTTGCTTCGCCGGGAAGCTGAATTTTCTTCATGCTTCGTGGTAGTAAATCAATTTTCCTGAAATGGTGGTAAAAAATGAATAAAATCATACTTACCTCATCCGTTTGAGCACAAAGAGCTTGCCGCCACCATCTTGATTGAAGATCCCACATGAAATCCCATGTGGGATTTCACGCAGGAACCACAATCAAGATGGCAGGAGCCGACTCTTCTCGATCAAATGGATTAGGTAATTATGATTTTATTTATTTATTTTACCCTTTAATATTAATGTCAGATGCTACGATCAGTGATGAACGTGGCATCTGAGGGGTACAATTATGGGGGGCAGCGCAACTGCCGTTTCCTGTCATTGCTCCCACTACTTACAAAGAAATGCACTTTGTGATGGAGTAATTTTTTTTTGTAAAATTCAGCGAAGCAGCCAAATCGAATTTTCCAATACTTTGCTCATCTCTAATTATAATTATAACTAAGGCCTCATGCACACGACGTATGGCTTTTTTAGTATTTTGCGGTCCGCAAAAAAACTGATTGCGGAACGGAAGAGCTGGCCCCTGATAGAACATTACTATCCTTGTCTGTTATGTGGACAATAATAGGACACGTTCTATCTTTGAACAGAACGGAAAAACGGAAACGGAAGGCATACGAAGTACCTTCCATTTTTTTGCAGATCCATTGAAATGAATGGTTCCGTATACAATAATATACGGAATACAAAAAAAAAAAAACGCAAACGGATAAAAAAATGTTCGTGTACATGAGCACAAACCGTGAATGATGTGCCAAAAAACATTGGATTTGATGCAGTTGAGTCTTTTTTCTACCTATGTAAGTACATTATGTAACAAATGTATCATAAAATTGCCGGTTGCAGCTAAAAAGGTCGCAATGACATTTGAAAAGACTTTTTAATGTCAAAAAAAGCTTAGCGGGAATAATAAATGCTCCTGCTTCCGTTTCAGTTCCTAAGCTCGCTGTGAAAACCAGAGAAATAGAAATGAAGGCAGCGCCTCAACTAATACAAGCCTTTCTCCAGCTCATTTCAGCTGGAAAGTGGAATAGGTGACTATGGATTTGGCTACATGGTGTTTATGGGTGTGAGATGTGTATCACAATGTGGCGGGGCTGCCATAGGGTCGTAGCGTGACACATGAATCGCTAAAAATATGACTTTTGAATTTTGTGGCTGCTGTGGCTGTTGTGGTCGTAGCTTCAACCTCGTTTAATCCTATGGCAGCCCTATTACACTGCAATACCTGACACATGACACGTGTAGCTGTACCCTAACAGCGCGTGTTACTTAGAGCGCTGCCTCAACTTTGTCTACTGGAGAAGACTTCAGACCAGGTCCTAAATGTCATGGTCCTATATATCCGTGCCCAGTGCTGCTGACCTCTTTAATGCGGGTGTAAGCCGGCTGCAGTTGTATCCAGTCTAAATAAACCTCTGGGAACTCGGGGCTTGTTCACATTACCGCCACATCTCCAATAGTGATTTCCAATGTTAGGATTCTTCATAGGAGGAGAACAATGATGGAATTACTGTCTCAGTCGGATGATGGATAGCAAGGGACCACGGTCACTTTACCAGTACATGGCCATGTCTTGTCTGTGTCACAAACCCTTCTTCTACATACTGTATAAGCAACAATATTATTTATTTACTGACAGCAAGCAGAGGTTTTCAAATATTGAGGAGATGAAGCACAAAGTGACACCCAGTGATAACAATGACCTGACTGAAGTTGTCGATGCAGGAAGAGATGATGGAGGCAGCATGTCCGGTTGAAAAATCCCTTTATTTGGGAACTGCTCACATAAAATACGTGAATATATTCGATTGACTGACTGAAGTTGTGTTATTCTTCTAGGGAAGCGAGCTTGTCCTGGAGAGAACCTGGCCCGCATGGAGCTCTTCCTGCTTCTCTCCGCTCTGCTTCAGAAATTCACTTTTACCCTTCCCCCGGGGACACAATGTCAGAATGTGAAGTTTCTCAACCAAAACAAACATCCAATCATTTTATCAGGAGAATTATGTGCTGAGCCTCGTTTCTTGTCCAAGTGACCACCTGCTGTCCAGCCGCACACCATGGAAGAGGATGAGAAGATGTGACAACCCAGAAAATGTTACAGTGTTTACAATCTGAGGAATCATCTGGATACAATGTTCCTGTAGCTTTCCTTTGTAACAATGTCTCGTGTGTCAGAATATCTCTTAAATATGTTACATTGTGACTACAGGAGGTTCTTCCTTCATTATACATTATAGTCCTTCTAGGGTGTATATTAGAGTCTCTTACCTGGAGGGGATAAGGGGTTTTATTTGGATTGGGAAACATGCACGTATGAAGTTAACATCAGAGATTAGCAAATTGCTTGAAATTCGTTTTAGGTCTGGTTTTATCGATTCAGCCATCAGTTCGATTTGGGTCTAAAAAAATTTGATCAAAAACGAAACTTCCCCGACAAGTTGTGTATGACATTCTGAGGTCTCCTAGGACTATATCAAATCCTTTTTAAGTTCTGGAAAGCAGTGACATGTACTGTATAGCTACGGGTAAATGGATGGAGTGGTAACAAACAGCCTGTTTAATAATATACTGTAGAGATGAGCGAACACCTGGATGTTCGGGTTCGAGAAGTTCGGCCGAACTTCCAGAAAATGTTCAGGTTCGGGATCCGAACTCGACCCGAACTTTATCCCGAACCCGAACAACATTGAAGTCAATGGGGACCGAACTTTTGGGCACTAAAAAGGCTGTAAAATAGTCCAGGAAAGGGCTAGAGGGCTGCAAAAGGCAGCAAAATGTAGGTAAATGTCCTACAAACAAAACTGGATAGGGAAATGAATTAAAATAAAATAAATAAAAATTAACCAATATCAATTGAAGAGAGGTCCCACTGCAGGGAATCATGCGTCATATCACCCAACACTGGAGAAGGCCACTTTCAGTTATTTCGGCCCCAGCACCCAGACAGAGGATACAGGTCCCACAGCAAGGAATCATGCGTCATATCAACCACCACCGGAGAAGGCCACTCTCAGTTATTTCGGCCCAGCACCCAGACAGAGGAGAGAGGTCCCACAGCAAGGAATCATGCGTCATATCACTCACCACTGGAGAAGGCCACTTTCAGTTATTTTGGCCCCAGCACCCAGACAGAGGAGAGAGGTCCCACAGCAAGGAATCATGGGTCATATCACCCACCACTGGAGAAGGCCACTTTCAGTTATTTCGGCCCAGCACCCAGACAGAGTAGAGGTTCATTCTTGGGTTGCACCGCAAGATCATGGTAAAGTTAAAAAAATGAGGATTCAATAAAGAAGTGCCCCGGAGTACAAGAATATATGGTTAAGGGGAGGTAGTTATAAATGTCTATTCTGCACAAGGGAGGCACAGGTCCTGTGGGATCCATGCCTGGTTAATTTTTATGAACGTCAGCTTGTCCACGTTGGCTGTGGACAGGCGGCTGCGTTTGTCAGTAATGACGCCCCCTGCCGTGCTGAATACACGTTCAGACAAAACGCTGGCCGCCGGAAGGCCAGCACCTCCAAGGCATAAAATGCTAACTCTGGCCACGTGGACAATTTGGAGACCCAGAAGTTGAATGGGGCCGAACCATCAGTCAGTACGTGGAGGGTGTGCAGACGTACTGTTCAACCATGTTAGTGAAATGCTGCCTCCTGCTAACACGTTCCGTATCAGGTGGTGGTGCAGTTAGCTGTGGCGTGGAGACAAAACTTTTCCACATTTCTGCCATGCTAACCCTGCCCTCAGAGGAGCTGGCCGTGACACAGCTGCTTTGGCGACCTCTTGCTCCTCCTCTGCCTTCGCCTTGGGCTTCCACCTGTTCCCCTGTGACATTTGGGAATGCTCTCAGAAGCGCGTCTACCAGCGTGCGCTTGTACTCGCGCATCTTCCTATCACGCTCCAGTGCAGGAAGTAAGGTGGGCACATTGTATTTGTACCGGGGATCCAGCAGGGTGGCAACCCAGTAATCCGCACACGTTAAAATGTGGGCAACTCTGCTGCAAGCTGTCCTCTGTGGGAGGCGTATCGTCATCGTCCTCCGTATCCCCCCAGCCACGCACCAGCCTGAGCTGTGTCGGGTGCCACCCCGCTATGAACCTGCATTATCGTCATCCTCCTCCACCTCCTCCTCATCCTCCTCATCCTCCAGTAGTGGGCCCTGGCTGGCCACATTTGTACCTGGCCTCTGCTGTTGCAAAAAACCTCCCTCTGAGCCACTTCTAACAGACTGAAAGTGCTAAAAATGACCCCTCACCCTCCTCCTCCTGGGCCACCTCCTCTTCCGTCATCGCCCTAAGCGTTTTCTCAAGGAGACATAGGAGAGGTATTGTAACGCTGATAACGGTGTCATCGCCACTGGCCATGTTGGTGGAGTACTCGAAACAGCGCAACAGGGCACACAGGTCTCGCATGGAGGCCCAATCATTGGTGGTGAAGTGGTGCTGTTCCGCAATGCGACTGACACGTGCGTGCTGCAGCTGAAACTCCACTATGGCCTGCTGCTGCTCGCACAGTCTCTCCAGCATGTGCAAGGTGGAGTTCCACCGGGTGGGCACGTCGCATATGAGGCGGTGAGCGGGAAGGCCGAAGTTCCCCTGTAGCGCAGACAGGTGAGCAGCGGCAGGATGTGAACGCCGGAAGCGCGCACAGATGGTCTGCACTTTATGCAGCAGCTCTGACATGTCGGGGTAGTTGTGAATGAACTTCTGCACCACCAAATTCAGCACATGCGCCAGGCAAGGGATGTGCGTCAAACTGTCTAGCCCCAGAGCTGCAACGAGATTTCGCCCATTATCGCACACCACCAGTCCAGGCTTGAGGCTCACCGGCAGAAACCACTCGTCGGTCTGTTGTTCAATATCCCGCCACAACTCCTGCGCGGTGTGGGGCCTGTCCCCCAAACATATGAGTTTCAGAATGGCCTGCTGACGTTTACCCCGGGCTGTGCTGAAGTTGGTGGTGAAGGTGTGTGGCTGACTGGATGAGCTGGTGGAAGCAGAGGAGGAGGAAGCCGAGTAGGAGGAGGAGGCTGCAGGAGGCAAAGAATGATGCCCTGCGATCCTTGGCGGTGGAAGGACGTGCACCAAGGAACTCTCCGCCTGGGGCCCAGCCGCCACTACATTTACCCAGTGTGCAGTTCGGGAGATATAGCGTCCCTGGCCGTGCTTACTGATCCACGTATCTGTGATTAGGTGGACCTTGCCACAGATGGCGTTGCGCAGTGCACACTTGATTTTATCGGATACTTGGTTGTGCAGGGAAGGCACGGCTGTCTTGGAGAAGTAGTGGCGGCTGGGAACAACATACTGTGGGACAGCCATGGACATCAGCTGTTTGAAGCTGTCTGTGTCCACCAGCCTGAATGACAGCATTTCAAAGGCCAGTAGTTTAGAAATGCTGGCATTCAGGCCCAGGGCTCGAGGGTGGCTAGGTGGGAATTTACGCTTTCTCTCCAAAATTTGTGAGATGGAGAGCTGAACGCTGCCGTGTGACATGGTGGAGATGCTTGGTGACGCAGGTGGTGTTGTCGGTGGCACATCCTCTGTTTGGTGGGCGCCAGGTGCCAACATTCCTCCCGAGGCGGAGGAAGAGGCCGAGGCAGCAGCAGAAGAGGGAGCAGGGGGAGCCAGAGTGGGTTCCTTGCTTTTAAGGTGTTTACTCCACTGCAGTTCATGCTTTGCATGTAGATGCCTGGTCATGCAGGGTGTGCTAAGGTTCAGAACATTAATGCCTCGCTTCAGGCTCTGATGGCACAGCGTGCAAACCACTCGGGTCTTGTCGTCAGCACATTGTTTAAAGAAGTGCCATGCCAGGGAACTCCTTGAAGCTGCCTTTGGGGTGCTCGTCCCTGGTGGCGGTGGCCAGTAGCAGGCGAAATCTCTTGGAGGCGGCTGTTCTGCTTTTGCCCCCTGCTCTCTCTTTTGCTTCGCTGTTGGCTCGGTCTCACCACTGCCTCTTCCTCTGAACTATGAAAGTCAGTGGCACGATCTTCATTCCATGTGGGGTCTAGGACCTCATCGTCCCCTGCATCGTCTTCCACACAGTCTTCCTCCCTGACCTCCTGTTCGGTCTGCACACTGCAGAAAGACGCAGCAGTTGGCACCTGTGTTTCGTCATCATCAGAGACGTGCGGACTCCGATGAGGTGGTATTCCCATGTCCTCATCATCAGGAAACATAAGTGGTTGTGCATCAGTGCATTCTATGTCTTCCACCACTGGGGAAGGGCTAGGTGGATTCCCTTGGGAAACCCTGCCAGCAGAGTCTTCAAACAGCATAAGAGACTGCTGCATAACTTGAGGCTCTGACAGTTTCCCTGATATGCATGGGGGTGATGTGACAGACTGATGGGCTTGGTTTTCAGGCGCCTCCTGTGTGCTTTCTGCAGAAGACTGGGTGGGAGATAATGTTGTGAACGTGCTGAATCCACTGTCGGCCACCCAATTGACTAGCGCCTGTACCTGCTCAGGCCTTACCATCCTTAGAACGGCATTGGGCCCCACCAAATATCGCTGTAAATTCTGGCGGGTACTGGAACCTGAGGTAGTTGGTTCACTAGGACGTGTGGCTGTGGCAGAATGGCCACGTCCTCTCCCAGCACTAAAGGGTACACTAACACCACCACGACCGCGTCCGTGTCCCTTACTAGATGTTTTCCTCATTGTTTTCCTCAATGTACTGATTTCAAATTCAGGCCTTTTTTTTACAGGCACCTAACACTATCTGCCTATTTTTTTATGTAGCGTATTACACTAATCCAGGCACAGCAGTAACCACTGATTTAGGGGAATATCTCTTTTAGGGCTAGTATTTAGGCCCTGGATGAAAGGTATCCTTTTATGGACAGATTTACAATTAGCCTGCAACAGCTCGAACACCAGATTCAGGGTATTGCTATTTTGGCAATTGAATTTAACCCCAGTACAAAATATATGTTTTGGCAGACACTATGAAACTTGGCCTGCAACAGCTGGGACACCAGATTCAGGGTATTGCTATTTTGGCAATTGAATTTCACCCCAGAGCAAAATATATGTTTTGGCGGACACTATGAATCTTGGCCTGCAACAGCTGGGACACCAGATTCAGGGTATTGCTATTTTGGCAATTGAATTTCACCCCAGAACAAAATATATGTTTTGGCGGACACTATTATAGTTTGCCAGCCACAGCTGAAACCACTGATTTATGGTATTGCTATTTTGGCAATTGAATTGCACCACAGAAAATAATCTATACTTTGCCAGACAGCAGACAGTATTATACTTGTCTAGCCATAGCTTGAACACCAGATTTAGGGGATTGGTATTTGGTCAATTGTATTTAACCCCTTAATAAAATATAGAAATTGCTATCCTGAGTTTCTAGGGGTGACAATTAGCACAGCCAAGCCCCTGATGTAGGATATAGCAAAAAAAACTAGTATTGATGGATTGATGGACTTGGTGGCAGCTTGTTCTGGTGCACCACAAGTCACAAAATGGCCGCCGATCACCCCAGAAAATAATTGACAGAAAAACGCTCTGTGCAGCCTAAAAACCAGTGAGCAAGTAACTAGCAGAAGTTCAATCATTTACGGCTGTAGATCTATCCGTTCATTAGGTGCTGTTGCTGACTTTTCCCTGCCTAATCTCACCCTCACAGAAGCTGCGTCCTCTCCCTACACTAATCAGAGCAGTTTTACGTGCGGCGCTACGTGACTCCAGCTTAAATAGAGGCTGGGTCACATGCTGCACTTGGCCAATCACAGCCATGCCATTAGTAGGCATGGCTGTGATGGGCTCTTAGGGCAAGAAGTAAAACGCTAGCTGATTGGCTGCTGTGCAGCCCTTCAGAAAGCGGGAAGTAATCGCCGAACAACGAACCCGAACTTTTTTGAAAATATCCGGGTTCGGGTCCGTGTCCCGGACACCCCAAAATTCGGTACGAACCCGAACTATGCTCGAACTGTTCGCTCAACACTAGTGATAAGACATTCTTCAGATACATAAATGAAAAAAGGAAATTAAAATTAGGAATTACCAAATTAAAAACAAAAGAAGGAAGGTATATGGAAGAGGATAAAGAACCAGACGACTGCCTCAATGAATACTTCTGTTCAGTTTTTACAAAGGAAAATGAAGGAGAAGGACCTCAGTTAGGGAGGAAGACTAATGAATCCTTTGATGCATGTGTCTTTACAGAGGAAGAGGTTCTAAGTCAGCTGTCCAAAATTAATACAAATAAATCACAGGGGCCTGATGGGATACACCCAAAGCTATTAAAAGAGCTTAGAGGTGTACTAGCAAATCCATTAACAGATATATTTAACCAATCACTGGTAACAGGAGTCATCCCAGAAGATTGGAAATTAGCAAACATGTGCCAATTCACAAGAAAGGTAGTAGAGAGGAATCGGGCAACTATAGGCCGGTAAGCCTGACATTAATAGTGGGGAAATTAATGGAAACCATACTCAAGGAGAGGATTGTGGAACATCTAAAAACCCATGGGTTGATTGATAAAAAACAGCATGGGTTTACTTCAGGGAGATCATGTCAAACTAATCTTATTGACTTTTTTGATTGGGTGACTAAAATAATAGATGGCGGAGGTGCAGTAGACATCGCTTATCTGGACTTTAGTAAGGCTTCTGATACTGTCCCACATAGAAGGCTTATCAATAAACTGCAGTCTTTGAGCTTGGGCTCACATATTGTTGAATGGATTAGGCAGTGGCTGAAGGACAGAAAACAGAGGGTTGTTGTCAATGGAGTATATTCAGACCATAGTATTGTTACCAGCGGGGACCTCAGGGATCTGTTCTGGGACCCATATTGTTTATTATCTCTATCAGCGAAATTGCAGAAGGCCTCAATGGTAAGGTGTGTCTTTTTACTGATGACACAAAGATTTGTAACAGGGTTGATGTTCCTGTAGGGATTCACCAAATGGAAAAGGATTTAGGAAAACTAGAGGAATGGTCAAAAATCTGGCAACTAAAATTTAATGTCGATAAGTGCAAGATAATGCACCTGGGGCGTAAAAACCCAAGAGCAGAATATAAAATCAGTGATACAGTACTAACCTCAGTTTCTGAGGAAAGGGATTTAGGGGTCATTATATCAGACGACCTAAAGGTGGGCAGACAATGTCATAGAGCAGCAGGTAACGCCAGCAGAATGCTTGGGTGTATAGGGAGAGGCATTAACAGTAGAAAGAGGGAGGTGCTCATGCCGCTCTACAGAACAGTAGGGAGACCTCATTGGGAGTATTGTGTGCAGTACTGGAGACCAGATCTGCAGAAGGATATTCAGAGAAGAGCTACTAAACTAGTACATGGATTGCAGGACAAAACTTACCAGGAAAGGTTAAAGGACCTTAACATGTATAGCTTGGAAGTAAGAAGAGACAGAGGGGATATGATAGGAACTTTTAAATACATAAAGGGAATCATCACGGTAAAAGAGGAGAGAATATTTAAAAGAAGAAAAACTGCTACAAGAGGACATAGTTTAAATTAGAGGGGCAAAGGTTTAAAAGTAATATCAGGAAGAATTACTTTACTGAGAGAGTAGTGGACGCATGGAATAGCCTTCCTGCAGAAGTGGTAGCTGCAAATACAGTGGAGTTTAGGAAGGATGAGATAGGCATAAGGCCATCCTTTATATAAGATAGGGCCGGGGGCTATTCATAGTATTCAGTATATTGGGCATAAGGCCATCCTTTATATAAGATAGGGCCGGGGGCTACTCATAGTATTCAGTATATTGGGCATAAGGCCATCCTTCATATAAGATAGGGCCGGGGGCTAGTCATAGTATTCAGTATATTGGGCATAAGGCCATCCTTCATATAAGATAGGGCCTGGGGCTAGTCATAGTATTCAGTATATTGGGCATAAGGCCATTCTTCATATAAGATAGGCCGGGGGCTAGTCATAGTATTCAGTATATTGGGCATAAGGCCATCCTTCATATAAGATAGGGCCGGGGGATATTCATAGTATTTAGTATATTGGGCATAAGGCTATCCTTCATATAAGATAGGGCCGGGGGATATTCATAGTATTTAGTATATTGGGCAGACTAGATGGGCCAAATGGTTCTTATCTGCCGACACATTCTATGTTTCTATGTTTCTATGTCCAGTTAGAACGCAACCTGGTCGTTCAGGTGGTGGGTATCTCTCTGCTGATTAGCGTCAGCCTGATGCAGCACTGACAAAATCTGCTCCATTATGTTCATCTAACTGAACTGGCTTCAGCTAGTGTTGCTGTAACTTCTGCTGCTTATCATAGAAGAGATGGAGGGAATCTACCAATTCAGAGTTGTTTTCTTGTAATTTGGTTAAGTGAAATGTTCTTATTCGCTGTATTTGCCTGCTTAGTGCATTGTATGGATACGTGGAGGTTAACAACCCTGACTCAACCCCTTTGGCATCTACTGTAGGAGATGGACCTTGGTCTGTCCCGTAATCAGTGATAGTCTGTTCTTAGAAAGACAGAGGAACACCATGTTCTTAATGCTCTGGACTAGGCCTAAGTCCCAGAGAACAATTAGCTAAATTACAGCTAAGAAGGTGACTTTATCCAAAGTTCTCCAGACAGAGTGAGAAAGAGAAGTTAGAAGGTCAAGAATCTACAATATCGACAAGATATTGTGCTCGTTTGCTAATATTTTAGGGAATATTCCCAGAGGACCCTTCCACACTGTCAGACAGTTTGGTGAGCCATACAATTCTGCAGAGAGACTTTAGAAACAGAGAGAAGAAGTACCAACACCCCTATCATTGCTGCTATCCATATATTGCTATTGGTGACAGATTGCACTGTGTTATATGCCTTGGAACCTTGGTGTGTACTGCTACTGCTATCCTGCACTTTAGTAAAGAGAGACATATTTATTTTCTGCAAGTGACCTGGTTGTTGAATCCTCGACCATCTGCCTTGCACCCTGCCAACACCAAGGGCACCCAAACTAGCACCAGGCAGGAGCTTCAACACGAGGTTGTGCCCCAAGGGAAGTAAGGATGCACCCTCCTATCACTGCACGGCTCTAGGAGGGTAACGATGTGAGGCATGCCACTGGGATCTGCATTTCCAAAGCTACAACCGCTCCGCCATCCACCATGTACTGCTCCTGGGCTGCTGCTAAGACATTTCCTGCTCAGATACATGGGCAGCTGTTGTCTGCTGGGCAAAATCGGAAGCTAACTGTGTACAGAATGACAATTTTGCTTCATGCAACAATTTTGCTACTCTTTTGGCACCAGGAAAAAATTCCCCCATTTAGCTTTGATGTTGAGGGTCTAAAATCATGGCTATCCCGTGATCATCAGATTGCTTAATGCTAATGATACGCCTTTCAGCATGTAAGCAAGCATGCAGTTTGCCATGCTCGCGAGCGTGCCCGAGGACCCAGTTCTTTCCAGCTTCTCCCTTCACTGCGATAAATGACATCTGAATTCCTTCGTCAGCTACGCACTGCCGAAAGTAGGATTGGTCCTAATAATGTGACTTGGCCATGTATATCCCGCAGTAAAAGGGGACAGTTCCAAACTTAACACACTGCAATCGTGTTCCAATAGTAGCATATTGACAGCAACAATGATGGAAGTTGTAGTGCTCCCTCTCTCTCTATCTAATCGACACTTTGCAGTCTCTCAGGAGAACCATGGGCAGCAATGAGGTTCCCTGTAGGTATGTCTGCAGTTCCTGGACTGAGAGGTGCAGATATAAGATAGGGATTGCCAGTCCATCTCAAAATGTTAGAAAGTCCTTTATCAATGTTCCTTCTTAGAACAACAAAGTCTTTCTGCCATACCTGAGTGTAATACCTTGCTGTCTGAATCTGATGCATGGCCCTGTGGGTTGTACACCTTCCAATCCTCTTTTCTCAGGGGCACTTTGGTAATAGAGTTGTTTCCTTATCAGCTGAAGTCTCCGAGAATGAGGTTTTCTGAACTTGGTCCTAGCTCTCAGAAGCTTGCACATGTAGATCTTTAGTGTAGCTGAGCTAGTAGACTAACCAGGGGCCAGAGAGGTCCATCACCCTGGCAACCTAAAAGTTTGCCAAGTTATTAACTGTTAGGTTGTCCATACAGTGCTATTGAGTACGCAAGCAGAACATCCAGAGGGAAATCAGATGCTTGATGGGATCCACTATCTGGCTACTCTCACCCAGGCTCATCAGTTCTAAGACATCATGGCAACAATTCACTTTACACATATGATAGGTTGTGGAGAAGGCAGATAAGCACCTCATGTGGAAACCAGACCAACACAAAAATGGAGGTGTCGATAGGATCTGCCCTCCTTGCTGTGCTGCTGCGCAGTGGCGCACCGCCCATAGAGGCAGACCACGCCACTGCTATGGGGCCCGCAGCACTGGGGGCCCCGGAGCGCAGAAAAGGCCCCGCCCACATTATTTGGCCCACCCACATTATTTGGCTCTGCCCACCCGTGACACGCGGCGGGCCCCGGCCCGGCACTTTCTTTCTGCAGCCATGGCCATGAACTTCCTGAATGCTGGGATGCTGCCGTGCCTGGCCCTGGCTGCCTGAGACTGAGAGAGCAGACTCAGCAGATACTGACAGTCTGACACTCAGGTGAGGGTGGAATTTGGCCAGGCAGCAAGAGAGAGGAGGGGTAGTGAGGGGGACAGTGTGGGACATGCTTCAATCTGCCCCCAAAATGCCCATAGGGGAGAAGTAGGAAGAAAGCACACTGTCCTGAGAATTTTGGGGGGCATTAGGGGTTGGGGGGCTCATAGAGGACAGTGTGCTTTCCTCCTACACCTTCTCCTTCCTAACACCCCCCTGGCATTTTGGAGGGCATTAGGGGTTGGATATTAAAGGGTTTCTGTCATCAGGTTTACACATTATAAGCTGTCTGACATTAGCTATGTGCTAATGTCAGAGCAGCTTGATAATGTGTTTTTATAAATCCGAGTTATATTTATGCAAAACGTATTTTTATAATATGTAATTAGCCTCTAGGAGCAGCGCTGCCCTGCTCCTAGAGGCTGCAGCTGCCACCTGCTGCCACGCCCCTTCTTTCCTGATTGACAGTGCCGGCAGCGATCCTCTGCTGCCTCCGGCACTGTCTCCCTAGCGAAACCCGAGCCTGCGACGCCGCTCTGTATTCGGCGCAGGCGCGGTGAGTTGAGGACGCTGGTGCCTGCTGATTTCGCAAGGAGACAGTGCCGGAGGCAGCAGAGGATCGCTGCCCGGCACTGTCAATCAAGGAAAGAAGAGGCGTGGCAGCAGGTTGGCGCACGGAGCCTCTAGGAGCAGGGCAACGCCCCCCCCCCTGCTCCTAGAGGCTAATTTACATATTATAAAAATACGTTTTTTTTGCATAAATATAACTCGGATTTACATAAAAAACACATTATCAAGCTGCTCTGACATTAGCACATAGCTAATGTCAGACAGCTTATAATGTGTAAACCTGATGACAGAAACCCTTTAACCCCTCTAACTCCTTGCTGCTAATGCTGAGTGTGCACAAAATGATATTCCACCAACCAGCATGGGGGTGTGGCAGGGGAGGAGCCATGGTGGGTAGTAGGCGGGGTTAAGGGGGCCCAATTCAGATTTTTGCTATGGGGCCCAGTGATTTCTATGTACGCCCCTGCTGCTGCGTCACTGCTGCAGTGTGAAACATTGACCCAGTCAGCCATGAAAGACCCCACAAGTGTTGCTCCAGGTGTGGATATTGGCATGCACCTTGTTCCACAATGACAATATCACTGAGTGGACCGTGAGAGATTACAAGGCAGGATGACTTTTGAGAAATGTTGGTGGCTCGGTATCTTCCAACTTGGTGGTTAGATGGGTGTTCAGCATGCATACAAGTAGATTGCTGGGCACTTATAGTTGTATTTTGGCTACACATTTCATTTTGTATGACTGACAATGGTGTGGTGGAAGAGGAATCGGTGTGGGAGAATCAGTTACTGATGATGACGATGACGAAGACACTGTACCTGTCGTTACTGCAGGCTGGCTGCCACAAAAAAGCCTGGGAGAAGGGGAACAAGCCAGTTCCAGTTGATAAAAAGTAATGACTAGTTCAGACAGTGCACCCTGTTCATGACAGTCACTGTGTCGGTCGATGAAAGATTATTTCATCCAAATTAATGTAAGGATAACCATGGGACCCAGGCCAACACTTGAATCTTTACATTTTATTTTCTCATGGTAAAATAGGCATGAACCGCCAACCACAGTGGTCCATGTTTATCTTAAGATGAGAAAATAAAGCTTGAAGATTTTATCCTGATGCTGGATTTTACTCCAATTTTTGTTCCAATTCCAACATTTGTTCCAGTGGCTGACCAGCTCTATTTTTCCATTGGATCTGGTGCCGCAATAGAGCTGTGGTGCCTACGTTTGTGTTTGAAAACCCATGACTTATTTTAGTCTTGCAGATCTTACACACGGCAGTCGTTTTGTCTACTGGCACTGTGAAAATCTGCCATACTGGAGACACTTTAAAACGGCTAACAGCAGTCAAGCTCGGCCTAGTTCTGGCAAGTTTCGAGCCTGTATGTTTCCTCTGCTCTTTATTTCCACCGCAGCTACCACCCTCCTCCTCTGATGTCTCCTCCTCCTCACCTCAATCCAGTTCCCTGTCCAACACACAATCATCATCATAGTCCTTACACTCTCTGCCCCTTTTATCACTCTGCGGTATGTCATCATGGGCTTTGATTCTCTGTATTTGTCCTAAGAGCCGCCTTCTCCATGGCTAGCACTGCCCCTACCACCACCCTGGCCACAAGTACCACTTCTACCACCACTATCAGCACAGCTATGCATTTGAGTCATCAGGTCCCCGCCTCTGCCTGAACCTCTTCCTCATGGCAGTCCAAACACTGACTGTTCTCTCAGAAGTCATCAATACGAAGTCTATCTTGAGTATCTTCCATAGCACATGAGGTGTGCTTGGCTGGAGGTGCCCTGGACTTGAAGTCAGAGATGATACAAGTGATAGGCTTCTCTGGGGCCCGAGAGAGGAATGTTGTGACCCCTGGCTCCAAGGCACAGTGTCAGACATTTTGTCATCCTGCTGTGACTGAGATGATGAGTGATGCCATCCAGCCCGGAATGATAATCTGGCACATAACGGAAGCGAGAGAGAAATGTGGCCTGCCACTACTACTACTGGCTGGACTTGTGGTGTTGACTGTACTGCTACTGCTGTTTGCACTACTACAACCACCCACATTCTCCCATGCAGATGATGAGGCACGGGTCTTTTGTTTTCCAATCTGTTGTTTAATAACTTGTCATAATAAAATTTCTGGTAAACAATAACAAGTCACAGGTTTGGTGCACAGATTATTAAATGAGGACAAATTGCATCCTTTTTAAAAATAAATTACAAATAGAGACCCAATGATATGTTCCTTCGCTGCAGCCAAACTATACACTACTACTGACACATTAAATACGGTTATTTACACAATTTTAAAAGGTAGAAAACATTTCAATAGGTGTTTTTGAAAGAAAAACGCTACATTTTGTCATGTATGCAGCAAAATACATGCTTCTGGTGATGCTGGGAAATGTGACTATTGCACCATTATGAACTGTAGAAGCTTTTTAATGGGTTTTTGGAAAGAGAAAAGATGGCTTTGACACTGCTTAACCCCTTAAGGACCAGAGGTTGTTTTTTTTCTTGCGTTTTCGTTTTGTGCTCCCTGCCTTCCCAGAGCCATAACTTTTTTATTTTTCAGTTCATATAGCCATATGAGGGCTTGTTTTTTGTGGGAGAAGTTTTAATTTCCAACAACACCATGTAATATTGCATATGATGTAGTGGGAAGTGGGAAAAAAAATCCAAATGGGGTTAAATTGCAAAAAAAAAAGCAATTCCACCACAGTTTTGCGGGTTTTTAAATTCCGACGTTCGATGTGCGATAAAACTGACCGGTTACTTTTACTCTACAGGTCAGTACAAATCTGGCGATACCCTATATGTCTAGGTTTTCTTGCGTTTTTGAAAAATTAAAAAGTGTGAAAAAATCAGTTTTACTTTTTTTGTCACCATGTTTTGACCCCTATAACTTTTTTGTAATTATATGTACAGAGCTGTATGGGGGCTCATTTTTTGCATCATGATCTTATCTTTTTATTGATACCAATGGTGGGGTGTGTATGACTTTTTGATCACCTTTTATGTAATTTTTTGTGGAAAATGAAGTGACCAAAA
This sequence comes from Bufotes viridis, assembly GCA_033119425.1. Lineage (NCBI taxonomy): Eukaryota > Metazoa > Chordata > Amphibia > Anura > Bufonidae > Bufotes > Bufotes viridis. Next base: position 6,498,971 of record CM065593.1, on the reverse strand, counting down.
ATGGTGAATCGGCCATTTGGACGCTTTATCCGTTTTGCTGTTTGACATATGGGGAATATTTTCTTATATTCCTATAGTATGGGATTTTTGCACATTGCAACACCCATGATGTGTATTTTTTAAATTTTTTTAGTTTTTTTTATTATTTTTTAAACTTTTTTTTTACACTTTTATATAGTTCCCATAGGGAACTATAACTTACAATCATTTGATTACGATTGGAATGTATGAAAAAATCGCATATTTCCTATGAAGCCATAGGAAATACTACAGAGCAGCCTGGGTTTCATTCATAGAGACCCAGGCTACTACAGGCTAAAACTTTCGGTTTGTGCGCACTCAGATGCCGTGGTCAGGATTGACAGCGGCATCTGAGGGGTTAAATGTCTGTGATCGGCATCGCTGCCGGTCGCGGACATTAGCCACGGGTGTCTGCTACAAGAACCATGCGGAATCTTCATCTTCATCCTCCCTGCCCTATTTCCCTAAATAGTGTGCTGAATTTAAAATTTAAAATGGTGGGTGCCGTTTCGTGCCATTTATCTGAAGCAAATCACCAAAACTGCAGGCTCGTTTAGAACAAGAATTTAAGTAAAATACATGGTTAGGGTTGAGCAAACACCTGAAAGTTTGGGTTCGCCGGGGTTCGGATGAACTTTTGGGCACTAAAATGGCTCTAATAGTCATAGAAGGGGCTAGAGGGCTGCAGAAGGAAGCAAAATGGGGGTATGAGCTGGAGAATTGCACTGCAAACATGTGGATAGGGAAATGACTTAAAATAACATAGAATATAAAAAAAAGTATACTTGTCTATTCAGCACAAGGTACGGACAAGTCATGTGGGATCCATGCCTGGTTCATTTTACTGAACGTCAGCTTGTCCACGTTGGCTGTGGACAGGCAGCTGCGTTTGTCAATAATGACGCCCCCTGCCATGCTGAATACACGTTCAGACAATACACTGGCTGCAGGGCAGGCCAGCACCTCCAAGGCATAAAGGGCAAGCTCAGGCCATGTGCCCAATTTGGAGACCCAGAAGTTGAATGGGGCAGAACCATCAGTCAGTACGTGGAGGGGTGTGCAGACGTACTGCTCCACCATGTTGTTCAAAAGCTGCCTCCTGCTAACACGTTCAGTATCAGCTGGTGGTGCTGGTTGTTGTGGCGTGCTGACAAAGCTTTTCCACATGTCGGCCATGCTAACCCTGCCTTCTGAGGTGCTGGCGGTGCCCCAGCTGCATTGGCGACATATTCCTCCTCCTCTGCCTTCCCCTTATGCTTTCACTAAGCCCTGAGTGTCAGGTGGGAATGTCATCAGCAGCGCGTCTACCAGTATGTGCTTGTACTTGCGCATCTTCTGAGCACACTCCAGTGACAGAATTAAGGATGGCATGTTGTCCTTGTAGCAGGGATCCAGCAGGGTGGAAACCCAGTAATCAGCACTGGTTAGAATAAGGGGAACTCAGCAGTCGTTGCGCATGTAGTCGATCTGGTGTGCCAGGCTGCCCAGAGGCAACGGCAAGCTGTCCTCTGTATCCCCCCAGCCACGCTCCAGTGATGCCCATGAGTTGCTTCGGGTGCCACCCTGCTGTGAACACGGTTCCTCCTCCTCCTCATCCACCACCAGAACTGTGCCCTGGCTGAACAAATGTGTACCTGGCCTCTGTTGGTGCAGAAACCCACCTTCCGAGCCATTGAAAAACTGGCCTGATAACCGTGGAAATGATCCCTCTTCCTCCTGGGCCACATCCTCTTCCATCATCGCCCAAAACATTTTTTCAAGAAGACATAGAAGTGGGATACTAATGCTGAGGACGGCCTCTTCGCCACTGGCCATGTTGGTGGAGTACTCGAAACAGCGCAACAGGGCACACAGGTCTCGCATGGAGGCCCAATCATTGGTGGTGAAGTGGTGCTGTTCCGCAGAGCGACTGACGCGTGCATGCTGCAGCTGAAACTCCACTATGGCCTGCTGCTGCTCGCACAGTCTCTCCAGCATGTGCAAGGTGGAGTTCCACCTGGTGGGCACGTCGCATATGAGGCAGCCTCGGTGACAGAAGGACATGGCCAAACTGCTATCCGCCTCAGGCCCAGCCACCACTGCATTTACACAGTGCACAGTTAGTGAGATATAGCGTCCCTGGCCGTGCTTACTGGTCCACCTATCGGTGGTTATGTGGACCTTGCCACAGATGGCGTTGCGCAGTGCACACCTTATTTCGTCTGCCACTTGGTTGTGCAGGGCAAGTATTGCTCGCCTGGAAAAGTAGTGGCGGCTCGAAACCACCTACTGTGGGACAGCCACAGCCATAAGGTTTTTAAAAGTTTTGGTCTGCACCAGACAGAATGACAGCTTTTCAAAGGCCAGGAATTTATAAATGCTGGCATTCAGGGCCAGGGACCGCGGGTGGGTAGGGGGGTACTTCCTCTTTCTCTCCAGTGTTTGGGAGATGGACAGATGAATGCTTTCATGGGACATTTTGGAGATGCTTGGTGACGGTGACGCAAGTGGTGGGGTTTCTGCCACATCCTCTGTTTGCTGGGTGGCAGGTGCCACTGTCGCTCCAGAGTGGGAGGAAGAGGCCGAGACAGCAGCAGAAGAGGGAGCAGAAGGAGCCTCAGACCTTTATTGGTTTTGGAGGTGCTTACTCCACTGCAGTTCATGCTTTGCATGTAGATGCCTGGTCATGCAGATTGTGCTAAGGTTCAGAACGTTAATGCCTCGCTTCAGGCTCTGATGGCACAGCGTGCAAACCACTCGGGTCTTGTCGTCAGCACATTGTCTAAAGAACTGCCACGCAAGAAAACTCCTTGGAGCTGGCTTTGGTGTGCTCGGTCCCTGGGTGCGGTGGGCAGTAGCTGGCATACTGGCTAAGGGACGGCCACTCTGCTTTTGCACCCTGCTCCCTCTTTTGCTGTGCTGGTGGCTCTGTGCGACCACCGCCTCTTCCTCCGAACTACATCAGTCACTCGCATGACCTTGATTCCATGTGGGGTTTAGGACCTCATTTTCTCCACATTATCTTCCACCCACTCTTTACCCTTGTACTCCTAGGTGGTCTGCACACTGCAGTAAGCCGCAGCAGTTGGCATCTATGTTTCGTCATCATTAGAGACGTGCTGCGGTGATCCTCCCATGTCTACATCCTGGAACATAAGGGGTTGGGCATCAGTGCACTCAATCTCTTCCACTTCTGGGGCAGGGCTATGTGGACAGCCCACAGAAACCCTGCTCGCAGACTCATCAAAAAGCATAAGAGTCTGCTGCATGACTTGGGTCTCAGACTGCTTGGCTGATTTGCAAGAGGATGAGATGAAGGACAGGTGCCCATGGCCTGCAGGTGTCAATTCTGCGCTTTCAGCAGGGGGCTAGGTGGGGGACAAAGTGAAGGAACTGGAGGCACTGTCAGCCACCCAATCTAATATCGCCTGTACTTGTTCTGGCCTCACCACAAAATAACGCTGAACGTTCTGACGCCTACATGCTCCTAGGAAAGGTGTTTTATTTGGGTGTGTAGCTGGCAAAGATCAACCACGTCCTCTCCTTGCAACAGGATCTCCACCAGCAGCACCACGACCAGGGCCACGTCCCTTAACACTCCTCCCATTCTTTGAGGTCGCCCATTAACTAACAGACAGATTAACTATTATATTTGTGTCAGTGGTACAAAGTACAATGTTGCATTGCACCCACAAAAAAAATCCATGTAGGTCACCCTCAGATTTAGGATTATCTTTCTGTGTCAGGGGTTTAAAGATGGTGTATTGCACCCACAAAAAAATCCCACTAACATTCTTCCTTACTTCAGCTGAGATATGATGGGCGGTGCTACACGTGATCCAGCTTATATAGAGGCTGGGTCACATGATTCACCGGCCAATCAAAGCCATGCCATTGGTAGGCATGGCTGTGATGGCTTCTAAGGGCACATTTGCTGCCCTGCAGCCTTTCAACAAGCTTTATTAAATGCCCGAACACCGAATTAGAACCCAAACTTTTCCGGCAAAGTTCGGGTTCAGGTTTGGGTCCAGGTACCATAAATCGTAAAGTTCGGTACGGACCAGAACTTTACAGTTCGGGTTCACTCAACACTATACATGATGAATCCAATTTATTTTTTCATTTGAAATTTTATTAATTTAAATTGTTGCACACTTTGGACCTAAAGGGGTTGTACAGGATTGACATGCATTTTCAATATCATCCCTACCCAATTGGAAAATTGTGCTACCTGTTCCCTGCCACTCGGTTGTTGCTCTGTGGATCCCCTCATTGCACTTTGGTCCCTTCATGTACCATTCCAATATGGACGGAGTCACGTGTGTAATTGTAGCCAATGACTGACCTAGGCTGAGGTGACAGCTGTAATTTTATGCAACTTCCACTTTAACCCAGTATAATGTCTCCAGAGCTAGTAATATGGACATGACAAATGCATATTTTGGCTACTAAACTGCTTCCCTCCCAGAACATGCTGTACCGTATTAGATGTATCCTACGCAGGTATGAAGGGTGTGGAGTTTGTCCCTGACAAGTATAAAGCAGACATAAAACGGTGATTTTACAAGAGGAAGACGGCACATTTATCACAGGGAGGATCTGGGTTAATGATAATCCTAGGGATGAAGCACATTCACGAAGTTCCACAAACAAACCCAGTTCCATACAGTTCTGTATAAGTCAAATTATCAGTCAGTGATCTTCGCTTGCAGATTTGTGGATCCACACATGGTCGGTCAGTGTTTCCGCTGTAACTGGGATACAAAGCACATCTAATAATACGTTTTTGACGATCTAAAATCCACACACGGTCAATTGACCAAAAATTCCCTTTAGGGGTCTTACATTATACAAACTTTATTATAATTCATTAAAATCAATTTGTGGAGAAACCAAAAAACTGATAATTGATTTAAAACTATCAGGAGACCGCTATGGGCTTGTGTCTCTACACAGTGTATAGTCAATGGTCAGTGCACAATGACAGAAGGGATCCCAACAGGGAACTAAGCACTGAATATGAGTGGGACCACAACGACAAAACACGGGCCCTATGATGGGTGGACAGTCACATTCGAATCTACTTGTGACACCACCACCCTATTTTTAGGATAGAATGGGCTCCAGTTGAGAGATCGAGGAAAATGTGGAAAGTAGATAGAAATATGGAAGATACTAACATCTTGGATACTACAAGGTCCTCCACAAAAGTGGCAGTAAGCAGCCCACAAACAGGAGGGCATAGTTGCTTTTGGGCCAATGACTGTTCACATTAAATTGGAAAAAATTACGAATATTCTAAAAAAAGAATATATTGCACTATATTCTAAAGTGCTATTTATTCGTGTTTCAGAATATTCGCATTACGTAAATATTACATTGCCGATTTTTCGGAAGGATAAGCTGTCCTCTGTGGGAGGTGTATCGCCTGTGTCCTCCGTATCCCCCCAGCCACGCACAAGTGATGGCCATGAGCTGCTTTGTGTGCCACCCTGCTGTGAACACAGTTCCTCCTCATCCTCCAGAACTGTGCCCTGGCTGGACAATTGTGTACCTGGCCTATGTTGGTGCAGGAACCCAGCCTCCGAGCCACCTGTGAATGACTGCCCTGATAACAGTTGAAATGATACCTCTTCCTCCTCCTCTTCCTGCTGTGACACATCTTCCTCCATCATCGCCCGAAGTGTATTTTCAAGGAGACATAGAAGTGGTATTGTAACGCTGATAACGGTGTCATCGCCACTGGCCATGTTGGTGGAGTAGTCGAAACAGCGCAACAGGGCACACAGGTCTCGCATGGAGGCCCAATCATTGGTGGTGAAGTGGTGCTGTTCCGCCGAGTGACTCACCCGTGCGTGCTGCAGCTGAAACTCCACTATGGCCTGCTGCTGCTCGCACAGTCTCTCCAGCATGTGCAAGGTGGAGTTCTACCTTATGGGCACGTCGCATGTGAGGCGGTGAGCGGGAAGGCCGAAGTTACACTGCAGCGCAGGCAAGCGAGCAGCGGCAGGATGTGAACGCTGGAAGCGCGCATAGACGGCCCGCACTTTCTGCAGCGGCTCTAACATATTGGGGTAGTTTTTCAGAAATCTCTGCACCACAAAATTCAGCACATGTGCCAGGCAAGGGATGAGCGTTAAACCGGCTAGGCCCAGAACTGCTACGAGATTTCGCCCATTATCACACACCACCAGGACGGGCTTGAGGCTCAGTGGCACCAACCATCATCGGTCTGTTGTTCCAGGCCTGTCCAAAGCTTCTGCGTGGTGTGGGGTTTGTCACCGAAACAGATGAGTTTAAAAACTGCCTGCTGACGTTTCCCCCTGGCTGTGCTGAAGTCGGTGGTGAAGGTGTTATGCTGAGCGGATGAGGAGGTGGTAGAGGAGGAAGCTGAGTAGGCAACAGGAGGCAAAGAATGAATCCCTGCAATCCTCGGTGGCGGAACGACATGCGCCAAACAGCTATCCGCCTCAGCCCCAGCCACCCCTGCATTTACCCAGTGTGCAGTTAGGGAGATATAGCATTCCTGGCCATGCTTACTGGTCCACGTATCGGTAGTTATGTGGACCTTGCCACAGATGGCGTTGCGCAGTGCACACCTTATTTTGTCGGTCACTTACTTGTGCAGGTAAGGGATGGCTCGCCGGGAAAAGTAGTGGCGGCTTGGAACGATGTACTGTGGGACAGCCACCGCCATAAGGTTTTTAAAACTCTCAGTCTCCACCGGACGGAATGACAGCATTTCAAAGGCCAGGAATTTTGAAATGCTGGCATTCAGGGCCAGGGATCGCGGGTGGGTAGGGGGGTACTTCCTCTTTCAATCCAGTGTTTGGGGGATGGACACTGTAGTGGTGCTTGTTGAAAGTGACGGATATGGTGGCGTTGGAGTCACATCCTCCGTTTGCGGGGTGGCCATTGCCACTGTCACTCCAGAGGTGGAGGAAGAGGCCGAGATTGCAGCAGAAGAAGGAGCAGGAGGAGCCTGAGACCTTTCTTGGTTTTGGAGGTGTTTACTCCACTGCAGTTCATGCCTTGCACTTAGATGCCTGGTACTGCAGGTTGTGCTCAGGTTTAGAATGTTTATGCCTCACTTCAGGCTCTGATTACACAGCGTGCAAATGTAGCATCCCCAAGTCAGAGCAATGTGTGGGACTAACCTGGGGAATGCCAGTGATGGAGAGGCCGGCACGCTGTTCCTCTGGGGCACTCTCTGGGTTCTGAAGGGACACAGCCAGGTGCAGTGTGAGGTGCCCTTGGTGTTGTAGTTTAACGTGCCTATGGCTAAGTCCCTGATGTTTCGTGACGCCAGTGCCAGTAAACGGTGGCACACCGTATTTATAGTAGGAATAATAGAGGTGCAGACTTGTAGCTTGAAAACAGAATTCCAACTTTACTGAAACAGTGGTAATACAGAAAGCACTCTCTTAAAACAGTTCTTGTTGCAGACAATAGGCTTTGGTACAGTCTAGTTACAGCAGGCTTATATCCAGCAAGGTAAACAGAGGGTTAAATAACAGGACTTTGAATTGCAGGTGAACCTTACTTTCTTCCTGACTTGTCCTGACTGGCAATTATTCTTCAAGGCCCCAATGCCCTACTTCTGGCTTATATCCTTGAATCTCCAGTTTACAGTGTACCTCCTCTGACATTACAGTACCTCTTGCTCTAGGGATTGCCTCTGCTTGACTTCTGCTGACTTGCTTAGGCCTGTGACATGTGGCCTTCACAGACTCCAGGGTCTGCACTCCTTCCCAGGCCCAGGGCCTGGTGTAGACTTCACAGGCTCATGGCCTGGAGTAGACTGAGCTGAGCTGTCTGACTGAGCTCCCCTTCCCTGACTGGGCCTTATATAGACTAGGGCTCCCTAGCTCCCTCTAGTGACTAGAGCTGGAATTAAATCCCTAGCCGGCCTGCACATGGCACATTTCACAGTAACAGGGAATTAAATAGCATTACATTACATTGCATTTTAAGAATAGGACTTATACCAGCCTCCCCATAAATGAGAGGAACGACAGCATCCAAGTGACCCTTCTGTAGTGACGGGTATTACAACTCCCGTACACTACATACCCCGCTGCTTTAAGCTGAGTACGACCTCGTACTCCAACAGGGCCCCGCCCGTCTGGAATTTTCACCTGAAAGAGAAAAAGAAAACATGCAGGCGTACATACTCATCAGTAATCAATTCCATCTGCATTGACAATTAGTATCAGGTCCAGCTGGCTAAGGAGAAGTGCGGTGACAAGGGGCGTCGTTCTCTTCCTTCAGGATAGTGAGTGGAACTGGGGCGCTGACCTGGCACAGCGGATGTTAGGGAATACCAGGATAGTCCATGACTGAGTAACGATAGGTCCATAATAAGAGCAACATCTCAGAGGCTCGCACATAGAGAGTCCATCTCTGGGCACATAGGCTTAGATAAAAGTTTTGAGCAATAAATACGGTCAGCAGCACATACATAAAATGACACTACAGGACTCTGACAATACCAGGGTAACACCTTCCTGGCAAGTCCTGCGTATTTTTAAAGTGCTGACATAAAAAGCCCTTTCCAACCTGAAATGGGGGTTAAAAGGGGATAAAGTGCAAATAAAAGCACAACTTGGATTTATTAAAGTACTTGACGCCAAAATGGTAGCAGCAGGCAGGATGTCCCGGAACAGAAAGAGGCAGGCTGGGAGCAGTGGTACACAGTGGCAACTTATTTGTCAAACATGCCACCGGCCGTGGGGAACTGGCAGCAAGCTCCACCAGCCTAACAAACTTAAAGGGGCAGTTCCTGCAACAAAGATGATGTCCCTGTGAGGATGAGCAAAAATGGCCTAGCAGGCCTGCTCACAGGTAAGTGTCAAATGATCCCTGTTCATCAGATGTAGTGCAGCCCTGTGCTGCCGGTAGTCTGGGCCATGCACCAGGGCCACTTGGAGGGGGTGCCCACCAAACAGAATGGGCTGGAAACATCACCGGTATTGGGCCTACCCACCTCACTGGCCCGCTGGGTTGCGGACATATAGGAGCTGCTGGTCTCGGGACACAGGCCGGCACTGGGGTAGACACTTCCTCTGGCCGGGACATAACGCTCCCGTCACGGCGGACTCTGCTCCTGGCATATGTCAATTTATCCGCTTTTACACGGACCTTGGGTGGCTCAGCGTTAGCGGTAGGACCTTGGACTACGGGTTCGGGTGGTACAGGGGTCACAGGTAACTCACCACCACTGGACTGCTGCGCTGTCTTCTTAGCATCTGCCACTTGCCGCAGGCCATCCAGGTAAACTTGCAAGGAAGCGATCCGCTCCTCCAGGGCGGAGATCTCACTGCTGGATTCCGGCACAGTTGCAGCAGGCTCAGACGAGGCTCTCTCATGGCGGTTCTTCCGCAGGTCATCCATAGCCTCACTAAACTGGGCCATCCACGCCCAATCAGCGGCTGTCTTCTCTCGTCGCGGCAGCTCTGGAGAGGGGTAAGGACTGGGGGGCTTGTCCAGGATAGTCGGCTGCCAGAAGATGTTCGGGCCGAGAAAGGAACTCTTCTCCTGGTACGTATTCCGGATGGGTCCCGGCGGGTCCTCTGCCTCCACCGGATCTTCTGTTTCTTCCCAGTCCTCCGGTACCGGTCCGGGACGGGTCACCGTGGTGGCATATGGGCCTCGCAGGCCCTCCGCGGGAGTGAACTCCACTCTCTCTCCGACCGCTAGATTATGCAGTCGCCCTGGGAGATAGCTGCGCTTGACGGACCGGCAATTCACATAATAGTCCCGGTTGGTGCCGGTTTCTTGGATGAATCCAAATCCTCTAACCTTGTCAAACTCCAGTACCACTCCGGTGCGGCGTTCGAGCTGGGGCTTGCTGTCCCTGGAATCTTCATAGATCCGCTTGGTGACTTCCTCGAAGTACTTTTTCTGAGTGGTAGTTTTTAAAGTTGCCGCCACTCGGATCTCGGCCATCAGGGCCGACCACACGGAGTTCCGCGGGAGGAAGCCTTCTCGCTGCGGGTGGAAACGGCAGGGCTCGGCTTGTGGCCATGGACAGGTCTGAGCCATGTCACTGGGAGTATACGCTGGGGGCGCTGGGCGCTCCTTAGTCGCTCCTGGGGTCGCCTCCATTGCTCCAACTACGGCTCCGGATCCCTCTGATTCAGGTAGGAAGCCCCGAAGCAGGGTGAGCCACTGTTCCTGCAGGCTCCACCCCGTCGTTTCTTGCACGCCCCCTAGGTATTTCAGTATAGGGTAGGCGGTGTCCATATTATGATCCTCAAAGGAAGGCGTTACCCCCAGGTCGTCCTCTCCTCCCTCTTGGAGGGTTTTGGCGCCAAATTTTCGCGCCACTGAGGTCAGGGATGGCGCAAGAAGAAGTCCAATGGCGCCGGCGGCCATCTTGGGCGCCATGATGCATCAATTCAATGACAGCAAGCAGGATGTTAAAAAGTCCACAAAAACACACTTGGAAGTGGCGATTTTCTTCCTCTTGATAGCGCAACACTGCACAGCGCTTTCTGGAGATTTTAGGAACACTTTTGGTATGTTTTTCAGTCCACAAAGTTCCCTTCAAATAAACAGGCGTTTTGTCACTTGGCAAACTGGTTAAGGCACAAAGTTCACGTTTTGCTCACAGTCCGTAAAACGTGCGTATCCTGTTCGTGACGCCAAAATGTAGCATCCCCAAGTCAGAGCAATGTGAGGGACTAACCTGGGGAATGCCAGTGATGGAGAGGCCGGCACGCTGTTCCTCTGGGGCACTCTCTGGGTTCTGAAGGGACACAGCCAGGTGCAAGGTGAGGTGCCCTTGGTGTTGTAGTTTAACGTGCCTATGGCTAAGTCCCTGATCTTTCGTGACGCCAGTGCCAGTAAACGGTGGCACACCGTATTTATAGTAGGAATAATAGAGGTGCAGACTTGTAGCTTGAAAACAGAATTCCAACTTTACTGAAACAGTGGTAATACAGAAGGCACTCTCTTAAACAGTTCTTGTTGCAGACAATTGGCTTTGGTACAGTCTCAGTTACAGCAGGCTTATATCCAGCAAGGTAAACAGAGGGTTAAATCACAGGACTTTTGAATTGCAGGTGAACCTTACTTTCTTCCTGACTTGTCCTGACTGGCAATTATTCTTCAAGGCCCCAATGCCCTACTTCTGGCTTATATCCTTGAATCTCCAGTTTACAGTGTACCTCCTCTGACATTCAGTACCTCTTGCTCTAGGGATTGCCTCAGCTTGACTCCTGCTGACTTGCCTAGGCCTGTGACATGTGGCCTTCACAGACTCCAGGGTCTGCACTCCTTCCCAGGCCCAGGGCCTGGTGTAGACTTCACAGGCTCATGGCCTGGAGTAGACTGAACTGACTTTCCCTTCCCTGACTGGGCCTTAAATAAACTAGGGCTCCCTAGCTCCCTCTAGTGACTAGAGCTGGAATGAAATCCCTAGCAGGCTTGAATATGGCACATTTCACAGTAACAGGGAATTAAATAGCATTACATTACATTGAATTTTAAGAATAGGACTTATACCAGCCTCCCCATAAATGAGAGGAACGACAGCATCCAAGTGACCCTTCTGTAGTGATGGGTATTACAACTCCCATACACTACACAAACCTGTCGTCTGCACATTGTGTGAAAAACTGCCACGCCGGGGAACTCCTTGAAGCTGTCTTTGGTATGCTCAGCCCCTGGGTGTGGTGGGCAGTAGCAGGTGTAGTGTCTAGGGGACGGGCGCTCTGCTTCTGCAAACTGCTCCCTCTTTTGCTGTGCTGGTGTCCCTGTGCGACCACCGGCTCTTCCTCCAAACTGCACAGGTCAGTAGCATGACCTTTATCCCATGTAGGGTCTAGGACAGAGATCAGCAACCTTCGGCACTCCAGCTGTGGTGAAACCATTCGTAGAGCGGCATTCGGGCCTACCAAATAACATGGAAGGCCCTGTTGTCTACGTGAACCTGAGGAAGGTGTTTTATTTGGGCGTGTAACTGGCACAGATCCACCACGTCCTCTCCCTTCCCCTGGCATATATGCAGTGCAGGTGCACTTAAAAAATGGGTACATTTTGCCAAATGAAGTAAAAAGACTGGATTCAATTACTGTCCCTGGCACATATGCAGCTGCAAGTGCACGTGACTTGCACAAAATGGCTGCCGACACCAACCACTCACAGAAAAATAAAAGTCGTTGTCACTGGCCTCATAAGAAAAACACTGCCATTACACCCACGAGAAAAAAAAAGGTTGTAGATCGCTGAGTGAACACAATTCTGATATCAGATATTATTCAGCAAAGCTTGTTTCCTATTCTTTCCCTGAGAGCACCAGAAGCAACCGTTCCCTACACTAACAACAGCAGAGTGACGTGTGGAGCTACGTGACTCCAGCTCAGGGCCGGGCCGACACAGAGGCTGAGGAGGCTCCAGCCTCAGGGCGCTCAAGCCTCAGGGCGCAGGCAGGCCACTCTCACCAAGTCCCTGCTGCTGCCGTGTAGCTGTATTAGCAGCAGAGCATCCATTTCTGCGCTCTGCTGCTGTAACAGCCGGTCCTGCGCCCCCTAGTGGTGTTCTTCCTCCCTCCCTCAGTCTAGTGCAGTGTGCTGCAGCTCCGTACCTTCCCCAGCCCCTGACTTCCTGCCTGTGTGTGCACCAGAGATTCACAACCCCCTCCCCCAGCACAGAGAGAAGAGCAGCGTCGGGACAGAGAAGGAGGAGGAGGAGGAGGAATACTCTGCATCCTGCCTCTTCCTCCAAGTCACCAGAGACTGTATGTGCAGAAAATGTAAGGGGTTAAAGGGAATGGAATGGCAGTAATGTAATGTGCATATTGTGTGTTTTTATGTATGTGTGTAATATGTATGTCAGTATATATGTGTGTGTCATATGTATGTCAGTATGTGTGTGTGTGTGTCATATGTATGTCTGTATATATGTGTGTGTCATATGTATGTCAGTATGTGTGTGTGTGTCATATGTATGTCAGTATGTATGTGTGTGTCATATGTATGTCAGTATGTGTATGTGTGTGTCATATGTATGTCTGTATATATGTGTGTGTCATATGTATGTCTGTATGTGTGTGTGTGTGTCATATGTATGTCTGTATATATGTATGTGTGTCATATGTATGTCAGTATGTATGTGTGTGTCATATGTATGTCAGTATGTATGTGTGTGTCATATGTATGTCAGTATATATGTGTGTGTCATATGTATGTCAGAATATATGTGTGTGTCATATGTATGTCTGTATATATGTATGTGTGTCATATGTATGTCAGTATGTATATATGTGTGTGTCATATGTATGTCAGTATATATGTATGTGTGTCATATGTATGTCTGTATATATGTATGTGTGTCATATGTATGTCAGTATATATGTGTGTGTCATATGTATGTCAGCATATATGTGTGTGTCATATGTATGTCAGTATATATGTGTGTGTCATATGTATGTCAGGATATATGTGTCTGTGTCATATGTATGTCAGTATGTATGTGTGTAATATGTATGTCAGTATGTATGTGTGTAATATGTATGTCAGTATGTATGTGTGTGTAATATGTATGTCAGTATAGATTATCTAACCCAGTCCCCCTTCCCCCATCAGCCCTTGTCCTACCCCCATCTACCCCACCAGACATTTAGATGTTATTTATTCCTGCTATTCTAATGCTCTGATCAGTAGATGCTCAAGTCAAGCCCTCACCCCCCCCCAGCCATTTAGATATGTATGTTATCAATCATCCCCACCCCCGCCTTCCTTGTAATTTGCTGGCCCTCAATATCCATTGTGAGTCACAATCCATAACAGTGCCATCCACAGATCCCCCCATAACAATGCGTCATCCACAGATCCCCCATAACAGTGTGTCCTCCACAGATCCCCCATAACAGTGTATCATCCACAGATCCCCCCATAACAATGCGTCATCCACAGATCCCCCATAACAGTGTCATCCACAGATCCCCCATAACAGTGTGTCATCCACAGATCCTCCATAACAGTGTCATCCACAGATCCCACATAACAGTGTCATCCACAGAGCCCCCATAACAGTGTCATCCACAGATCCCCCCATAACAGTGTCATCCACAGATCCCACATAACAGTGTCATCCACAGAGCCCCCATAACAGTGTCATCCACAGATCCCCCCATAACAATGCGAAATCCAGAGATCCCCCATAACAGTGTGTCATCCACAGACCCCCATAACAGTATGTCATCCAGAGATCCCCCATAACAGTGTGTCATCCACAGATCCCCCATAATAGTGTGTCATCCACAAATCCCCCCATAACAGTGTGTCATCCACAGATCCCCCATAACAGTGTGTCATCCACAGATCCCCCATAACAGTGTCATCCACAGATCCCCCATAACAGTGTCATCCACAGATCCCCCATAACAGTGTGTCATCCACAGATCCCCCATAACAGTGTCATCCCCAGATCCCCCATAACAGTGTGTCATCCACAGATCCCCATAACAGTGTCATCCACAGATCCCCCATAACAGTGTCATCCACAGATCCCCCCATAACAGTGTCATCCACAGATCCCCCATAACAGTGACATCCACAGATCCCCCATAACAGTGTCATCCACAGATCCCGCATAACAGTGTCATCCACAGATCCCCCATAACAGTGTCATCCATAGATCTCCCATAACAGTGCCATCCACAGATCCCGCATACCAGTGCCATCCACAGATCCCGCATAACAGTGTCATCCACAGATCCCCCATAACAGTGTGTCATCCACAGATCCCCCATAACACTGTCATCCATAGATCTCCCATAACAGTGTCATCCACAGATCCCCCCCATAACAGTGTCATCCACAGATCCCCCATAACAGTGTGTCATCCACAGATCCCCCCCATAATAGTGTGTCATCCACAGATCCCCCCCATAACAGTGTGTCATCCACAGATCCCCCATAACAGTGTGTCATCCACAGATTCCCCATAACAGTGTGTCATCCACAGATCCCCCATAACAATGCATCATCCACAGATCCCCCATAACAGTGTCATCCACAGATCCCCCATAACACTGTCATCCATAGATCCCCCATAACAGTGTCGTCCACAGATCCCCCATAACAGTGTCATCCACAGATCCCCCATAACAGTGTCATCCACAGATCCCCCATAACAGTGTCATCCACAGATCCCCATAACAGTGTCATCCATAGATCCCCCATAACACTGTCATCCATAGATCTCCCATAACAGTGTCGTCCACAGATCCCCCATAACGTGTGTCATCCACAGATTCCCCATAACAGTGTCATCCACAGATCCCCCATAACAGTGTCATCCATAGATCCCCATAACACTGTCATCCATAGATCTCCCATAACAGTGTCATCCACAGATCCCCATAAGTGTGTCATCCACAGATTCCCCATAACAGTGTCATCCATAGATCCCCCATAACACTGTCATCCATAGATCTCCCATAACAGTGTCGTCCACAGATCCCCCATAAGTGTGTCATCCACAGATTCCCCATAACAGTGTCATCCACAGATCCCCCATAACAGTGTCATCCATAGATCCCCCATAACACTGTCATCCATAGATCTCCCATAACAGTGTCATCCACAGATCCCCATAAGTGTGTCATCCACAGATTCCCCATAACAGTGTCATCCACAGATCCCCCATAACAGTGTCATCCACAGATCCCCCATAACAGTGTCATCCACAGATCCCCCATAGCATTGTCATCCACAGATCCTTCATAACAGTGTCATCCACAGATCCCCCATAACAGTGTCATCCACAGATCCCCCCATAACAGTGTGTCCTCCACAGATCCCCCATAACAGTGTCATCCACAGATCCCCATAACAGTGTCATCCATAGATCCCCCATAACACTGTCATCCATAGATCTCCCATAACAGTGTCGTCCACAGATCCCCCATAAGTGTGTCATCCACAGATTCCCCATAACAGTGTCATCCACAGATCCCCATAACAGTGTCATCCATAGATCCCCCATAACACTGTCATCCATAGATCTCCCATAACAGTGTCATCCACAGATCCCCCATAAGTGTGTCATCCACAGATTCCCCATAACAGTGTCATCCATAGATCCCCCATAACACTGTCATCCATAGATCTCCCATAACAGTGTCGTCCACAGATCCCCCATAAGTGTGTCATCCACAGATTCCCCATAACAGTGTCATCCACAGATCCCCCATAACAGTGTCATCCATAGATCCCCCATAACACTGTCATCCATAGATCTCCCATAACAGTGTCATCCACAGATCCCCCATAAGTGTGTCATCCACAGATTCCCCATAACAGTGTCATCCACAGATCCCCCATAACAGTGTCATCCACAGATCCCCCATAACAGTGTCATCCACAGATCCCCCATAGCATTGTCATCCACAGATCCTTCATAACAGTGTCATCCACAGATCCCCATAACAGTGTCATCCACAGATCCCCCATAACAGTGTGTCCTCCACAGATCCCCCATAACAGTGTCATCCACAGATCCCCCATAACAGTGTCATCCACAGATCCCCCCATAACAGTGTCATCCATAGATCCCCCCCATAACAGTTTCATCCATAGATCCGCCCCATAACAGTGTCAACCATAGATCCCCCATAACAGTTTCATCCATAGATCCTCCATAACAGTGCGTCATTAATTGATACATTAAACTGTGCATATTTATGTGTGATTACAACAGTATTTAGTAAAGACTCCACAAGTTGGGGGGGGGGGCGCACTTGGGCAGCTCAGCCTCTGTTGGTGGTGGACCTTGTCCCAGCCCTGCTCCAGCTTATATAGAGGCTGGGTCACATGCTGCACTTAGCCAATCACAGCCATGCCGTACACCGAACCCGAACTATAACGAAAATGTTCGGGTTCGGGTCCAGGTGCCAAAAATTCTAAAATTCGGTACGAACCCGAACTTTACAGTTCAGGTTTGCTCATCTCTAGTCATAAGCACAATCCCAGGAGTGGTGGCTATATGGTGGCTGCATGTAGCCGGGACGCTGTTATTTAGAACACTGGGGCTCATTTACTATAGTGTCTGCACCTGTGTTAATGGTAAAAACCGTTTTCAGACCGCCTTATTTTGAAGTCTCATTTACCAACTGACATTGCTCCAATTTTGGAGACATTTGCGCCTGTTGTGCCTATTTTGAGTTTTAAGACTAATTCAGAAGTTGATATACTTTTGCGCCTATTTTCCGACCTATTTATATAGGTGCACCTTATTTTGAGCCTGATTTAGTTGTAAAAACAGTCTAATTTCTGCTCTACACCAGAGCCGGCGTACTTTTCTGCCTCTGCTTTGAGTGGTGAGTTGTACCACATTTTGCTTACTTTCATGGAGATGTGCACCTAATTATAGCTCACTTGGGCCACATTTTCATACGCATACTAATTAAACCAGTCTTAGTGAATATGAACCTGTCTTGCAAGAAACAACCACTAGAGGTCAGACTTGAACCAAAAATGAAAAACCTGATTTATTGAGGGATATTAAAAGACGCAAAAAAAGACAGGAGTTGCCAATATGCAACTCGAAAAAAAGGGGAGCTTGATAAATGTGCCCCATTGTCTCAAAGCAACGGTGTGTTTGTAAGCAGGGGTTACATTGGAACAGTGTCTCAGCAAAGACCTGGAGCCGTCAGTGATTTATAGGAAGCCGCACAAGCGTGATTAATGAGTTGTCATTAACGTCCCCCACCTAGCCACTAGAAGTGGGCTTATTAGGGAACTTTCCGCAACAAAAGTAGCAGGTGCAGATTTTGCAAAGTTGCGTTCTTTTATCGTGCATTATGCTATGGATTTTGATGAAAATGGATATTTTGTTGGTGAATTATGTTGCCGATTTCTGTGTGGATTTAAGGGGACATTTCTTACTTTTACATCACTTTTTGGCCTATTTAAGGAGCTGATTTTGTCGCAGAGGGGTTTTGCTGCAAAATCTTTGACTTTTCCCTGGGGAGGCTGGCCAGCCCATCTCAGTTACCATTTTCTATGCCAGTTTATGATGTGGAAAATGGTCTTAAACTATGCCAGCAAGGGAGCTGGCTTAGTTTAAACCATGTCACATGGCCGGTGGAACCAAGCGCCAAAGTTATGTAGAGGCCAGCGCCTCTACATAACTTTGACACATCTGTGGTCAGCGCAGGGGTAGTGACTGGTGTATAAATCGCCGGGCTTAATAAATGACCCCCTACATCTCCAGTGACATGAATGGAGCCATTCAGCTACAGTTGTGTTCACAATGATTCAACCCCCAATGCTGTAAAGGGTTTTAGGGAATTTAGTGCACATTTGTAATTGTGTTCAGAATGAAATCTTACAAGGACTTTTTAAAGAACCAAATGCAACTAAAATGACATCAATTGTTTTTGTAATACAGTATTAAATGTGTTTTTTTGTGATTTCTTCATTGACACAATTATTCAACCCCTTAAAGACGACCGCTCTTAAGAACAGAGGTTCATTCAAGTGCTTTCGATCAGGTATTGAAAACCCCTGTGGATGTCAAGGAGCAGCAATCAAGCAGAATAAGCCCCAATTAGGCCGATGTAAAGTGACTGTGATACTCGGCTCCTTCTAGACATTTACTGGTGTGTTTACAGACATGGTGAAGTCAGGAGAATGGTCCAGGAAGACAAGAGAAGAGGTGATTTCTCTTCACAGGAAGGGCAATGGCTATAAGAAGATTGCACAGATGTTACACATACCAAGAGACACCATAGGAAGCATCATTCGCAAATTCAAGGCAAAGGGCACTGTTGAAACGCTACCTGGTCGTGGCAGAAAGAAGATGCTGACTCCGACTGCTGTGCGCTACCTGAAGCGCAAAGTGGAGAAAAGTCCCCGTGTGACTGCTGAGGAACTGAAAAAAGATTTGTCAGATGCGGGTACTGAAGTTTCAGCTCAGACAATAAGGCGCACACTGCGTAATGATGGCCTCCATGCCAGAACTCCCAGGCGCACCCCCTCGCTGTCTCCAAAGAATAAGAAGAGTCGACTGCAGTATGCCAAAAGTCATGGGGACAAACCACAAAAGCTTTGGGATAGTGTTCTGTGGACTGATGAAACAAAATTATAACTGTTTGGGCCCATGGATCAACGCAATGTTTGGAGGAGGAAGAACAAGGCTTATGAAGAAAAGAACACCTTGCCTACTGTGAAGCATGGCGGGGGGTCAATCAGGCTTTGGGGCTGTTTTGCTTCTACAGGTACAGGGAAGCTTCAGCGTGTGCAAGGTACCATGAATTCTCTTCAGTACCAGGAGATATGGGATGAAAATGTGATGCAGTCCGTCACAAACCTGAGGCTTGGGAGACGTTGGACCTTTCACCAGGACAATGATCCCAAGCATACCTCCAAGTCCACTAGAGCATGGTTGCAGATTAAAGGCTGGAACATTGTGAAGTGGCCATCGCAGTCACCAGACTTACATCCGATTGAGAACCTCTGGTGGGACTTAAAGAAAGCAGTTGCAGCGCGCAAGCCTAAGAATGTGACTGAACTGGAGGCTTTTACCATGAAGAATGGGCGAAGATACCCGTAGATCGCTGCAAGACACTTGTGTCAGGCTATGCTTCACGTGTAAAAGCTGTTATAACTGGAAAAGGATGTTGTACTAAGTACTAAGAGTGAATGTCACTTGGGGGTGAATAAAACTGATAATGATGTGAGCACAGAAAAGACATTTGTGGTGATTTCATTATAAATGTTATGTTATATTTGTCTGACTTACAAGGGCCTCTGTGATTTATTGTAAACAAGACGACGGAAATGATCAAAATCAATGTCAAACTGGAGAAAACACTCAATTTCAGTGGGGGCTGAATAATTTTGAACACAACTGTATAGGAAATTAGCAGCATAGCTTTATTTGCATTCTGTTCTGTTGTAGAGGAGCCCCCGAATGTTATACAATTCACACTCTGTCGCCTCCCCATCGTTTAAAATAATTTCAAGTTCAGCCCCATGACACGTTTTGCCACATACTACAGCTTCTTCAGAGGTATTGGGGTCTAATTAACATTGGTGGGGAAGCGAGGGATATTTGTGGGCTTCCTCTGATGTCATCAGTAATGATGAACGGCAGGGGCTATATTCGAATTTGAGATATTTCGCGAATATTTGGGCGAATATTCGTCATAAATTTGAGAATTTGCGATTATTTTCTTGATTGCGAAAATCGGCAATGTAATATGCGTGTATTGCGCGCACAATATAGGCGTGGGTCACTTTTGCTACATTTTGTAAGCTGCTAGAAGTTTCCTGAGACTGGAGAAAATGGTTGGCATGGCAGAATATTACAATAGCTTTATATGCAGATGGAGTGCTTCAATATATTCGTTATTGTGCAAATCAGCAATTAATGATTCGCATATTTCTGCACAATACGTGCAACTTCACATTTTAGCAGGTCTGACTACATATTAGTGATTAGTGCACTAAGTATTGTGAACTTGTGACATCACAGCACAATGTCTGTAGCCTGTATGTATGGACAGCAGAACCTATCACACTACCTAACACCCTGCACTGGGACCTATCAGCTACACTATATCTCTATCTAACCTACACTGACTATCTCCACTAACTATCTGTATTATATATATAAGATAACTAACTATCTAATGTAAGGTGACATCACAGCACTATGTCTGTAGCATGTATGTATGGGCAGCAGAACCTATCACACTACCTAACACCCTGCACTGGAACCTATCAGCTACACTATATCACTATCTAACCTACACTGACTATCTCCCACTAACTATATGTATTATATATAGAAGATAACTAACTATCTAATGTAATGTGACATCACAGCGCTATGTCTGTAGCATGTATATATGGACAGCAGAACCTATCACACTACCTAACACCCTGCACTGGAACCTATTAGCTACACTATATCACTATCTAACCTACACTGACTATCTCCACTAACTATCTGTATTATATATATATAAGATAACTAACTATCTAATGTAATGTGACATCACAGCACTATGTCTGTAGCATGTATGTATGGGCAGCAGAACCTATCACACTACCTAACACCCTGCACTGGAACCTATCAGCTACACTATATCACTATCTAACCTACACTGACTATCTCCCACTAACTATCTGTATTATATATAGAAGATAACTAACTATCTAATGTAATGTGACATCACAGAACTATGTCTGTAGCATGTATGTATGGACAGCAGAACCTATCACACTACCTAACACCCTGCACTGGAACCTATCAGCTACACTATATCACTATCTAACCTACACTGACTATCCCCCACTAACTATCTGTATTATATATATAAGATAACTAACTATCTAATGTAATGTGACATCACAGCACTATGTCTGTAGCCTGTATGTATGGACAGCAGAACCTATCACACTACCTAACACCCTGCACTGGAACCTATCAGCTACACTATATCACTATCTAACCTACACTGACTATCTCCCCCTAACTATCTGTATTATATATAGAAGATAACTAACTAACTAACTAACTATCTAATGTAATGTGACATAGGAAAGCACAGAGCACAGCAATGACACTGCTGTCTCTCTCTCAGAACACTAAAAAAACACTGCCGAAAATGGCTGCTGGGGAGGTTCTTATATAGTAAGGGGTAGGCAACTTTCCTATTGGTTGCTAGGGATGTTGCTAAGCTCAGACAAAGACATTGATTTGCTGCCTTCTCATTGGCCCGCAAGCAAGAAGCAGGGAGGGAACATGGGCTCAGATGAAAAAAAATGACAAATATTCGAAAATACGAATATATAGCACTATATTTTAATTATTTGCAAATTCTCGAAGTGCCAATATTCGCGATAAATATTCGCGATTCGAATATTCATACCCAACACTACTGTTCATCCCCATTTAAACATGTGCTCCATGGACAATGCTACTAAGTGTGTGTCCTGTGCAATGTATGCGTGCCTTGAGAAGACATTCGAGGGTGAATACATTTGCACTAGATGCAATCATGTTGTATATTTGGAAGCCCAGATCTTGTATCTAAACAAGCAGCTTGAAATATTTAGAGGCATTGCAAACCTGGAGAGAGACCTCAATGTTCAGGCACTGACTGGGGTCAGTGAAATGGAGGTGGGAGAAGGAGGGCAAGATCAGGACTATCAGGTCAGCAGTTGGGTTAATGTAGGAAGAAGGGGTAGAGGGAAAAGTGCCAGGGAGGCTAGTCCTGAGCTGGAACGCCCTAGTAAATTTGCCTGTTTGGTTAATAATAGGGATGAAAGCCCAGGGCCAGCAACATTGCAGTAGGGCATTTCTCCCAGCAACCAGGAGGATGCCCCCTGCAACAAGGATGGGAAAAGGAGTGCAGCAAAGGTCAGACAGATGCTGGTGTTAGAGGACTCTATTATTAGGATGACAGACAGGATCATCTGTCACCAAGACCATGAATTCCGAACAGTGTGTTGTCTTCCAGGTGCTCAGGTTCGGCATATTGCGGATCGATTGACAGATTGCTGGGTCGGGCTTGGGAAGACCCGGCAGTCCTGGTACACATTGGCACCAATGACAAAGTCAGGGGGAGATGCAAAGTCCTTAAAAATATTTTAGGGAACTAGAAGAGAAGCTCAAGTCCATGTCCTCCAAGGTAGTGTTTTCAGAAATACTACCAGTGCCACGAGCGTCACCAGAGAGACAACAGGAGCTTAGGGGGTTAAATAAGTGGCTCAGAAGCTGATGCAGGAAGGAAGGGTTTGGGTCCATGGAGAACTGGGCCAACTTCTTACAGGCTTTACAGTAGGGACGGACTGCACCTCAATGGGAAGAGTGCAACTGCCCTGGGGGAAAAAATGGTTAGACAGCTGGAGGAGCTTTTAAACTAGGATCTGGGTGGAGGGTGAGGGGTCATACTAATAAGGGGTAGATAGTGTAGATAGAGAGTGGGATATAGGAGGGGACAGTGGGGATTTAGTGGGGGCTGGGGTTAGTGAGGAAAGTAGGGAGAAGACTGAAAAATAGAGTTGCTGGTAACAAGAACCTGTTACATACAAATATAAATCAAGGTAACCCAAAAATCCTAGATATTCACTGTACAGGTAATAGTAATTTAAAATGTATTTTCACAAATGCCAGAAGTCTAGCTAGAAACATGGGGGATCTGGAGGTTATGGTACTAGAAGAACACATAGATGTAGTTAGTGTGGCTGAGACATGGCTGGACTCTTCACATGACTGGGCTGTTAATATTGAGGGGTTTACACTATTTAGGAAAGACAGGGTCAATAGAAAAGGCAGTGACGTGTGCCTGTATGTGAGGAGTGATGTGAAGACAAGTGTGAAAGAGGCAATTGTGGGTGAGGATGGTGAGGATGTGGAAACCTTATGGGTGGAAGTTCAAAGGGATATAAACACTGAAAAAATAATACTTGCTGTAATCTATAGACCCCCTAACATCACAGAGGAGATAGAAGCTCAACTGTATAACCAGATAGAGCGGCGGCACAGACGGGTACAGTGGTTATAATGGGAGATTTTAACTTCCCAGACATTGATCGGGGTCATGGTTCTGCCTCAACCGGAAAGGGGAGAAGATTCCTTAACTTGCTGCAGGACCACTTTATGGGCCAGTTTGTAGCAGCTCCCACTAGAGGCAATGCTCTGTTGGATATGGTAGTTTCTAATGATGCAGAGCTTGTTGGAAATGTTACTGTTCGAGAAACACTAGGTAAAAGTGACCACAATATAATTATATTCCTCCTAAACTATAAGAAGCAAACTCTGTCAGTCAGAGCAAAGACACTGAATTTTAAAAAGGCTTATTTCCCCAGGTTGAGGGCATCATTTCAGGGCATAGACTGGGATCAGCTACTGTCACATAATAATACTGAGGATAAATGGGAGAGCTTTAAATCCACATTGAGTAATTGCACTAACAAAAATATTCCTTTAGATAACAAGTATAAATGGCTAAAATTAAACCCCCCATGGCTTACAGCTACTGTAAAAAGGCCAATAAAAGATAAAAAAAGGGCATTTAAAAAATACAAATCTGAGGGGTCAGCTGTAGCGTTTGAAGATTACAAAGGGCTTAATAAAATCTGTAAAAAGGAGATAAAATTAGCAAAAATACAAAAGGAACAGGCCGAACTGGATGGACACATGTCTTTTCTTGGTCTTATATACTATGTTACTATGTAACAGCAGGTGGCAAAAGAGAGCAAAACAAATCCCTAAAAATTCTTTAAATATATAAATGCTAAAAAAAAGGTCAGAGGAGGTAAGTCCCCTAAATAATGGTAAAGGGGGGGGGGGGGTAGTCATAAGTAAATGGCAGCATTACTAAATGGTTTTTTTAGCTCTGTATATACAAAAGAAGAGAAAGGAGCTGATATCTGTGGTGCTGGGGCTGTTAGTACACCCAGTAATATACTCATTCGGCTAACTGTAGATATGGTCCAAGATAAGTTAAATAAGGTAAATGTGAACAAAGCTTCGGATCCAGAGGGATTACACCCAAGAGTGCTTAAAGAGCTCAGTCCAGTCATTGCTGTGCCCCTGTTTATAATTTTTAAAGATTATCTAGTGATTGTCGCAAGGCAAATGTGGTGCCCATATTCAAAAAAGGATCTAGGTCCTTCAAAGGTCCCACCTATCCCTTGGTTGAACTTGATGGACTTATGTATTTTTTCAGCCGTTTCAACTATGTAACTATCTTAACCAGATAAAATCCATGCGCTTGTTAGTTAGGTATTACTTTATAATAAGGATAAGTAGGTTGGACAATGAAAGAAACCTGGGATTCCCAGTGTGTATATATATGTACCGTATGCTAAATCCACCCCTTTAGGGTGGTCCAATAGAGCTGAGGTGCCTATGTTTGTGTTTGCCTGCCCACGGCTAATTTTACTCTTGCAGATCTAGCAGAGAACAATGCTTCTGTCTTCCTACAGGATTGATAAAAACTTACAGATGGCAGATACACACAGAGCTAACAACAGCAGAGCTTGGCTTGGGTTTTAGGCCCAATTTGGGTCTTCTGCACCCTCAGTATCAGCCTCATCACCAGTTTTTTATGAGACTTGGGCCGTAATTTGCCTTTGCTCTTTATTGCTGTCGCTTCCACCACTCTCCTCCTCAGATGTTATCTCCTCTTTAGCACCCTGATTTGAATCATCATCAGACTCTTCACCATCCCCACCACTGCTCTCACACAAGTCATCAACAGAGAGCCTCAGTTGATTATTTGCCTTGCAATGCTGGGGGATTTGTTGCCTCTTAGGAGAATAAAGAGGCCCCACTAGGAGGGGCAGTGAAAGCAGAGAGGGTGCAACTGAAATTATTCTCTGTGGCTCCAGGAAGGAGGAGCAGGAGGAATGCTGTGACCCCTGGCTCCAAGGTACAGTGTCAGACTCAGAAATCACCTCCATGTCATCCTGCTGTGACTGAGAGGAAGAGTGAGCCATCCAGTTCACAGTCTCATCCTCTTTGTCCTAATAAACTTGCACCTTTTGGAAAAGCCATGGGGAACTGTGGCCTGCTACTACTACTATCTTGATGGATGGTGTGGTTACTATCCACATTCTGGCTCTGGGAGAACAAGGTCTGGGTCTTTTGTTTTAATCTCTTCCATATTCCAGACATTTTATTGTGAGGCCTGATGAAAACTTTCCTAAAGGTACTTTCACACTAGCGGCAAGGAACTCCAGCAGGCTGTTCCGGTGGGTGAACAGCCTGTCGGATCCGTGCTGTCGCTAGTGCATGCGTGCCCCTGGACTACCGCTCTGGCCCCATTGACTATAATGAGGGCGGGCCGGAGTTTCCGCGGCAGCACGGAAAACATGCCGAGAGGCGGCCAGAATAAAAGTACGACATGTCACAAATCTGGTATACAGGTATTTTTTTTTTTGCAGGTAGCTGGTTTTGTAGCGCAGAACGGCAAGAATGAGGTTCTGCAGCAGCTTATTAAGCACTGTGCCCAAGCCCCTTACTTTCTCAAACCTTTCCCTGATCAAAGACTCTAAATTATTTCTTCTATATTGTCCCTACACTGTCCCTGTTACACTAGAAGATCTGCTTGCTTGTGCCTTTGTACACTGTGTAAGATAATTTTCTGTCAGACACTGCATAGACTCATCCACCCTCATCAACAGCTCAACAGAGACTGACATACGATCACAGCCTCTCCCTACCTCCTGCCACCCCTGATTGACTGATGATGCTGTTTTTTGGCCTCTGAACCCATCAGGGCAACCCCCCCCCCGCCCCACCCACCCACCCACTTCCTTCCAGGTTCATGTGGGCATCTTTCTTCTTGAGGTTCTGCCTGCAAACATGTGTAGTAAAATGACGATGCACACCCTTTTACTAGATTCGTCTGAAGCGAAGCTGAAAAACTTTGTTTGACGGGGTAATTTCTAGGAAATTCATACCAAATCCAGTTCTTTATTAATCGATTCATTCATCCTTAATATAAATGTATTCATGGTACAAGCCAACAGCTTTCTTCTCTCTCTCTATTTAAAATACTGTACTTAAAATGCGCTCATCGAACCAAGCATGTATGGGCAGTCAAGGGTATTCCGTCATCTTGATTAAGTGAAGTGAGCATTTTTTTTTCCTCTTTCTAGTCCCGTACTTTTTTTCACACCACAACATACTGTACAGAACAGCTGGGTGATGTCTCTCTTGGACACAGTCAGGGTGGAGGTTGTAGTGCTATGTTTTAACAATGATGATGAGGATTCCTGTCCCAATCTTGTTTGTGCCAACTTATTCTGGACAAATGTAGGAGAGCATCGAGTCCACCATGTTCTTGATTATGATCTCCTGAGGGTGAAGGTCTTTGGGCAGGTAATGGCAGGAGGTCATCTGCCAGGCATCTAATAATGCGACTGGAAGTCCTGAGAAGACGGCCCTCATCAGGGTGTCCAGCTGGAAGGACAGCCAGTCACTAGCAATTTCATATCGGAAGCCGGTGTTCCCTGATTTTATGATGACCTTGGTCTGGGGGCTTCGCTTCAATAACCGGACAACAGCATTACGGATATTTCTTATTCTCTGTAGATAAAATTTTACCGGGAATGAGACAAAGTGCGCATTGGAGTTTATGACAATTACCAACCCATCGTCCACCCCTCCAATGTTATCCAGCTCACTGACGATGTAGGGCAGCTTCGGCTCACTGGTGTGAATCATGCTGAGAGGCTTTTGGTGTACCCGCCATTTTACTAGATAGCCATGCTCAGCATCAGTGGCCAGCAGGGATCCAAGGGCATAGCTGACATTAGGGGCCGCCTTCTGTAGAGCTGCAAAGACAAAACACACTGTTATATTAACTGAGGTGACATCATCATTCATTATACAGCTAACATTTAAAAAATGTGCACTCCAAACACAACATACAGTATCTCCTATGCACAAAACCATTCAATCAATGTCAGTTAATGGTATTTAAGTACATATTTCTGGAAAGAGGATAAGTGAGCACTCACACTATGGCGTCAAATAGAATTAATTAATTTATTTATAAATATAAGCAAAGTTAACATAAATTTATAATGTTAAAATGGATTAAAATAATAATACCATAAGTAATGACAATAATAGCAGCGTAAATGATAGCAGCAATCTGGTCTCACAATGATTTCAACCTTAGGAGGTCACTTGTTCCTGGGATGGCTATAACCAATGTATATATATATATATATATATCAATATGTAGCAAGTAAAATAAACCATAGTGATAAAAATAAGAAAAATGTGATGAAAAAAAAATAAAAAAAAAAATAAAGAATTCAAAAAATTATTTTTATATGAAGTTATAAAGTTTTTCTTGATAGTAAATGTCAACAATAATCCTGGTCACAAATGATTAATCAAAAAGAGTTCCATGAAATAAAACAGGTGGTATTTAAGTACACACCTCCGCAGGGGCTGACAGTGGGCCAATGCCCAAGGGATGTCCCAAGCTCCCCTCACGGCTGCCAGCTTGGTACAAAATGATTTGATGCTCTCAGCATTAATAAATGCTTCAGGTATTTACAGTATGGACAGTCGTGGCCAATAGTTTTGAGAATTACATAAATATTGGAAATTGGAAAAGTTGCTGCTTAAGTTTTTATAATAGCAATTTGCATATCCTCCAGAATGTTATGAAGAGTGATCAGATGAATCGCATAGTCCTTCTTTGCCATGAAAATTAACTTAATCCCCCAAAAAAATCTTTCCACTGCATTTCATTGCTGTCAGTAAAGGACCTGCTGAGATCATTTCAGTAATCGTCTTGTTAACTCAGGTGAGAATGTTGACGAGCACAAGGCTGGAGATCATTATGTCAGGCTGATTGGGGTAAAATGGCCGACTTGACATGTTAAAAGGAGGGTGATGCTTGAAATCATTGTTCTTCCATTGTTAACCATGGTGACCTGCAAAGTAACGCGTGCCGCCATCATTGCGTTGCATAAAAATGGCTTCACAGGCAAGGATATTGTGGCTACTAAGATTGCATCTCAATCAACAATTTATAGGATCATCAAGAACTTCAAGGAAAGAGGTTCAATTCTTGTTAAGAAGGCTTCAGGGCGTCCAAGAATGCCCAGCAAGCGCCAGGATCGTCTACTAAAAAGGATTCAGCTGTGGGATCGGAGTGCCACCAGTGCAGAGCTTGCTCAGGAATGGCAGCAGGCAGGTGTGAGCGCATCTGCACGCACAGTGAGGCGAAGACTTTTGGAAGATGGCCTGGTGTCAAGAAGAGCAGCAAAGAAGCCACTTCTCTCAAAAAAACCATCAGTGACAGATTGATCTTCTGCAGAAAGTATGGTGAATGGACTGCTGAGGACTGGGGCAAAGTCATATTCTCCGATGAAGCCTCTTTCCGATTGTTTGGGGCATCAGGAAAAAGGCTTGTCCGGAGAAGAAAAGGTGAGCGCTACCATCAGTCCTGTGTCATGCCGACAGTAAAGCATCCTGAGACCATTCATGTGGGGGGTTGCTTCTCATCCAAGGGAGTGGGCTCACTCACAATTTTGGCCAAACACACAGCCATGAATAAACAATGGCACCAAAACACCCTCCAACAGCAACTTCTTCCAACAATCCAACAACAGTTTGGTGAAGAACAATGCATTTTCCAGCACGATGGAGCACTGTTCCCTAAGGCAAAAGTCATAACTAAGTGGCTCGGGGACCAAAACGTTGACATTTTGGGTCCATGGCCTGGAAACTCCCCAGATCTTAATCCCATTGAGAACTTGTGGTCAATCCTCAAGAGGCGGGTGGACAAACGAAAACCCACTAATTCTGACAAACTCCAAGAAGTGATTATGAAAGAATGGGTTGCTATCAGTCAAGAATTGGCCCAGAAGGTGATTGAGAGCATGCGCAGTCGAATTGCAGAGGTCCTGAAAAAGAAGGGCCAACACTGCAAATACTGACTCTGCATAAATGTCATGTAATTGTCAATAAAAGCCTTTGAAACGTATGAAGTGCGAGTAATTATATTTCCCTACATCACAGAAACAACTGAAACAAAGATCTCAAAGCAGTTTAGCAGCAAACTTTGTGAAAACTAATATTTGTGTCATTCTCAAAACTTTTGGCCACGACTGTACCTGGCCAGCTGCTGCAGGTGCACTGCGTTCAACTGTATCGCCTTTCTCAGAACCATTGCGCCAAGCCCTTGAGGAGCCAAAGCAGAGGATAACAGTGGTAGTGCCCCTGATGAGATGTTGCTGTGTTATGGTGTACTCCATCAGGATGTCATTGTCATCAATGAAGAATCAGGTCAGCAGTGAATTTATAACTGTCAATCATTACCTAGTGCAAAATATAACTTGTGGCACATACAGCAGTACTTAGTACAAAGTGCAGATTTTGGCACCAGATGAGGAGGTATGGTGGCTCGTTGTGTAGCAATTGATTGGCTCTAGCAGGATATAGGGGTTCCACTGTAATACTGGCTTGATGTTTGTCTTGTCTGGTGGTTGCTTAGGTACTTGATGGTTGCTTTCTGAATTCTGATGGTCTCTCTGGAGAGTTGATCTCACAGGAGAGCTGGATATGCTTCCTCACTACTTGCTGTCTTACCTGGAACTCCCCCTCCTGGCATGAAGCAGGACTAGCCCACTCCTACGAAGAGGGGAGGAATGGAATGGTAAGTTTCATTCCTGTTACCAAACATTCCCAACCATTCCTGCTCTTGCTGGAATGAAGTCATAAACATGTGTAGTGCACTAAAGCAGCGATACTTGCAAGTCTGGACATTTGTGGACATTTGTCTGTTTCCCCTACACAAAGTCATCTATTCTTACTTCATTTCACTTTAAAGGGTTAATGTTTGTTGTGATATATATACTTTGCACTGTATTTGCACAGCACTCTTAGTGAATGCTGATAGACTTTTGGGACTTTCTAGATAATAATGAAAAGCTGGTAACCATTAGTGTTGAGCGCGAATATTCGAAAAGCGAATTTTTTTAGCGAATATCGGCACTTCGCTAATTCGCGAATATTTCGAATATAGCGCTATAAATTCGCTATTTCGAATATTCGTTTTTTTTTTTTTTTTTTTTAGTTATATTTTTTTCTTTCCCACTTCCCAAAAGTAGTTCTTACCTGTCATGAGGATTCCTGGCTTCCTGGCTGCTCCAGTCAGTGCCCGTTGCCGCTTCTGCCGACTTCCGTGCTCATGGAGCGTCCCCTTCCATGGGAAAATCTCTATATACTAAAATGTACTGTCGGATTTGAGGAATTACGTTGAAATCGCAATGCGATTAATTCAAGTTATATTAATCGCATTGCGATTACAACTTAGCACTGCTATCTTACATAGGCTAGAATTAACGAATATGGAATATATAGCTATGCACTAGCAGTGCTAAGTTGAAATCGCAATGCGAATACTTTAGTTAAATTAATCGCATTGCGATTTCAACTTAGCACTGCTGCTATATTCCATATTCGTTAACTTCGTTAATTCTAGCAAGCTGACCCATTATAAACCCATCTCTAAGTTGAAATCGCAATGCGATTAATATAACTTGAATTAATCGCATTGCGATTTCAACGTAATTCCTCAAATCCGACAGTACATTTTAGTATATGGAGACGTTCCCATGGTGATGGGGACGCTCCATGAGCACAGAAGTTATGGTTGGCTTGGTAGAATTAGCGAGGATGACGAATATGACGAATGTATTCGTCATATTCCTCAAAACGAAGATAACGAAGTATTCTACATCTTCGCTTTAGCTACCTATTCGTCAACTTCGCTAATTCGAGCAATCATCATCAAATAGGAAGGTTGACTTACTAGACAGCTGTGTTAAATTGCTATGCGATTTTTTTTTTAATACAATAATTATATTACTTGATATGATAATATTATTATAAGTATTCTATTTATTAAAAAAAAAAAAAATCGCATAGTGAATTTAACACAGTTGTCTCTATAGTCAACCTTCCTATTTGATTGCTAGAATTAGCGAGGTTGACGAATAGGTTGCTAAAACGAAGATGTAGAATACTTCGTTATCTTCGTTTTGAGGAATATGACGAATACATTCGTCATATTCGTCATCCTCGCTAATTCTAGATATGAAACCAATAGGAAAGTAGCCTTAAGTACAAATCGCAATATGCGATTATTTAAATCGCATTTTAATCGCGATAACTAGAAAAAATGACGAATATTCGATTTCGACGAATATGAAACGAATATTCATTCGAATATTCGCGAATTTCGTCGAAATCGAATATGGCACCTGCCGCTCATCACTAGTAACCATAGTGTTTAAAGAAGATCATGTTTTAGAGGGAAAAAACAGACTTCTTTACTACCAAATCCAGACAGACTTTTGAATGCCAGGTGCTGCTATGTTATTACGACTAAAAACTAGCGTTGAGCGAACAGTTCGCGCATCGTTCGGGTTCGTACCGAATTTTGGGGTGTCCGGGACCCGGACCCGAACCCGGACATTTTCAAAAAAGTTCGGGTTCGGGTTCGGTGTTCGTCGATTTCTTACCGCTTTCTGAAGGGCTGCACAGCAGCCAATCAGCTAGCGTCTTACTTCTTGCCCTAAGAGCCCATCACAGCCATGCCTACTAATGGCATGGCTGTGATTGGCCAAGTGCAGCATATGACCCAGCCTCTATTTAAGCTGGAGTCACGTAGCACCGCACGTCACACTGCTCTGACTAGTGTAGGGAGAGGATGCAGCTTCTGTGAGGGCGAGATAGGCAGGGAAAAGTCAGCAACAGCACCTAATGAACGGATCGATCTGCAGCTGAGAATCAGTGAACTTCTGCTATTTACTTGATTGCTGGTTTTTTGGCTGCACAGAGCGTTTTCTGTCACTTATTTTCTGGGTTGATCGGGCGGCCATTTTGTGACTTGTGGTGCTCCAGAACAAGCTGCCACACATCCATCAATGCTTCAATACTATTTTTTTTTGCTATATCCTCCATCAGGGGCTTGGCTGTGCTAATTGTCACCCCTAGAAACTCAGGATAGCAATTTCTATATTTTATTAAGGGGTTAAATACAATTGCCCAAATACCAATCCCCTAAATCTGGTGTTCCAGCTTTGGCTAGACAAGCATAATACTGTCTGCTGTCTGGCAAAGGATAGATTATTTTCTGGGGTGAAATTCAATTGGCAAAATAGCAAAACCATAAATCAGTGGTTTCAGCAGTGGCTGGCAAAATATAATAGTGTCCGCCAAAACAGATATTTTGGTTTGGGGTTAAATTCAATTGCCAAAATAGCAACACCCTAAATCTGGTGTCACAGCTGAGCCTGGCAAACTATATTAGTATCCGCAAAAACATATATTTTGTTCTGGGGTGAAATTCACTTGCCAAAATAGCAATCCTCTAAATCTGGTGTCACAGCTGAGCCTGGCAAACTATATTAGTATCCGCAAAACATATATTTTCTTCTGGGGTGAAATTCACTTGCCAAAATAGCAACACCCTAAATCTGGTGTCACAGCTGTGCCTGGCAAACTATATTAGTATCCGCAAAAACATATATTTTGTTCTGGGGTTAAATTTACTTGCCAAAATAGCAATCCACTAAATCTGGTGTCACAGCTGAGCCTGGCAAACTATATTAGTATCCGCAAAAACATATATTTTCTTCTGGGGTGAAATTCACTTGCCAAAATAGCAACACCCTAAATCTGGTGTCACAGCTGAGCCTGGCAAACTATATTAGTATCCGTAAAAACATATATTTTCTTCTGGGGTGAAATTCGATTGCCAAAATAGCAATCCTCTAAATCTGGTGTCACAGCTGAGCCTGGCAAACTATATTAGTATCCGCAAAAACATATATTTTGTTCTGGGGTGAAATTCACTTGCCAAAATAGCAATCCACTAAATCTGGTGTCACAGCTGAGCCTGGCAAACTATATTAGTATCCGCAAAAACATATATTTTGTTCTGGGGTTAAATTTACTTGCCAAAATAGCAATCCACTAAATCTGGTGTCACAGCTGAGCCTGGCAAACTATATTAGTATCCGCAAAAACATATATTTTGTTCTGGGGTGAAATTCACTTGCCAAAATAGCAACACCCTAAATCTGGTGTCACAGCTGAGCCTGGCAAACTATATTAGTATCCGCAAAAACATATATTTTCTTCTGGGGTGAAATTCACTTGCCAAAATAGCAACACCCTAAATCTGGTGTCACAGCTGAGCCTGGCAAACTATATTAGTATCCGCAAAAACATATATTTTCTTCTGGGGTGAAATTCACTTGCCAAAATAGCAACACCCTAAATCTGGTGTCACAGCTGAGCCTGGCAAACTATATTAGTATCCGTAAAAACATATATTTTCTTCTGGGGTGAAATTCGACTTGCCAAAATAGCAATCCTCTAAATCTGGTGTCACAGCTGAGCCTGGCAAACTATATTAGTATCCGCAAAAACATATATTTTCTTCTGGGGTGAAATTCACTTGCCAAAATAGCAATCCACTAAATCTGGTGTCACAGCTGAGCCTGGCAAACTATATTAGTATCCGCAAAAACATATATTTTGTTCTGGGGTGAAATTCACTTGCCAAAATAGCAATCCTCTAAATCTGGTGTCACAGCTGAGCCTGGCAAACTATATTATTATCCGCAAAACATATATTTTGTTCTGGGGTGAAATTCACTTGCCAAAATAGCAACACCTCTAAATCTGGTGTCACAGCTGAGCCTGGCAAACTATATTAGTATCCGTAAAAACATATATTTTCTTCTGGGGTGAAATTCACTTGCCAAAATAGCAACACCCTAAATCTGGTGTCACAGCTGAGCCTGGCAAACTATATTAGTATCCGTAAAAACATATATTTTCTTCTGGGGTGAAATTCACTTGCCAAAATAGCAATCCACTAAATCTGGTGTCACAGCTGAGCCTGGCAAACTATATTATTATCCGCAAAAACATATATTTTGTTCTGGGGTGAAATTCACTTGCCAAAATAGCAATCCTCTAAATCTGGTGTCACAGCTGAGCCTGGCAAACTATATTATTATCCGCAAAAACATATATTTTCTTCTGGGGTGAAATTCACTTGCCAAAATAGCAACCCACTAAATCTGGTGTCACAGCTGAGCCTGGCAAACTATATTAGTATCCGCAAAAACATATATTTTCTTCTGGGGTGAAATTCACTTTGCCAAAATAGCAACACCCTAAATCTGGTGTCACAGCTGAGCCTGGCAAACTATATTAGTATCCGCAAAACATATATTTTGTTCTGGGGTGAAATTCACTTGCCAAAATAGCAACCCACTAAATCTGGTGTCACAGCTGAGCCTGGCAAACTATATTAGTATCCGCAAAAACATATATTTTGTTCTGGGGTGAAATTCACTTGCCAAAATAGCAACACCCTAAATCTGGTGTCACAGCTGAGCCTGGCAAACTATATTAGTATCCGCAAAAACATATATTTTCTTCTGGGGTGAAATTCACTTGCCAAAATAGCAATCCCCTAAATCTGGTGTCACAGCTGAGCCTGGCAAACTATATTAGTATCCGCAAAAACATATATTTTGTTCTGGGGTGAAATTCACTTGCCAAAATAGCAACACCCTAAATCTGGTGTCACAGCTGAGCCTGGCAAACTATATTAGTATCCGTAAAAACATATATTTTCTTCTGGGGTGAAATTCACTTGCCAAAATAGCAATCCACTAAATCTGGTGTCACAGCTGAGCCTGGCAAACTATATTATTATCCGCAAAAACATATATTTTGTTCTGGGGTGAAATTCACTTGCCAAAATAGCAACACCCTAAATCTGGTGTCACAGCTGAGCCTGGCAAACTATATTACGTATCCGCAAAACATATATTTTCTTCTGGGGTGAAATTCACTTGCCAAAATAGCAATCCACTAAATCTGGTGTCACAGCTGAGCCTGGCAAACTATATTATTATCCGCAAAAACATATATTTTGTTCTGGGGTGAAATTCACTTGCCAAAATAGCAATCCTCTAAATCTGGTGTCACAGCTGAGCCTGGCAAACTATATTAGTATCCGCAAAAACATATATTTTCTTCTGGGGTGAAATTCACTTGCCAAAATAGCAATCCACTAAATCTGGTGTCACAGCTGAGCCTGGCAAACTATATTAGTATCCGCAAAAACATATATTTTCTTCTGGGGTGAAATTCACTTGCCAAAATAGCAATCCACTAAATCTGGTGTCACAGCTGAGCCTGGCAAACTATATTAGTATCCGCAAAAACATATATTTTGTTCTGGGGTGAAATTCACTTGCCAAAATAGCAATCCACTAAATCTGGTGTCACAGCTGAGCCTGGCAAACTATATTATTATCCGCAAAAACATATATTTTGTTCTGGGGTGAAATTCACTTGCCAAAATAGCAATCCACTAAATCTGGTGTCACAGCTGAGCCTGGCAAACTATATTATTATCCGCAAAAACATATATTTTGTTCTGGGGTGAAATTCACTTGCCAAAATAGCAATCCTCTAAATCTGGTGTCACAGCTGAGCCTGGCAAACTATATTAGTATCCGCAAAAACATATATTTTCTTCTGGGGTGAAATTCACTTGCCAAAATAGCAACACCCTAAATCTGGTGTCACAGCTGAGCCTGGCAAACTATATTAGTATCCGCAAAAACATATATTTTGTTCTGGGGTGAAATTCACTTGCCAAAATAGCAATCCTCTAAATCTGGTGTCACAGCTGAGCCTGGCAAACTATATTAGTATCCGCAAAAACATATATTTTCTTCTGGGGTGAAATTCACTTGCCAAAATAGCAATCCACTAAATCTGGTGTCACAGCTGAGCCTGGCAAACTATATTATTATCCGCAAAAACATATATTTTGTTCTGGGGTGAAATTCACTTGCCAAAATAGCAATCCTCTAAATCTGGTGTCACAGCTGTTGCAGGCCCATTGTAAATCTGTCCATAAAAGGATACCTTTCATCCAGGGCCTAAATACTTGCCCTAAAAGAGATATTCCCCTAAATCAGTGGTTACTGCTGTGCCTGGATTAGTGTAATAAGCTACATAAACAAATAGGCAGATAGTGGTAGGTGCCTGTAAAAAAGGCCTGAATTTGAAATCAATACATTGGGCCAAATATTTTTTTCCTTATTGTGGTGCTTGGTGAACGGTAACAATGAGGAAAACATCTAGTAAGGGACGCGGACGCGGTCGTGGTGGTGTTAGTGTACCCTCTGGTGCTGGGAGAGGACGTGGCCATTCTGCCACAGCCACACATCCTAGTGAACCAACTACCTCAGGTTCCAGTACCCGCCAGAATTTACAGCGATATTTGGTGGGGCCCAATGCCGTTCTAAGGATGGTAAGGCCTGAGCAGGTACAGGCGCTAGTCAATTGGGTGGCCGACAGTGGATCCAGCATGTTCACAACATTATCTCCCACCAAGTCTTCTGCAGAAAGCGCACAGGTGGCACCTGAAAACCAAGCCCATCAGTCTGTCACATCACCCCCATGCATATCAGGGAAACTGTCTGAGCCTCAAGTTATGCAGCAGTCTCTTATGCTGTTTGAAGACTCTGCTGGCAGGGTTTCCCAAGGGAATCCACCTAGCCCTTCCCTGTGGTGGAAGACATAGAATGCACTGATGCACAACCTCTGATGTTTACTGATGATGAGGACATGGGAATACCACCTCATCGGAGTCCGCACGTCTCTGATGATGACGAAACACAGGTGCCAACTGCTGCGTCTTTCTGCAGTGTGCAGACCGAACAGGAGGACAGGGAGGAAGACTGTGTGGAAGACGATGCAGGGGACGATGAGGTCCTAGACCCCACATGGAATGAAGGTCGTGCCACTGACTTTCATAGTTCAGAGGAAGAGGCAGTGGTGAGACCGAGCCAACAGCGTAGCAAAAGAGGGAGCAGGGGGCAAAAGCAGAACAGCCGCCGCCAAGAGAGTTCGCCTGATACAGGCCACCGCCACCAGGGACCGAGCACCCCAAAGGCAGCTTCAAGGAGTTCCCTGGCATGGCACTTCTTTAAACAATGTGCTGACGACAAGACCCGAGTGGTTTGCACGCTGTGCCATCAGATCCTGAAGCGAGGCATTAACGTTCTGAACCTTAGCACAACCTGCATGACCAGGCATCTACATGCAAAGCATGAACTGCAGTGGAGTAAACACCTTAAAAGCAAGGAACTCACTCAGGCTCCCCTGCTCCCTCTTCTGCTGCTGCCTCGGCCTCTTCCTCCGCCTCGGGAGGAATGTTGGCACCTGCCGCCCACCAAACAGAGGATGTGCCAGCGACACCACCACCTGCGTCACCAAGCATCTCCACCATGTCACACGGCAGCGTTCAGCTCTCCATCTCACAAACCTTGGAGAGAAAGCGTAAATTCCCACCTAGCCACCCTCGAGCCTCTGGGCCTGAATGCCAGCATTTCTAAACTACTGGCCTTTGAAATGCTGTCATTCAGGCTGGTGGACACAGACAGCTTCAAACAGCTGATGTCCATGGCTGTCCCACAGTATGTTGTCCCCAGCCGCCACTACTTCTCCAAGACAGCCGTGCCTTCCCTGCACATGCAAGTGTCCGATAAAATCAAGTGTGCACTGCGCAACGCCATTTGTGGCAAGGTCCACCTAACCACAGATACGTGGGACCAGTAAGCACGGCCAGGGACGCTATATCTCCCTAACTGCACACTGGGTAAATGTAGTGGCGGCTGGGCCCCAGGCGGAGAGTTCCTTGGCGCACGTCCTTCCGCCGCCAAGGATCACAGGGCATCATTGTTTGCCTCCTGTAGCCTCCTCCTCCTACTCGGCTTCCTCCTCCTCTGCTTCCACCAGCTCATCCAGTCAGCCACACACCTTCACCACCAACTTCAGCACAGCCCGGTAAACGTCAGCAGGCCATTCTGAAACTCATATGTTTGGGGGACAGGCCCCACACCGCGCAGGAGTTGTGGCGGGGTATTGAACAACAGACCGACCAGTGGTTGCTGCCGGTGGGCCTCAAGCCCGGCCTGGTGGTGTGCGATAATGGGCGAAATCTCGCCGCAGCTCTGGGACTAGCCGGTTTGACGCACATCCCTTGCCTGGCGCATGTGCTGAATTTGGTGGTGCAGAAGTTCATTCACAACTACCCCAACATGTCAGAGCTGCTGCATAAAGTGAGGGCCGTCTGTGCGCGATTCCGGCGTTCACATCCTGCCGCTGCTCGCCTGTCTGCGCTACAGCGTAACTCGGCCTTCCCGCCACCGCCTCATATGCGACGTGCCCACCAGGTGGAACTCCACCTTGCACATGCTGGAGAGACTGTGCGAGCAGCAGCAGGCCATAGTGGAGTTTCAGCTGCAGCACGCACGCGCCAGTCGCACTGCGGAACAGCACCACTTCACCACCAATGATTGGGCCTCCATGCGAGACCTGTGTGCCCTGTTGCGCTGTTTCGAGTACTCCACCAACATGGCCAGTGGCGATGACACCGTTATCAGCGTTACAATACCACTTCTATGTCTCCTTGAGAAAACGCTTAGGGCGATGATGGAAGAGGAGGTGGCCCAGGAGGAGGAGGAGGAGGAGGAGGAGGATGAGGGGTCATTTTTAGCACTTTCAGGCCAGTCTGTTAGAAGTGGCTCAGAGGGAGGTTTTTGCAACAGCAGAGGCCAGGTACAAATGTGGCCAGCCAGGGCCCACTACTGGAGGACGAGGAGGATGAGGAGGAGGTGGAGGAGGATGAGGATGAAGCAGGTTCACAGCGGGTGGCACCCGACACAGCTCAGGCCCATCACTGGTGCGTGGCTGGGGGATACGGAGGACGATGACGATACGCCTCCCACAGAGGACAGCTTGTCCTTACCTCTGGGGAGCCTGGCACACATGAGCGACTACATGCTGCAGTGCCTGCGCAACGACAGCAGAGTTGCCCACATTTTAACGTGTGCGGACTACTGGGCTGCCACCCTGCTGGATCCCCGATACAAAGACAATGTGCCCACCTTACTTCCTGCACTGGAGCGTGATAGGAAGATGCGCGAGTTCAAGCGCACGCTGGTAGAGGCGCTCCTGAGAGCATTCCCAAATGTCACAGGGGAACAGGTGGAAGCCCAAGGCGAAGGCAGAAGAGGAGCAAGAGGTCGCCAACGCAGCAGTGTCACGGCCAGCTCTTCTGAGGGCAGGGTTAGCATGGCAGAAATGTGGAAAAGTTTTGTCTCCACGCCACAGCTAACTGCACAACCACCTGATACGGAACGTGTTAGCAGGAGGCAGCATTTCACTAACATGGCTGAACAGTACGCCTGCACACCCCTCCACGTACTGACTGATGGTTCGGCCCCATTCAACTTCTGGGTCTCCAAATTGTCCACGTGGCCAGAGTTAGCATTTTATGCCTTGGAGGTGCTAGCCTGCCCGGCGGCCAGCGCTTTGTCTGAACGTGTATTCAGCACGGCAGGGGCGTCATTACTGACAAACGCAGCCGCCTGTCCACAGCCAACGTGGACAAGCTGACGCTCATAAAAATGAACCAGGCATGGATCCCACAGGACCTGTGCCTCCCTTGTGCAGAATAGACATTTCCTCCCCATCAACCATGTATTCTTGTACTCTGGGGCACTTCTTTATTGAATCCTCATTTTTTTACTTTACCATGATCTTGCGGTGCAACCCAAAGTTGAATGAACCTCTCCTCTGTCTGGGTGCTGGTCCAAAATACATGAGAGTGACATTCTCCGTTGGTGGTTGATATGACGCATGATTCCTTGCTGTGGGACCTCTCTCCTCTGTCTGGGTGCTGGTCCAAAATACATGAGAGTGACATTCTCCGTTGGTGGTTGATATGACGCATGATTCCTTGCTGTGGGACCTCTCTCCTCTGTCTGTGTGCTGGGCCTAAATAAATGAGAGTGACATTCTCCGGTGGTGGGTGATATGACGCATGATTCCATGCTGTGGGACCTGTATCCTCTGTCTGGGTGCTGGTCCAAAATACATGAGAGTGGCCTTCTCCGGTGGTGGGTGATATGACGCATGATTCCATGCTGTGGGACCTGTATCCTCTGTCTGGGTGCTGGTCCAAAATACATGAGAGTGGCCTTCTCCGGTGGTGGGTGATATGACGCATGATTCCATGCTGTGGGACCTGTATCCTCTGTCTGGGTGCTGGTCCAAAATACATGAGAGTGGCCTTCTCCGGTGGTGGGTGATATGACGCATGATTCCATGCTGTGGGACCTGTATCCTCTGTCTGGGTGCTGGTCCAAAATACATGAGAGTGACATTCTCCGGTGCAGGGTGATATGACGCATGATTCCTTGCTGTGGGACCTGTATCCTCTGTCTGGGTGCAGGGGTCAGAGTCTCTCAAAGTGGCCTTCTCTTGTGGTGGGTGATGTGAAGCTGATGTTTGTGCCATCTGACATGGTTGCCGGGGTCCCATTAAATGGTGTCCTACTCCTGTGGTGGGTGATCTAAATGCCTGATTCTCTGCTGTGAAAACCCCTCTCCTCCGCCTGGGTGCAGGGGTCAAAGTCTCTCAAAGTGGCCTTCTCTTGTGCTGGGTGATGTGAAGCTGATATTTGTGCCATCTGACATGGTTGCCGGGTCCCATTAAATGGTGTCCTACTCCTGTGGTGGGTGATCTAAATACATGATTCTCTGCTGTGAAAACCTCTCTCCTCCGTCTGGGTGCAGGGGTCAAAGTCTCTCAAAGTGGCCTTCTCTTGTGCTGGGTGATGTGAAGCTGATGTTTGTGCCATCTGACATGGTTGCCGGGGTCCCATTAAATGGTGTCCTACTCCTGTGGTGGGTGATCTAAATGCCTGATTCTCTGCTGTGAAAACCCCTCTCCTCCGCCTGGGTGCAGGGGTCAAAGTCTCTCAAAGTGGCCTCTCTTGTGCTGGGTGATGTGAAGCTGATGTTTGTGCCATCTGACATGGTTGCCGGGGTCCCATTAAATGGTGTCCTACTCCTGTGGTGGGTGATCTAAATGCCTGATTCTCTGCTGTGAAAACCCCTCTCCTCTGTCTGGGTGCTGGTCCCAAATAAATGAGAGTGGCCTTCTCCGGTGGTGGTTGATATGACGCATGATTCCTTGATGTGGGACCTGTATCCTCTGTCTGGGTGCTGGTCCAAAATAAATGAGAGTGGCCTTCTCCGGTGGGGGTTGATATGACGCCTTATTCCTTGCTGTGGGACCTCTCTCCTCTGTCTGGGTGCTGGTCCAAAATACATGAGAGTGGCCTTCTCCGGTGGTGGTTGATATGACGCATGATTCCTTGATGTGGGACCTGTATCCTCTGTCTGGGTGCTGGTCCAAAATAAATGAGAGTGGCCTTCTCCGGTGGTGGTTGATATGACTCATGATTCCTTGATGTGGGACCTTCTCCTCTGTCTGGGTGCTGGTCCAAAATACATGAGAGTGGCCTTCTCCGGTGGTGGTTGATATGACGCATGATTCCTTGATGTGGGACCTGTATCCTCTGTCTGGGTGCTGGTCCAAAATAAATGAGAGTGGCCTTCTCCGGTGGTGGTTGATATGACTCATGATTCCTTGATGTGGGACCTCTCTCCTCTGTCTGGGTGCTGGTCCAAAATACATGAGAGTGGCCTTCTCCGGTGGTGGGTGATATGACGCATGATTCCATGCTGTGGGACCTGTATCCTCTGTCTGGGTGCTGGTCCAAAATACATGAGAGTGGCCTTCTCCGGTGGTGGGTGATATGACGCATGATTCCATGCTGTGGGACCTGTATCCTCTGTCTGGGTGCTGGTCCAAAATACATGAGAGTGACATTCTCCGGTGCAGGGTGATATGACGCATGATTCCATGCTGTGGGACCTGTATCCTCTGTCTGGGTGCAGGGTCAGAGTCTCTCAAAGTGGCCTTCTCTTGTGGTGGGTGATGTGAAGCTGATGTTTGTGCCATCTGACATGGTTGCCGGGGTCCCATTAAATGGTGTCCTACTCCTGTGGTGGGTGATCTAAATGCCTGATTCTCTGCTGTGAAAACCCCTCTCCTCCGCCTGGGTGCAGGGGTCAAAGTCTCTCAAAGTGGCCTTCTCTTGTGCTGGGTGATGTGAAGCTGATATTTGTGCCATCTGACATGGTTGCCGGGGTCCCATTAAATGGTGTCCTACTCCTGTGGTGGGTGATCTAAATACATGATTCTCTGCTGTGAAAACCTCTCTCCTCCGTCTGGGTGCAGGGGTCAAAGTCTCAAAGTGGCCTTCTCTTGTGCTGGGTGATGTGAAGCTGATGTTTGTGCCATCTGACATGGTTGCCGGGGTCCCATTAAATGGTGTCCTACTCCTGTGGTGGGTGATCTAAATGCCTGATTCTCTGCTGTGAAAACCCCTCTCCTCCGCCTGGGTGCAGGGGTCAAAGTCTCTCAAAGTGGCCTTCTCTTGTGCTGGGTGATGTGAAGCTGATGTTTGTGCCATCTGACATGGTTGCCGGGGTCCCATTAAATGGTGTCCTACTCCTGTGGTGGGTGATCTAAATGCCTGATTCTCTGCTGTGAAAACCCCTCTCCTCTGTCTGGGTGCTGGTCCCAAATAAATGAGAGTGGCCTTCTCCGGTGGTGGTTGATATGACGCATGATTCCTTGATGTGGGACCTGTATCCTCTGTCTGGGTGCTGGTCCAAAATAAATGAGAGTGGCCTTCTCCGGTGGGGGTTGATATGACGCCTTATTCCTTGCTGTGGGACCTCTCTCCTCTGTCTGGGTGCTGGTCCAAAATACATGAGAGTGGCCTTCTCCGGTGGTGGTTGATATGACGCATGATTCCTTGATGTGGGACCTGTATCCTCTGTCTGGGTGCTGGTCCAAAATAAATGAGAGTGGCCTTCTCCGGTGGTGGTTGATATGACTCATGATTCCTTGATGTGGGACCTCTCTCCTCTGTCTGGGTGCTGGTCCAAAATACATGAGAGTGGCCTTCTCCGGTGGTGGTTGATATGACCCATGATTCCTTGATGTGGGACCTGTATCCTCTGTCTGGGTGCTGGTCCAAAATAAATGAGAGTGGCCTTCTCCGGTGGTGGTTGATATGACTCATGATTCCTTGATGTGGGACCTCTCTCCTCTGTCTGGGTGCTGGTCCAAAATACATGAGAGTGGCCTTCTCCGGTGGTGGGTGATATGACGCATGATTCCATGCTGTGGGACCTGTATCCTCTGTCTGGGTGCTGGTCCAAAATACATGAGAGTGGCCTTCTCCCGGTGGTGGGTGATATGACGCATGATTCCATGCTGTGGGACCTGTATCCTCTGTCTGGGTGCTGGTCCAAAATACATGAGAGTGGCCTTCTCCGGTGGTGGGTGATATGACGCATGATTCCATGCTGTGGGACCTGTATCCTCTGTCTGGGTGCTGGTCCAAAATACATGAGAGTGGCCTTCTCCGGTGGTGGGTGATATGACGCATGATTCCTTGCTGTGGGACCTCTCTCCTCTGTCTGTGTGCTGGGCCTAAATAAATGAG
Source organism: Bufotes viridis (assembly GCA_033119425.1). Lineage (NCBI taxonomy): Eukaryota > Metazoa > Chordata > Amphibia > Anura > Bufonidae > Bufotes > Bufotes viridis. The sequence goes on along the minus strand of CM065593.1, from coordinate 6,454,987 downwards.
AGTGACATTCTCCGGTGGTGGGTGATATGACGCATGATTCCATGCTGTGGGACCTGTATCCTCTGTCTGGGTGCTGGTCCAAAATACATGAGAGTGGCCTTCTCCGGTGGTGGGTGATTTGACGCATGATTCCATGCTGTGGGACCTGTATCCTCTGTCTGGGTGCTGGTCCAAAATACATGAGAGTGGCCTTCTCCGGTGGTGGGTGATATGACGCATGATTCCTTGCTGTGGGACCTGTATCCTCTGTCTGGGTGCTGGTCCAAAATAAATGAGAGTGGCCTTCTCCGGTGGTGGTTGATATGACTCATGATTCCTTGATGTGGGACCTCTCTCCTCTGTCTGGGTGCTGGTCCAAAATACATGAGAGTGGCCTTCTCCGGTGGTGGTTGATATGACCCATGATTCCTTGATGTGGGACCTGTATCCTCTGTCTGGGTGCTGGTCCAAAATAAATGAGAGTGGCCTTCTCCGGTGGTGGTTGATATGACTCATGATTCCTTGATGTGGGACCTCTCTCCTCTGTCTGGGTGCTGGTCCAAAATACATGAGAGTGGCCTTCTCCCGGTGGTGGGTGATATGACGCATGATTCCATGCTGTGGGACCTGTATCCTCTGTCTGGGTGCTGGTCCAAAATACATGAGAGTGGCCTTCTCCGGTGGTGGGTGATATGACGCATGATTCCATGCTGTGGGACCTGTATCCTCTGTCTGGGTGCTGGTCCAAAATACATGAGAGTGGCCTTCTCCGGTGGTGGGTGATATGACGCATGATTCCTTGCTGTGGGACCTCTCTCCTCTGTCTGTGTGCTGGGCCTAAATAAATGAGAGTGACATTCTCCGGTGGTGGGTGATATGACGCATGATTCCATGCTGTGGGACCTGTATCCTCTGTCTGGGTGCTGGTCCAAAATACATGAGAGTTGCCTTCTCCGGTGGTGGGTGATTTGACGCATGATTCCATGCTGTGGGACCTGTATCCTCTGTCTGGGTGCTGGTCCAAAATACATGAGAGTGGCCTTCTCCGGTGGTGGGTGATATGACGCATGATTCCATGCTGTGGGACCTGTATCCTCTGTCTGGGTGCTGGTCCAAAATACATGAGAGTGGCCTTCTCCGGTGGTGGGTGATATGACGCATGATTCCATGCTGTGGGACCTGTATCCTCTGTCTGGGTGCTGGTCCAAAATACATGAGAGTGACATTCTCCGGTGCAGGGTGATATGACGCATGATTCCTTGCTGTGGGACCTCTCTTCAATTGATATTGGTTAATTTTTATTTATTTTATTTAATTTTAATTCATTTCCCTATCCACATTTGTTTGCAGGGGATTTTTCTACACTTTGCTGCCTTTGGCAGCCCTCTAGCCCTTTTCCTGGACTATTTTACAGCCTTTTTTGTGCCTAAAAGTTCGGGTCCCCATTGACTTCAATGGGGTTCGGGTTCGGGATAAAGTTCGGATCGAGTTCGAATCCCGAACCCGAACATTTCCGGGAAGTTCGGCCGAACTTCTCGAACCCGAACATCCAGGTGTTCGCTCATCTCTACTAAAAACCTGTTTTGGTCTTATTGCCATTGAGTATTATTGAAGCTCTAATGTAAGTCTGTCAGAGACCAGAATTGTAACATTGTATTTGTTTTGGGTTCTGTTTCTCCACTCCACCCCTCCCACCAAAAGGTTCGAGTTCAGCTAGAAACTGTATATAAGGAGAGCAGTCAGAGACCCTAGTGTGCTGCAGTTAGGGAACAGTGCTTGGAGGGGAGACTCTGCCACACAATTGAGAAGACACTGAGACGGGGATACTCTGCCAGAGATCCTGAGTGACCAGCCTCTGACCAGGGTACCAGCCTTCTAAGAGAGAGAGGGACAGCTAGCTGAGGCCTTTCCTCTGCATCAAACTCTTCTTCAGGACTCACCTGTATTTTTTTGCACTTGAATTCCTCCAGAAAAGAACCACAATGGTTTACTGCTGCACTGACTCTGGACTTATTGAGTTGAGCCAGCAGCATATAATCGTCTGCACTGTAAGTGTTCCCCTTGTGGGGTCTGCTACAAGCAAGTGACTGTGCTAATCAGACTGTAGCCTGCATTACCACCTAGAGAATTGCTAGTGAGGGACTGGGTTACTTCCTTATTGTGCTACTATACTTTATGGTCATGTAAGTAGATAGAGACTGTTACGGTATATGCTTAGGGGTGCACCGCTAAAGAGGTGAGGTGAGGTGATTGCCTCAGGCATCACTAGGTAGGGACAAGAGGGGGGAGTGGAAGGGTCATGGGAAAAGAGTGCTTCCATTGTGGAAACGTTCATCTCTACATATTCAACTGCATTGCTGTACTCAGGACAGCAATACAGTTAAATGCCGCAACGGGGCAAGGGAGCGATGTTGATCTGGCCCAACATTTCCTCTCATAGGCTTTAGTTCTAGTTCCTGCAGCCTATCAGAGGCTGGTATCATCATTATCGCGCTGCCTGAGCCGGGCTGAATAGAGCTCGGGGCCAGTGGCGTAACTAGAGTATTATGGGCCCCAGTGCAAACTTTGGACATGTCGTAGTTGCCACTGCCGGAACTCTGCCCCGCCCCCATTATAGTCAATGGGGCAGGACCGGTAGTCCAGGGGCACACGTTCACTAGCGGCAGGAAAGATCCGACAGGCTGTTCACCCGACAGAACAGCCTGCCAGAGGTCCATGCCGCTAGTGTGAAAGTAGCCTAAGACTGGCATTTACCTTACAATAAACAGATCACTTCATTTAGCTATCTTGTCTGTATCAGTTTTCTCTATGTGTACACAGAAGACTTTCTTTGATTTGAACCCTGATAATCATAGACGCAGGAGTAATTTTCCCAACAAAATTCTTGGTGCCCAGCGTGGGGCTGGACTAATCGGCTCTCTCTCGACACCCCGATAACCATGGTTAGAGGACGTACAGATTCAATTAAAGCAGCGCTGCAAGGTAAGATACTTTATCTTACTAAAATTTGTGCCTCATCTACTGTCTGTCCAAATCAGTGTGAAGTTGGAGTCTAAAAAGCTGATTTACAGTCCAGCCTGTTTTGCCAAAGAACTCTGAGGAGATAATATTCCTATGATTATTGGGTAAGGACAGTATGGACGTTCATGACGATTGGAATGTTGTCGGTTTAACTCTTGGAGTACAGATATATGTCTGTTTTCTTCTTTATGTCTTATGTAGAATTTCTGTTAATGCCAGGAAGGGTAATCAAGAACCTTGGAACCCCATGTTAGGGTGTTGAATCTTGATTGTAGAACTTACTTCAGTATAGAATACACTAGGTAGATATAGTGAGGAAGCTCTAGGTAAACTGAAAGGAAAAATAGACGTCTGAACGAATTTTCTGGCATTGTTGTTGATATTGTTTGACATAAAGTAACAGGATATAATAGACATGGGAAACAACCTTAGTGTCCCAGAGGGTTACAAGACAGCAAAGATTCTAATTGAAGAAAGGGGAGGAAAAGACGGGTTAAGGAATGTTGACAAAGTGTTGAAAAGGGCAGGTATGAAACATGGTAATTTGAATCTGGAAGTCTGGGAGAGATTTAGGCAACCCCATAGTGGGTGGATTAAGGATCAAGGATGTGAAGGACTTGTTGATATGTGGATTAAAGTTACACGCGATTATGAGCTAGAGAATTGCTCCTACGTCAGGGCAGTTGCGACAGTGCAGGCAATGATTGAAAAAACCTCGGAGATAGTGTTGGACTACCCGGTGATTGTGCAAACTCCTCATGACATACAGGGCATTCTCACACATTTGCACCAAAAAACATATTTCTATGGCTAGACAACTCAGACTCCAATGTGCATTACTTATGCCAGGCAATATTTATTTCAAAAGATTTACTACTTTGAATTCTGCTACTTTGTTACCAATCACAGATTCAGAAATGGGGGAGGATAGCACAGGTAGCCTTTTGTCTAATTTAGCTAAAAATGATCTTTATGATAGTATACAGTTGATGCAACAAGAAACTTCTGGATTTTCTCATGTGCATGAAAAACCTCTTGATAACCCTGATCTTGAGTATTTTGTAGATGGCAGTAGGTTTATGGAAGAGGATGGCCGGTTCCACACTGGATATGCAGTGGTCACACAGCATGAGGTAGCCATTGCTGAACCACTCCCTCCGCACATGTCTGTGCAGGAAGCAGAGCTGAAGGCACTCACTGAAGTGTGTAAATTAGCCGAGGGAGCCACAAACTGTATAAAAACTGAAGTCTATATTGTGCTGGCAGTATTCAAGATAGTGACTATCAGGGTGAGGAGATGTGCACTTTCTCCCACCCTGATACTATCACTCAGAGATTCACTTTAAACCCCCAGCTGTGTTTGGCTGATTAACAGAGAAACAGTAGCCAATATTGAATGTGTATAGGCTGCTGCTATTAGCTGCGGCTAACAATTAGCCACGTTGTATCGGCAAACTAAACACCTAACAACCAAACAGATTGCTATTTAGCTGAACAGTTGGGGGTGACTACATCTCCGTATTGTATGCAGTGTGGACATTGTCAGTGTTAACGTGTCCATCTGGACTGACCACCTTATGCTAACCAGCACTGCTATAGACTTAATTTAAAACCTAAGACTGCCCCCCGACATGTTTCACCAGTCACACTGGCTTCTTCAGGGGTATTTGGGCAGCACTGAATTAACCCGCCCCTATTGGAGGCTAAGTCTGTGCACATTATGTGTAGCGCAGGACAAAACATCGTTAACATTACTCTTGTACATAGATTTAGTCCAAGTACAGTGGCAAGTTGCGCAGCATTTATTTTATTTTACCTTCTTTTGACATCTCCATCGATGCAGAGTATGGCAGCACGTAGGAGCTTGCTGCGCAGCTAACAATATGAAAGCAATTGTAGCTAAATGTATGCGCACCGACAGTCTGCACATGACATGTACCTCTAAAGTTTTTTCTTTATAGACTAAGTCCAAGCGCATCGGTAAATTGCGCAGCATTGATCCTCTCTGTCTTCTCCTGCGATACAGACTAAGTCAGCACGCAGGAGCTAGAGGTGCAGCTAGCAATAGGAAGGGATTTTTGTCCAAGTCCGTGCGCACCGATTGGTTGCGCATGACATGCGCCGTTTGCATTTGGGTTCCCTTCTACTTATTGAAGTGTTTGCGCAAGTGGTAAGGGCGCAGCACGTCAGAGTTAGCCCTCAGCTAGCCACTTATGATTGGCCGCATCTCTAGTTTAGGGGTATGGCTTCACCTCTAACCTGACGTCCATTGGTGGACATTGTATGTGACTTTCACGGGAATGGGTTGTTGCACCCGTCAATCAGTGAACAGTCTATTTAACATTTAGAACTGGCGGGTTAATTCAGTGCTGCCCAAATACCCCTGAAGAAGCCAGTGTGACTGGTGAAACATGTCGGGGGGCAGTCTTAGGTTTTAAATTAAGTCTATAGCAGTGCTGGTTAGCATAAGGTGGTCAGTCCGGCTGGACACGTTAACACTGACAATGTCCACACTGCATACAATACGGAGATGTAGTCACCCCCAACTGTTCAGCTAAATAGCAATCTGTTTGGTTGTTAGGTGTTTAGTTTGCCGATACAACGTGGCTAATTGTTGGCCGCAGCTAATAGCAGCAGCCTATACACATTCAATATTGGCTACTGTTTTTCTGTTAATCAGCCAAACGCAGCTGGGGGTTTAAAGTGAATCTCTGAGTGATAGTATCTGGGTGGGAGAAAGTGCACATCTCCTCACCCTGATAGTCACTATCTTGAATACTGCCAGCACAGTATAGACTTCAGTTTTTATACAGTTTGTGGCTCTATTATTTTGTTACTTTGTGTGTTTTAGTAGGATTAATAAAAGTGAAGTTTTATATAGGACCTGGGTCAAGAGATAGGTATAAAGCCTTAGATGGCATCAGTATTTATAAGTATTAATTTACCTTACCTGGGTCTGGTCCTGAATAGTTTAAATTAGCCGAGGGGAAGAAGGTGAACATCTATACGGATTCAAGGTATGCTTTTGGTATTGCACATGACTATGGACCCATATGGCGGGCTAGAGACTTTTTAACTTCTGCAGGTCAGCCTATTAAAAACAAAGACTCCCTGCTTGAACTGATGAACTCTTTACTGTTGCCAGAAAAAGTTGCTATTGTAAAGGTAAAGGCTCACACAAGGTGTACCACAGTGGAGGCAAAAGGCAATGACAGAGCCGACAAGGCAGCCAAACAAGCTGCGCTCCATCCACTAAATGCTGATGCTACCCTGGTAAGAGCCTTAAAGCCTGTGGATATATCTCAAGACACTCTGATTAAGTTGTTTGAACAGGTCCCGCCTGAAGAAAAATAACTATGGACTAAACAAGGAGCTAGGCCAGATGACCAAGTATTAAGGAAAAATAAAGACAGAACTTATCTACCGCACCCTCTGTACCCAGCTACGGCTCATAGGCCCACACACCTGTCAAAAGATGCCATGGTAAGTCTGGTTTATGCAGGGTGGATTGCTCCAGGATTCTTTACAGTAGCAGCTCGATTCACACAAGGCTGTATGTTCTCTGCATTGAACAATCCCAGTCAAGTGGAGAAGACTCCAAGCAAGCACTCCACGAGGCCACTTTACCCATTTCAGAGACTGCAGATAGACTACATACAACTACCAAAGTTAGCAGTGTATGAGTTTGTTCTTGTGTGTGTTGATCTCTTTTCAGGTTGGCTGGAAGCCTTACCAGTAGCCACAGCAAATGCCAAGAATACTGCAAATAAATTGGTCAGTGAACTGATATGTAGGTATGGTGTTCCTGAGGTTATTGAGTCAGATGGAGGTTTTAATTTCAAAGGTGAACTGATAATATGGAAGTTATGCAAGCATTAAGGGTGACCCAAGCTTTCCACACAGCTTACCATCCCCAAAGCAGCAGCCGAGTTGAGCCCCTAAACGGCACATTGAAACTAAAAATACAAAAGGCCATGCGAGAGATCCAGAGGCCCTGGACAGAGTGCTTATCTTTGGCCCTGTATTCATTAAGGACTACCCCAAACAAGACAGGGTTGTTCCCATCTGAGATTCTGTTTGGAAGTGCCCCCAGGTTAAGGTTATACTTTTCCCAGCGGTTGCAGATGAACAATGACAGCCTTGCCAGCTATGTACAGGCACTCACAAAAAGGTTGGCACACATGCATAAACAAGTGTTTGCTTCACTTCCAGATCTTGACTCAGTAGAAGGAACTCATGGTCTACAACCAGGCGACTGGGTGGAGATAAAGAGGCATGTGAGAAAAGACCTGGATCCCAGATTTGATGGTCCTTTCCAAGTTCTGCTGACTACACACACAGCGGTGAAAGTAGAGGAAAACCTAACTGAATCCACGCCTCACACTGTAAGAAGGTACCGAACCCTGAAGATGAGGATCCTTGTACTGGTAGTCCTGGCTCTGAACATTCAAGCTCTGCATGTGAACCTGAAAAGTGATTGGGACGATGCCCTTATCAGGCATTATCAGGTGCTGTTGAGGAACATGACAGATGCAGACAATTATAAAAACTGTTGGATCTGCACTCACAAGACTATCCCCTATCTGGCCATACCCGCATCATGGTCAGAACTAGAGGATATGAGTTGTACTGACTTTGTTAAAAATCGGAGATCTACTGATAAAAGTCTCAGTTTTAACTGTACTGCAGTCCCCATCCCAATTGCAGGGTGGGTAGAGGCCCCATGGTGACAGGCCCAACAGAAGACCCCACGTTGTAGAAATTAGTATTGCAAAAAAGTTCTTTAGTACTTTGTTTATATATTCAACGGTAATGCAGAGTTGGGTAAGTTGGTGGTAGCAACAGATTATCTAGATGATCAAATATGGGACTTGTTAGGCCTCCACAACCTCAGCAATGATGGACAATCCCAACTAGTTATAATAGCTAATCACCATACACCATAGTTTTAGGTTATCTCACTGCTAAGGAGGGAGGAAAGTAATAGGACCAGCCTGTTGCCACTACATAGATCCACAGGGTAATCTTTAAGTGATAGCAGGTATAGAGAAAATGAAGGAAATGCGTGACAAATGGTTGAAAGCCCATAGTGCAGAACAGGACAGTTGGTGGAGTGACAACTTCTCTTTTCTAAATCCTGCCAACTGGTTCAAAGGGCTGGGTGGCCGGCTAATGGAACTGTGGCACAAGTGGTACTAATTATACTAGTTATTTACATTGTAATCAAGCTTACGCTTATGTGTGTTAATAAAGTTTGCAAGAGGGGGAAACAATATCGAGATTATTGAGAGAATCTGTTGTACTGTTTCCCCATAAAGGGAATCCTGTTAAGGCAGAATAAGATTAGCTTGTTCTGAAGTACCTTTGGACGGTAACAGTTCACAGATTTCTCAAAATGGGGGAATTGTGAGAGATAGGAATCCATTTTGTAACTCTAAACCAGAGTTCAATAAGAGGACAGCTTCATGCAGGTGCGAGGGAGCAGTTGACCTCCACCTTCTTTATTCTCGGAATAGAGACTTTTGCTTCTTAGCTTCATATCCTTTTTCTGCTAAGAAAATGTCTCACTTCTCTGTCTTTGTGGCTTTCGCTTAAGCTATGTGACGCCCACGGCTGCTGGACGTCTGCCAATAATGCTGATATAAGACTGGCATTTACCTTACAATAAATAGATAAATTGATCCAGCTATTTTGTCTGTATCAGTTTTCTCTTCGTGTACACATAGGACTTTCTTTGATTTGAACCCCGATAATCATAGACGCAGGGGTAATTTTCCCAACACATGTCCCTGAGAGGAAGTGCTTGCCCAAATTGGCTCACAGGCCGACAGACAGCCTGGATGAGGCAAGCAGTGCTGCAGCAGGCAGGGAGGTTCTCTAGGAGAACAAGCAGAACGCCATTCTGTGCTGGGCTGTGAATGAGCATGGTTGGGTCTTAAAGTATCTGACAGAAGAACAGTCTTAAGGTATCGGGGACAGTCAGAAATCAATCAAGCTTGTATTCTACTGTCAGTGAGACTAAAGAGAAAGGCTAGAAATAAGAAGAATTGTGTACAATAAGGAAAGCAGATAAAGCTGTCAGCCAGGGATTGAGAAGTAAGGAGCTGAGGCTGGATGTGTCTCCTAACACAGCTGCAGCTGCTGCAGAACCCCCAAATCACTTTTTCTCTAAGTTCCAGAAAAAGACTTGCAAACCATTCCATACTACATTTCACTGTGTACATTAGGCCAAATGCGGCCAAAGGAAAATGGAAGGGTTCCAAATGAAACACACAGGCTTTGTCCTCCTAGAGCCAGAATGGGGGTAGTAGCAGCACCAGGTAGTAGTACTAGTTGTAGTAGATGTAGTATGCCTCACTTCATCCTGGGTTCGAAAGGGTGCAACATTATCATTGAGGAGAAAGAGGAAGAGAATGTGGATTGGATGGCTAGCTCCTCCTTTTAGTCACAGCAGGATTACCTGGAGGTGAGTCTGACACTGCGCAATGGAGCCAGAGGTCACATCATTCCTCCTGCTTCTCATCCTTGCAGCCCCAGAGAAGCCTTTCAGTGCACCTTCCTAGCAGGGCACCTTCTTTTTTCCTAAGAAGAGGCAACAAGGAAGACAGTCAAGAGAGTCTCCCTTTTGACAACTTCGGTGCACTGAGGAGAAGGTGGGGGACCTCATGAATACCTGTGTCGGTGGTAGTAATAGTGGCACCCATAGCCAGGCTATTGGTGGTAAAGGCAGCAATGGTGGCCGTTGGGGCAAATACAGTGCAGGGAATAGAGAGGGGGAGCCAAGAAACCCCCCATTAAGTATCCCAGTCTCATAAAAGTGGTAGGGAGGTAGAGTACTCCGATGATTATTGTGTGTCGCACAGGACCTGGGAGCCAGATTGGGGTGATGAAAAGGAGAAATCTGAGGAGAAGGGTGGTGGACTCAGTGACAATAAAGAGCAGAGGCAGTGGATTACCAAAGCCTCTGAAAAAATTGGCAGGCCCAGATCTGTTTATATTGTTGTCAGCTTGGAAACTGGTGATGCTGCTAATACTGTGCGCACAGGCGCAAAACATGCCAAATTTACTCCAAGCTCAATTGCGACCAACTTCCATATAGTGTTGTCTTCTCCACAAGTCTATCACACAAAACCACAGCCATGTGCACGATCAGCAGGATTAAAATAAGCTGTGGACATTCAAATACAACCAGAAGTCTATTGCAGCACATGAGACGGTATCACTGGATCCTTGGGGAGAACACAACTAATTCGAATTCCTAATAAGAACAAGTCTGCCCTTTTTCATCTGGTCCTCTTTGTGGCAACCAACATGCACCCACAAGCAACACGTTGTCTTTTTCATTATCATCAGCTTCTTTTCCTCCTGTTAAGACTCCTCCCTCTGTTTGTCCTCTGCCTCATCGTGAGACATCCATAATGGAATGTGTGGCCATGAAAAAACTATTCTGGACTGGAAAATTAGCTTGTCTACAAGCTGAACCCCCACCTGGCCAAGTTTCTGGCAGTGCAGTTGCTACCACTGATTATAGTCTGCTCTCATGTGCGGAGAACGTGGGCTTCTCATTGAGATTCTCGATGTGTGGCAAGGTGCTGTTATGGGCAGGGACAGTACATGTCTTTTATGACCCACTGGGTCAATATTTTTTGAGGCAGCCATGAGATAGCACCTCAGCAACAAGTCCAGGTCCTTTTGACCCCTCGCCCACCATTGTGTTGGCCTTGCTCTCACACCAGGCACCTATTTGCCTCCTCTACCTCCTCTGCCAAGGGCACAGCTACTCCCACTCCCTCCCCACCCCCCCTTCTTCCTATCACATGTGTCAAGTCAAGCATTGCCATGTGGTTTTGGAGCTGATCAGCCTGGGTGAATAGCCACACAGACGAGAAGTTGCTAAAGTACATCAAGCAGCAAACATCACGCTGACTGTCATCCCACCGACGCCAACTTAGCAAGGTGGTCAGCGACAATGCCCGCAACATTGTGGCTGGGTTGAACCTGGGGGAAATAACCTATGTTCCCTGCATGGCACACATCATCAACCTAGTCGTGCAACTCTTTTTAAGAAAGTACACTGGCTTGTGCAAGGTGCTGGCAATGTCCAGGAGACTGTCCTCGTATTTCAGCCATTCTCATGTGGTGAGGAATGCTGGACTTGCAGGGTCAGAATTGTCTGCTGCTACACTACTTAATTTGTGACATTTCAACTCACATGTAACATTGCACATGCTCGAGCGTCTGTACGAACAGTGGAAAGACGTGAATGATTTGGTCATGCACTAGACCGCCTCAGCAAGAAGCATGTGTTGTTTTTAGGTCAGGCAGTGCTAGTTTATGCCGCAGTTGTCCATTATCCCCCTCATATATATTTTTGAAGAGACGCTGACACTCATGCACCAAGGAGTGACGGAGGAAGAAGAACAGCTAACATATCTTGCTGCCTGCCCTGTAGCTGTTGGGGATCCACAAGGAGAAACTCCCATGGAGTAGGAGCTGGAGGACAATGATGAGCAGCCACTAGAGGAGGAGTCGAATTTGGAGGATAATAATGCTGACTGTGACACTGGCAACGACACCCAATCATCCCAGTGGGGGGGGGGGGCAGAGTCAGAAAGCACTAGATCCTTGGGCATGCAGGCCAGAATGGAGAGCTGTATGTTCGCTTCCTGGCTTCAATGACAGGAGTATCATTGACATCAAGAAGCCTGATGATTACTGGATGGCCATGCTTTTAGACCCTCGCTATCAAAGCTAAATGGGGGAATGTTTTCTTCCCTCCGAAAGAGAGGACAAATTACGTTACCAGCGAATTCTCTTTTGGGCTGAAGCTCTGACAATAATGGACCCATAAAAAACAGGGCCATTAAGGTCCGATATACATGGAAGTTTGGCCCTCAGAAGAGACTTCAGTCTGACACTGCCATCCTGCCTGCCTTCCTGCCTATCATGATGTTGCTTGCTTAGGTTCCATATGGCTGCTGCTGCTGTCTGCATGATGCCACTGCTGCCATGATGCCACTAGTGCTGCCTGCCTACCATCATGTTTCATATGGCTGCTGTTGCTGTTTCCTTCATGCCACTGTTGTTGTCTGCCTGCCAACATGTACCATATGGCTTCTGCATCCACTGCCTCAGCCGCTATTCCTCGTTGCTAATCCCCTACCGCCACCAGTATTAATGCTACACATCTGCCCTTACTACCACTATCACTACCCGCACTGCCACTACTGCTGCCCATAGACAGCTGATCTACTGCCTGGTATGTTTCATACTATGCTACTTCTGCTACCACTACTATTGGGGCCATGTGCCTCTAATACCTTACCCCTTCCACATCCACACTGCATCGCTGCTGCTTCCAATTAAAAGATTTTTTATAGCTTTGTCCACAAAAAAACACTTTTTTCTGACACTTGAAGGGGGTTGACCGGGTTTAGAGTTGAACCCGGATATAACCTCTTTACTCATTTACTATGCATGAGTGGAGCATCGGAGCATGTTTGTTTACTGCTGGTCACGTAATTGGCTTCTCCTTACTATACTAATCAGAGAGTCCCTTCGACGTCACCAGCACAAATGCGTGGTCTATAGTGCTGCCCTAAGCTGTTTTAAAGGAGGGTACTAGTGCTTGCCCAATGGGTAGGTATTCTGACCCCATCAATGCTTGGTCCCCAGCAATCCACAATTTTTTTCCCCATAAAACCGTGCATGTTTTAACACTATCTGCCCCCAATAAGAGACAATTTCTGAAAGCTTTGGAATATAAAAAAAGCATAACCCATGTGCCGGGGTTTGTTAATGCCATCAAACCCGTGTTTTCCCCATAGTTATGTATGTCACTTAGACATTATTTACTATTGCTGTCATTGTGTTCAAGATCTTAGGGATGGGGAGGGAAAAGTAAAAATTCTGAAAATTTTAACAAAAAGTTTTCCTTAAAACTTGAGTCCTAGAGGGTGTTCTATACCAATTTACAGGAGAATTGAAGCCAGTTTAGTTTGATCCAAATCAGTTTGGGCTCAAACTAAACTTTAAAAAAAAATTTTTTGGTTCTCTCATATGAATAAGTACCAACACACACATACACTAAAAGATTGATGCTCCATTGATCACAGGTACATAAGTGATGCTTTTCCACCCATGACCCTGTCACTGGTAAACCACTTGTCCTTCCTTTGAAGGGTATTCACCACTGCATACCAGAAGCACCCCACATGACCAATTGTTTTAGAGATGCTGTGACACAACTATTTGCCAATCACAATTTGGCCTTTGTGATGATCATTCAGATCCTTACATTTCCTAATTTTTTACTGCTTTCAAAAATCATCATCAAGAATTGACTGCACTTGCTGCCAAATGTCTCCCACCAGGTGCTACTGGGACCAGATAATCTGTGTTATTCCCTTCCCCTCTCAGTTATTTTAATGTTATGGCTGATGGGTGTATTATATAGAAGCACACACATGCACACTCAGTAAATACATAATAAACATAGTCCATTGTCTTTTTTTGAGGGTACACAGGCATCTCATAAATAATAATGAGTCATAGTGATCTACACATTGCAGCAACTCACATGGGACGAACTTCTCAAGGTAGAGCCACCACTGACGAAGAGTTGAATCTCCAAACAGGTAGACAACCTTTCCCTTCAGGCAGGAGGTGACATCGGATGGAGAAGTGAAGCGTCTGTTCCTGCAGACACGAGACTGCCACACGTCCTGATAATAATAGCCTGAGGGGTCCGGAATGGAGAGTCCAGGTCCACAAACACTTCTTTCATCTGCAACGACATTGTGCAATGACTGCCCATGTTACCAGAAGTAATACATCCATGAGTGCCCCACCTTCCAAATGTTCTCACCTGTGCCGGAGGTCTGGGGAAGGATAATGATTCTTCTCATAGTTGATGAAATCATTTGGTCAGTGACCGCCCTGTGAGGACACAACAGATAGATTTGGATCTAGTAGTTCTTCATTTCAGACATTATGCTTCTTGCATACAATTTTCGTCCCATTTTGGATGACCATTGGGCACAGAACATACAAACATCTTAGTCGCACTTACCTTTGTAGAAATTGCTGCTCACTGGCACTGAGTGTTGGGTGGTTGACACCTGTTAAATGCTCCTGGTAGGCACTGCAAGGAAAGCCCTTTGGCCGGTGGCAGAACCACTCCTCTCTGGATTGTATGTCACGGTATGTACACACGTCAGGACCTGGAGGTTGCACATTACACGCCACCGTAGCGCTGTTTCCATCGTGGATGAAATGTCCGTTTAAGTAAAACTGTTAAATCAAAACAGCCAGAGTGAGCAACACATTGTTAATACAGTTGTAGGGTTTTTTCGGGGAATCATAGCAGTGAAACCTACATCTCCCTGATCGGAGACTTAATTTTGTGCTGTAGCTCAGCTAAACTCAAGGTCCCTGTACATGGTGTTACTCCCTGACCAGTGACATGTAGTGAACACTCAATTGTTTAACCCTTGCGCCATGTAAGGTTTTACTATTTGCAATGTAAATTTTTGATTTATTGCACTGCTCCATTTATTAGGTTACATAATTACATTATAATCTGCGCTGCCTGTTCTTTGTATATAATGGTGATATATGTTATGTCGTTTTGTGCTGTAATACTCACTTTGGTCTAAGTTATATAAGGGCTTGTGACAGTAAAGAGAAGTGACTGTGGCTGAGCTCATGGCTCAGAGGAGTCGCATGGCAGACCCAGGTGGGTACTTAGGGCCCACCAGTGTAACTGATTCTGGAGGCTCACCTTAGGGCTCCTGCTCACTAACTTTTTTTTTTTTTTTATAGTCTGTTCCATTCCGTTCACTTCATTGGGGCCGCAAAAAAAAAAAAGACTCCTTGTGCATTCCGTGTCTGTATGTCCGCGTGGCCATTCTGCAAAATGATAGAACATGTCCTATTATTGTCGGCATTACAGACAAGGACAGGATGGTTCTAGTAGAGACCGGCTGTTCTGTTCCACATAATGTGGAATGCACACACCCGGTGTTAATGTTTTGCAGATCCGCAATTTGCAGACTGCAAAACATCCAACAATCATATTCTTGAGCCCCTACATTGATAACAGAAATATTAAAGATGAAGTATGATGGCAGACACTCACAGCAACATGCACAGACATACATGTGGCAGAATGTACACATATATGAATATCCTGCACTGAAGTCAGTCAGAAACAAGACACATGCAGCGCACACCAATCACTCATTGGACAGACGTGGCACACAAGACACTTATACATGGTTCACATGCCACTGATACATATGTCACATGCTGCACATACACCACTGATACATAGAACATATATAGCACACACCAATCACCTACATGTTTGTGTAGGTCTAGTTTCCATACCAGGTGCTTGTCTGCCTCCTCAACATCCTTCTCCATTGACATCCTCCTGTTCACAACAAAAGCAGGGCAGAGTGTCGCTCCCAATCCCCCCTCCATCATATATGTGTAAATTGAAGTATTGCCATGATGTCTGGGTGAGAGTAGCCACATAGCAGATCAGCTGCAAATCTGCATAAAGCACCGAATTTCTTGCTGCATGTACAGTACCCCAGAAGGACTACTGCATTTGACTCCAATGAATGGCCTTGTAGATTTTGGACGTTTTAACTTAATCTTTCTCTCTCTCTCTCTCTCTGAAGTTTTGGATAAATTAGCATTTTGAGCTGTAACTGTCTAAGAGATGATGAATCTCTGGGATGCAGGCCTAGTAGTCCTGAGGAGTAAGCACATGGAGTTCCTCTCTCTTCCTCAACTAAGAACAGATGATCACTGACTAGGGGGCAGACCCAGGTCCATCTCCTAGCATCCTAAAGGGAGTTGAGTTAGGGTTGTTAACATCCACAAATGTATACAATACTACTGAGTAGGCAAATACAGCAAAAAAGAACATTTGACTTAAGCAAATAACAATAAAACAACCCTTTTACAATGGTCCTGTCCTGATATTGCTACCTCTCTCAGTTCCTCGCTGTATCACTGACTTCCCAACATCTATGGTTTGACAAGCAGCAGAAGCTACTTCAGTTTGAGCAACATGATGGAGCAGTTTTTTATATGCCATGCCAGCCTGAAGCTCATCACTAAACAGATATGCACCGCCTGAACAACTAGGGTCAGTACTAACTGCACTGTGGTCTTTGTCCGGCACATACCCTTCTCCCTGACCCCATGGACTTCTGGATAGGCAGATTGGAACAGTGGCAAAAACTGGCCCAGTATGCTCTTTCAGTACTGTCTTGTCCAGCCTCCAATGTCATCTCAGAGAAGGTTTTCAGCGCTGCAGGTGGCGTTGTCACACCCAAAGTTGTCCAGAATATCACATTTGTCAAAACGAATGAAGTATTGATCTGTGAGGCTTTTTACTCACCTCCATCTGAAGCCATTGAATAGATTTGCCATCATTGACTGTGGATATTTATTAATGACCTAATCATGCCATTGCTACTGTCTGCCAGCCATCATGTTTCATACTGCATTGCTGCTGCTGTCGCCATCACATCTGCTCCTCGCTCTACTACCACTACTACCATACAGCTACTGCCTTGCCACCAATACTACCCCTGCACACCTTGGCCTTGCCACTACTGCTATCCCTACACAGCCACACATCTATTGACTTGTTTGTTAGGTTCCATGTTGTTCTTCTACTGTTACTGTTATACAGTTTATGCTTTCCACATCCACACTGTACTTCTGCTGCTCCCATAAAAAAGGAGAAATTTTGGATGCTTGGAGCTATTTGGTGCATATAAACACAGGCAGGCATCTGTTTCAATTAAGGCATAATTTTTGGACTCTTGTTCAGAACAAGCCACTGTTTCTTCTGAAAACACCATGTATGTATAAAGACATCTGCCCATGTTAACACATAACCTTTGGAAGCTTGTTCAGAACAAGCCACTGTGTGTCTGTGTATAAAAGACATCTGCCCCGTTAAGGTATAATTTTTGGACTGCTTGTTCAGAACAACTCACTCTTTTTGCTGATAACACTATTTGTGTGTTTAAACAATATCTGCCACACTAAGGTCAATTCTTGAAATGTTTTCTAATTTAAAAAAAAAACATAAATCTGATAGCGCAATGTGTTTTTAAACAAGCTGCTTATTAGCACCATCAGCCAAGCATTTACCCACAGCTATGTATGTCAGTGTCACTGCGGCATTATTTACTATTGCCATATTTGCGTTAAAGAGCTTGAAAGAAAGACAGAGAGAATAAAAAAGAGCTCTAGGAGACCTCAGAGTGCGATATACCAATTTTCAGGCAAATTTGATCACTTTTGATTTGGCAAGAATTGATTTGGACCAGAATGCAAAGGAATTAGCTTATCTCTAAATAAAGTGCAAGCTATTTAATGTGTGGCCCATAGATCACATTGGGTAAAGGGCACCTGGAACAAAACCAAAGATATATGCCTTTAGAAGAGGTTGTATATAGGCTTATATAAACATTAACATCTTCTGCTGGCATCCGAATAATTTATGATCCATTCATTATGCATCAAAACTAAGGAAAAAAAAAAAGAAATCTCTGCTTTCACCTTGTCTCTTTTCCTGCTTATAATAGAAACGGCTTCACTGGAATGTACCAGAGAGATGTGCACCTCAGCATCTCCAGGCCAGAGCAGAAGGAACATGACTGAATAGCTGCCATTTCTGTGGTCGGTGACTGAACCCGTTACTCCAGCTTTCAGTTTTGGAGAATGCAACTTGGCCAGAAAATAATCTCCTCCATAGGTTTTTGGGCGACTATAATGATCCCGAGCAAATATGACAACAGTTATACGTTCTCCTACGTGGTAGACTTCTTGTGGATGCAGCAACACATAAAATGTAGTATTTGGACTTGTAGAAGACATGAAGTCCACTCCACTGGGAACCTCAGGCCATTGGATCAGCTTGATTAGTCTATGGATCTCTTCTTGGTCTAAATTGGATGAGGTTTTCGGCACACGTGATGTATTTGAAGACAGATAACTCACAGGTGGTGGATGCCATTTACCTGGAGATCTTATTGTCAGCAACTGGAATATAATCTGTAGATAGACATAAGAAGAAGTAAAAGGAAACATGATTTTGTATATGTATTGTTTTACAAAAATGCCAAGAGGTCAAACAGAAAAATAACTATTTTTGCCTTAGATCCCTCAGAATTCTGTTAAAATCTGTTAAGGAGCAAAGGGCTTTAAGGAAGGGATAAAAAGTGGACAAGACTATGTATGTTGTGATGCTTTGCATTAATCTGGTGGGCCAGACCCTTGTCTAGCTGCCCTTTCCTGTACACTGTAGCCTGTTTCCCTGGTAGGCCCCTTCTCCTGCACCCATAGGGCATGTGCACAGTTTCCTTCTGGCTCTTAGAGGGTTAGTGCATGCACACCCTAATCTTTATTCAGGCACCAAGGGGGTTGCTGCCTGAGCAATAGCTCTGTTAGTTTGCCAAGTTCCTGCTATGTGTGCTGTACTTTGTCTGCCTATGTACTCAACTTTACCTGTTTACCTGTATTTTACCCTTTCCTGCCTGACCTGTGCCTGTTACCTATATTGATTATAAGATGCCTGCCCTGATCTCTGACCTGTTACTGTATTTGACATACTCTGCCAGCCTTGACCTTTGCCTTTCTTTGTCTATGGGTCCACCAGACCCCTTGGTACCCTGCACCTGTGTCTCTGACCCCTGTGGGTCAGCAGTTAACTATACAGAGAATACTCCAAGAAGTAGTGGACTGGTACCTCCCCCACAGCAAAGTCCAGGTCTCTTTATAAGGGTTAAACAGTAAATACCAGGGGATTTCCAGGATAAGGCTTTATCTTTAGCCCAAAGCCAAATCAGTTGGTTAATACAGTGGCTTCACACTCATTGCTGTAATGTGATGGCAGTGCTCAGTAACAAGCAGATGCTATAAAAGCAACTAAGATTAGAAAGGGTACCATTTTAATTTTTTATTTTTTTGGGGGGTTGGGAAAATAGCAAACATGTGAAACATGTGCAATGTATGTCTTACAATACAGAGGTTAGAGTTTAAAATCTGAGTGAAACCACATGAAATACTAGACTGAAATCTGTCTCTTGGCATCTCCAGACAGTTAAAGGATGTTTTTTTGCGAAAAAAAGCTATACAAGTATACAATACAGATTATAGCATTTGAAATCTCTGAGTGAAAACATGTGAAATTGTTGTCCGAAATATGTGTCAGGATATCTCCAGACAGTTAAAAGACTTTTTCTTTTTTTTGCGAAAAAAGCTATACAAGTGTGCAACGTGTGTTTTACAATACATTCTGGGTAGTGTTTCAAATTTCTAAGTGAAAACATTTGAAATACAAGAGTGAAATCTGTGTCAGGGCATCCCCAGACAATTCAAGCTTTGTTTTTTGCGACAAATAGCAATACAAGTGTGTAACCTGTTTTACAATACAGAGGTAGCATTTGAAATGTCTGAGTGAAAACACTGTAAATACTACTCTGAAATCTGTGTCATGGGATTGGGGAGGGGGGATATCTCATAGTAGGTTGACAACTTGTGTTTTACAGAAAGAGAGGAGGGACACGCTCATGTGAGTAACTTCCAGCGGGCTCAGTGCATTCTTCCTGCTGCTCCTCTTCCTTGCAACCCCAGGGAAGCCTTTCAGTTTCAGTGGCATCCTCTCTGCCTTCACTGCACTACGTAAGATAGTCAGGAGAGTCTCCCTGTTGATGATTTGTGCAAGAACAGTCAGCGTTTGGACTGTTATAAGGAGGAGGTTAAGGGGAAGGAGGGGGACCCCATGCATAGCTGAGTTGGTGGTGGTGGTGGTAGTAGCACCAGTAGCCAGGGTAGTGGCAGTGGGGGCAGCAGTAGGGGCAGTGGTAACGGCAGTTGCATTCAGGCAAATACAGAGCAATGCATCGAGAGGGGACCAAGGAGCCCAATATGACATATAACAGTCTGGTAAAAGTGGCATGGGGCATGAGGATGGTGTTTATATGTTGGACAAGACTTGGAAGCCGAATCGGATGGTTGCAATATCATGTAACATTAGAGGAGAAAGGTGATGGCAGTGGCGACAATACAGAGGAGAAGCAACGTATTGCCAGAACCACCGAAAAATTTCCAGAGCACGACCTACTTCCATTATAGTCAGCTTGGCAACTGGTGAGGCTGCTGATACTGTGGGCACAGACTCAAAACATTCCAGGCCTAGGCCAAGCTCGGCTCTATGAGTAGTATGCAAATAACTCTGGCAGTTTTTCTCCACAGTGCCAGAAGACAAAAGCACTGCCGAGTGCAAGATCTACAGAATTAAAATAAGCTGTGGGCATTCCAACACAAACATAGGTACCATGGCACTATTGCAGCACATGAAGTGTCATCAACCTATCCAGTGGGAAAATAATAGTAACTGCCAGCTAGCTCAACAAGAGTGTCCTTCTCCCGGTCTTCTTTGTGGCAGTCAGGCCGCATCCATGTGCTGTGCAGTGTCCTTGTCGTCAGCATCATCAATTACTGCTTCTCCTGCTCAGACTCCTCCTCCTCCGCTCCATCATTAGCCATCGATAAAGCAATGTTTGGCCAGAAAACAACTCTACTCACCCAGCAATCCGCTGGTGTACAAGCTTAGCTCCCACCTAGCCAATGTCACGGACATTCACGGACATTCACGCGAAGAAGATTAGTGAGACTGGCAACAACAACAAGTGGTTTCAGCTGACACGTTTTTCGTTTGGATCTATTATGATCATTTAACCTTCTCTATTTAGTGTTGTTTCCCCCACTATGCTATTCGGTTTACAGCTTTTGTTGGAGTTGTGGATAGCTGGTGTGTGGATCTCGGCTGAGTTCCTTGTGTAGCCATAGTCACTTAAAGTTAAGTGTTTTCTTTCCCTTTTGTATTTTGTTTGGCTTCCTTTGTGTGTTGCATTTCCCTGTCATTTGTATTAAGGCCTGAGGTAGACTCCTGTTCGTTGTTCCTTTTGGAGGAACAGGTGGTCTCAGTCCTGACATTAGTACCAGGGTCCTATAGGGTGAATAAGGACACTAGGTATTCTGGTGTATGAACTCACCTACCTCTGGGGTCTGTTCATACTGGTAGTTAGTCAAGACTTTGATTACGGTTTTACTAGGAGGTGTCCATCTGCTTTCCCTAGTTCCAGGCCTTATTCCCTCACCCCTTTCCCTCCTATGTTCAGTGTGGTGTTTTCCTCCCACAACTGTACGTGACAGCCAAGCTGCTGGCGGCACAGTCTCTGCTGTACCATTTAGTGGATTCTGATGTATTTAGGGAGCTGATGGTGTGCACACAGCCTCGCTAGAAGAAACCTAACTGCCATTATTTCTCCCAAACATCCATCCCTGCCAATGGAGAACATAGGAGATTTAAAGGTAAAAATGAAAAAACAGAGGTTGAGTAGTTCTGTAAGAGCAGAAAAACCCTGGACTGGGGGCGGCAGAGGGCAGAAAGGTATATGGTGGGATAAACTTATTTATAGAAAAGTGGTATTGATTAGAAACAAAAAATAAAAAATATATTGAGTAATGAATATTAAATAATAATAATAACAATAATAACAAACAGTCACGATTGTGTGGGGAGGCAGTACAGGTGTTAGGGGTTTGAACCAGTCAGCCCCCTACTGATCAGAAGAAAAGTGAGTGACGGTGGCACGGTGGGTGGGACCGTGTTTGTCACAGAAAAAACACACCAATCGAGGCGCCAATCCCCGTGAGACGGAAATAATAATGGAGTTAGAGTAAGGTAGATAGGTGGAGGTAGGATCAATCACTTAGTGGGTGTTGATGGATGATAATAATCATATTTTGTTCCTCAAGACTGAGGGAGTGGGGGGGACCCAAGGTGAGCAGTGAGTGTTGGATGGCTAAGATAGAATACTACAAAGTAATCCTTTTAGTGCAGTTTAGCGCTCAATTTTACTCACTTCACAGGGGGGTGGACACAGGATAAAGCTCAAGACACCTGTGTCCCTGTACCCCCCTGGCCAGGATCACTTGTCTGATGGAGCTAATTAACTGCAGCCGATAAACAGGGGCTTCTGGTTAATTGAGTTTATTAATGAAATCTGACCCAACGCGTTTCGGAGGTCTTAGAGCCTCCTTCTTCAGGGGTAACATGTAGATAAAAAGATAAATAAAATACAAACATAAACCTAACATAGAGTAAAATATTGGATACAAAATTAGATAAAAAATGAGATATGATATGTAGAATCTATATAACATAACATATAGGCATGGTCATAAGGGCAGTAATGCATAAATAGATAAATAGATAGATAGGTAAATACATAAATACCATAAAAGTTAAAATTTAGTTGCAAAATATATTGGTTGCAAAATATAAAAATATAAAATCACTTGATTATGTGGTGTCCATTAAGTGGGTATTGTCCTTATCTATAATTTTTTATTGTTTTGTAGGGAAGAGGGGGGGGGGAGTGTTAGATATCATGGAGTCACTAAATTATAGTGGGGGCGGTCATAATGGTGAAAAAAATATATTATATATTTATAAAGATGATAATCCCTGTGTTCGGTGGTGGATAGTGAGCATACCTTCAGGGGTCCTTTTCCAGGGGTCTTTTCAAATGTCCCCAGCAGAGTGGGGGGGAGGGAAAAAAAAAGGCGTTCCTCCTTCTCAAGGGGCCTCCTGCCCAGGGATCTTTTAAATCCGCCGCGCGCGTGGATGAACGGGCGCGGGGAGCACGAACCGGAAGTGCGTCATGCGCACTACCGGAAGAGCGTCCCGCGCCAACAGCGTGGAGCGCATCGTAAACATTAGTGGTTTGTTTGCGTTCCACTATAGAGCGCACAGTTGGAGATAGAACTCGGATGTCAATTTAATATTGGTAAAGGATATTTCTGGTGAAAGTGGGTACCATTACAAAGGAGAAAATAATAATAATATTAATAATAATCATAATATGAAAAAGGCAGAAATAAAAACAAAGGGGGAATGTATGGAAAATTAAATAATCGATTGATAATGGAATAAGTAACAATAAATCAGAAAAATATATAGAGGCAAATATGCTAAGGGTTATTGATGTATTGTGATGAGAATATGGAAATCTGCTATTAGTATTGTAATGAGAATATGTATATCTGCTATTAGTCAACAGTAGACGGGAAAATAGTAGGGGGTCCAGAGTGGGGGGTGAGTGAGGAGATCGGGATACTAAGTTACATAAAAACAGGGTGGGGTATCCGTAATACAAAAGAGGATTGATATTACCAACTGTAAAATAGGGTAGGTGTAGGGTAAGGGACAAGGGAGTAAGAGGCATGGAATGCGTAAGAAGGGGGATTTTAATAGTTGCTATATTCAAGGGATTCATTAAGTCCAAAGGGGGTCAGGGTATTCAGACTAAAAATCCAATACATCTCTCTTCTACAGAGAGATTTGTAGGAACGTGTGTCCATTTCAATGGGAGTGACTCGCAAGCAGGTGGGGTCCCCATTATGGATAGTTGCATAGTGTCGAGATACACTATGGATGAGTATTTTTCTGGTTATATTGGAGCGGTGCTCATTCATCCTCTCCGTCCCACGTAGAGTAATGAACATGAGCACCGTAGCAGGTAAATGACATTGGTGGTACCACAGGTTAGGTGTTGTTTGAACCAATGTATATTTCCATTAAAAGGATTGGTAAAGTTATTGATCCCGGCGGTGATCATGTTGCAACATTTGCACCTGCTTTGATTACACTTTTCAATGCCTGGGCGTTTGGACTCTTTTTGGACGATTGTAGAGGAACCTAGTTTGGGGCAGGAAGGGGCTAATAGGTTTTTAAGGGTTTTAGCTCTGCAAAAGATTAGGGTGGGGGCAGAGCCAATGTGTCGTTTCAAGAGGGGATCTTTCAGTAGTATAGCCCAATTTTTTGTGAGGATGTTCCGGATGAGACTGTGCTGAGAGCTGTATCTGGTAATCAAGCTTACTTGGTGAGGGGGAGCAGTGGGGTTTATGGTAACGGAGGTTCCACTGTGCTTGGGTTTCAGGCTCTCTTCTTGGGACACCTTTGAAACACGTTTGATGGACTCCTCAAGCAATTTTTTGGGGTAACCTTTTTGGATGAATCTATCTTTTAAGGAACGTAGTTGGGTTTTTAAAGTGTGGTTGCTGGAACAATTCCTCCTGATCCTTTTGAACTGACTGTATGGGATGTTCCTTACCCATTTGGAGTGGTGGCAGCTGGTGAATTCAAGATAACTATTAGCATCTACGGTTTTGAAATGAGTTTGGGTAGTGATTTTCATATTTTCGATTGTAAGTTGTAGGTCCAAAAAGATTGCGGATGTTTTGTTATGTTCCAAGGTGAAGGATAAATTCCAGTCGTTTCTATTTAACTCTTGTATATAAGTACAGAGGTGTTCGGTTTCTCCTTGCCAGATGAAGATAATATCATCTATATATCTACGGTAGAATCTGATGTTTGGATGGGTAAGTAGACCGGAACAACTTTCAAAGGCCCCCATAAAGAGGTTCGCGTAGGAAGGTGCAAATTTTGTCCCCATAGCAGTACCCTGGGTTTGTATATAAAAGCTATTGTTGAAGGTGAAGTAATTATGTTCTAAGATGTACTCTATGGCTCTCACAATAAAGTTTTTTTGGGGGTCCGGCATTAGGGAATCTTGAGATAGCGTATGACTAATGGCTGAGATTCCCAAATCGTGTCTGATGTTGGTGTAGAGTGCGGACACGTCAAGCGTAACCCAAATGTAATCCTCTTGCCAGTGGAATGATTGTAAAGAGGTAATCAAATCTGCAGTGTCGCGGATGTATGATGGGAGAGCAATTACGTATTTTTGTAAAAAATGATCGACGTATGCTGAGAGGTTAGCTGTCAGACAGTCGACTCCAGAGATGATGGGTCTTCCAGGTGGATTGGTTAGAGTTTTATGGATTTTAGGTAAAAAGTAAAATTTGGGAATGGATGGGTGTGGAGTTTTGAGGAAGGACCTTAGTTTTTTATCTAACGTGCCATTGGTATAGCCAGAGTCGACTAGATCATAAAGAGACTTCTTAAAGTCCTTGGTGGGGTCTTCCACTAGGGGTCTATAAAAATTCTTGTCCGAGAGAATCCTCAGGGATTCATTTGTATAGTAATCGGTGTCCATGATTACAATACCACCCCCCTTATCCGCATTTTTTATAACAATTTCATTGTTTTTCATCAATGCCTTTAGTGCTAGTTTTTCTTTGTGATTAAGATTGCTCCTGGGGCTCCTAATTTTTTGGTATTTTTTTAGGTGGTTCTTATTTGTCTTTTGATTAGGGATCTTATTCAGAGCGGTGTTGAGGTCTCTTAGGGTCGTCTCATAGAAGTATTCAATGAAGGGGCCTTTGCTCTCGAGGGGGTAAAAGGAAGATTTGTTCTTGAGGTCGCAAGGGATCGGAGTTGTGGCGGGAGGGATGGTATGTTGAGTATTGAGGTTGGGAGTGATCTTTGGTTCCAGAGCTTTCCCAGCGAAATGTCTCCGCAAAGTGAGCTTCCTTACTAGTTGGTTGAGGTCAACAAATATTTCAAATGGGTCGGATCGTTCAGTGGCACAAAAAGAAAGACCTTTGTTAAGAAGTGATATTTCATTGGGACGTAGAGTATGTTTAGATAGATTAAAGATACCATTGGGTTTCTCTGTTTGGTATGATGTATTGACTAGTTTCCCTTTGGTTTGGGCTTCTTTTTTGCGGGACTGTCAGTGTTTTCCACCTCTTTTTCCTCTCCGTCGGATATGTGTCTTTTGCGTGGTTTGTGTGTCGGATGGAAGAATTTTGTTATTTTGGTGAGGCGGGTTGTGGTTGAGGGTAGGCTCGTTTGTGATATGTAGGGGCTCAAACAGAGGGTGGTGGTCAGGTTCACCCGTTCTGGAGGCGGGGGGGATTTTGTTTTTCGGGCTGTTGGCGAAATGTGTTCTAAAAAATTGTCAGTTACAGCGGTGGCTAAAGGTAAAAAACGGTCAGAGGTATTGGAAGACACAGAGTGTACGGAAATGTCAAGTGTGGATGAGGTCAGTACCGAAATGTTCGGGGGAACCGAATGTGTAGCAATCTCTGGATCAGGTGGAGCCTTGCTGGAATCAATGGTGGTAGGGGGCTCTTCTAGTTCAATATTAGAGGATATAGGTCCAGCACCCTTCTTTGTTTTGGGATGATAGTTAGGGGAGTGAGGTAGATGGAACTATTGGTAAGTGTTGGGTATTCAGTGTTAGGTGAAGTTCTAATGGTTGGGGATAAAATCTCGGGTGCCTGTAGGGGGTGAATGGCCTCAAGGTTAGGGGTTTTTGACCGGAACGGAATATAAGGTACCAATGGTCTATTTGCGGTCCTGGGTGTATCACTAAATGGAGAGTGTTTGTAATGTGGTTTCTTAGACATTATGGCTGGGGTGCTGGTTGTGGATTTGGGTAGGGGTTTCGATGGTCTAATTGCAGTCCTGAGTGTGTCACCAGATGTGGGACATTTATGGTATGATTTCATGGACATTAGGGCTGGATTTTTAGTCTGAATACCCTGACCCCCTTTGGACTTAATGAATCCCTTGAATATAGCAACTATTAAAATCCCCCTTCTTACGCATTCCATGCCTCTTACTCCCTTGTCCCTTACCCTACACCTACCCTATTTTACAGTTGGTAATATCAATCCTCTTTTGTATTACGGATACCCCACCCTGTTTTTATGTAACTTAGTATCCCGATCTCCTCACTCACCCCCCACTCTGGACCCCCTACTATTTTCCCGTCTACTGTTGACTAATAGCAGATATACATATTCTCATTACAATACTAATAGCAGATTTCCATATTCTCATCACAATACATCAATAACCCTTAGCATATTTGCCTCTATATATTTTTCTGATTTATTGTTACTTATTCCATTATCAATCGATTATTTAATTTTCCATACATTCCCCCTTTGTTTTTATTTCTGCCTTTTTCATATTATGATTATTATTAATATTATTATTATTTTCTCCTTTGTAATGGTACCCACTTTCACCAGAAATATCCTTTACCAATATTAAATTGACATCCGAGTTCTATCTCCAACTGTGCGCTCCATAGTGGAACGCAAACAAACCACTAATGTTTACGATGCGATCCACGCTGTTGGCGCGGGACGCACTTCCGGTAGTGTGCATGACGCACTTCCGGTTCGTGCTCCCCGCGCCCGTTCATCCACGTGCGCGGCGGATTTAAAAGATCCCTGGGCAGGAGGCCCCTTGAGAAGGAGGAACGCCTTTTTTTTCCCTCCCCCCCACTCTGCTGGGGACATTTGAAAAGACCCCTGGAAAAGGACCCCTGAAGGTATGCTCACTATCCACCACCGAACACAGGGATTATCATCTTTATAAATATATAATATATTTTTTTCCCCATTATGACCGCCCCCACTATAATTTAGTGACTCCATGATATCTAACACTCCCCCCCCCCTCTTCCCTACAAAACAATAAAAAATTATAGATAAGGACAATACCCACTTAATGGACACCACATAATCAAGTGATTTTATATTTTTATATTTTGCAACCAATATATTTTGCAACTAAATTTTAACTTTTATGGTATTTATGTATTTACCTATCTATCTATTTATCTATTTATGCATTACTGCCCTTATGACCATGCCTATATGTTATGTTATATAGATTCTACATATCATATCTCATTTTTTATCTAATTTTGTATCCAATATTTTACTCTATGTTAGGTTTATGTTTGTATTTTATTTATCTTTTTATCTACATGTTACCCCTGAAGAAGGAGGCTCTAAGACCTCCGAAACGCGTTGGGTCAGATTTCATTAATAAACTCAATTAACCAGAAGCCCCTGTTTATCGGCTGCAGTTAATTAGCTCCATCAGACAAGTGATCCTGGCCAGGGGGGCTCAGGGACACAGGTGTCTTGAGCTTTATCCTGTGTCCACCCCCCTGTGAAGTGAGTAAAATTGAGCGCTAAACTGCACTAAAAGGATTACTTTGTAGTATTCTATCTTAGCCATCCAACACTCACTGCTCACCTTGGGTCCCCCCCACTCCCTCAGTCTTGAGGAACAAAATATGATTATTATCATCCATCAACACCCACTAAGTGATTGATCCTACCTCCACCTATCTACCTTACTCTAACTCCATTATTATTTCCGTCTCACGGGGATTGGCGCCTCGATTGGTGTGTTTTTTCTGTGACAAACACGGTCCCACCCACGGTGCCACCGTCACTCACTTTTCTTCTAGTGGAGAACATAGGCAGCTACTTGCAATTCTCATTGTGCAGTAAGATGCATACCACCAAAAAATGGGAGTTATGCCATGTGCATTCCGTTTCCGTATTTCCGTTCCGTGAAAAATAGAACATGTCCTATTATTGTCCGCATTATGGATAAGGATAGGACTGTTCTATGAAGGGGGAGCTGTTCTGTTCCGCAAAATACGTAATGCATATGGATGTCATCTGTATTTTTTGCGTATGCATTTTTTGCGGACCGCAAAATACATTCGGTCATGTGTAAAAGGCCTAATAGTGTAAACATAAAGTCTCCCCAAAAATAATTGTTCTAAGCTGATACTGTGCCTCCCCCCGACAGTAATAGTGCTCCCCAAAGTCCCACTAGAAACAAAAAATTCACCCAATTAAAGCCCCCAGTAGGTCAATGTCCCCATAGTGCCCCCATAATGTGAGCCAGTACAAGAACATGCTCCGTTATATGTGCCACTAAAAAATGTCCCTATTTAATGCCCCCAGTAGATGCCCGCATAGTGAACCTCCACCCCCATAGTGCCCCAACATCATGGTGCCAAAAATAAATAAATAAATAAACACATAAGTGCTCATTTATGAACTAATATATGCCACTTTTATAGTGTATATCAGTCGTAGATATTGTCTCACAACATTTTGTGACAAAATCTGCGACTTTTCCCTGGTCATGCCACTGTTCCGACAGGTCGAGGTGTGGCATGGTTGGGAAAGAGGGCAGGCCGGCAGGCACATCTCTTTCAATCTTTTCTGCATCAGTTTTTGGCAGCAGAGGAGCTGATGTAGATTTTATAGGCCACTCAGTTGCAATTGCGACCCCTGTGACCCTTATAGCTATGCTCCTGCTTCCAGCCCTAACAGCAGCAGAGTGTCACTTTCACTCCCTCTTCTCATATGTGTAAAGTGGAGCGTTAACCTGCCGAGATAGAGCTGAATGGACAGGGTGAGAGTAGCCCACAGCCGAAACTTTGCTAAAGTGCATCAAACATCGCGCTGACTGTCTCCCTCCTAACTCCAACTAGGCAAGGTGATCAGCAGCAATGGCCAGAACATCGTGGTCATTTGGGAGCTAGAGCATGCTCCCTGCATGACGCACCTGATACATCTAGTCATACAACACTTTTTGAAAAAGTATAATAGTTTGCAGAGAGTCCTGGGAAAGCCCAGGTGTCACGGCTGTGTCTTAGTCTCTGTGTTGTTTCCCGTGACACGTTAGCCGTTGGCTGGCTGCCTGTTTCCTAGTTGGTGGTTCGAGCGTGCTGGTGGCAGTTTTGGGTGACTTGCTTGCGTTGACGCCAATCTTTTAGTTGATCTTTTACCCCTTAGTTTTGGGTGTTCCACTTTATTTTCCCTTTTCAGATTTGGGAGGGCTTTGAGGGGCGAGGAGTGTCACGGCTCTTCCATTTACTCCTCAATAGTGATGAGCGGCAGGTGCCATATTCGATTTCGACGAAATTCGCGAATATTCGAATGAATATTCGTTTCATATTCGTCGAAATCGAATATTCGTCATTTTTTCTAGTTATCGCGATTAACATGCGATTTAAATAATCGCATATTGCGATTTGTACTTAAGGCTACTTTCCTATTGGTTTCATATCTAGAATTAGCGAGGATGACGAATATGACGAATGTATTCGTCTATTCCTCAAAACGAAGATAACGAAGTATTCTACATCTTCGTTTAGCTACCTATTCAGTCAACCTCGCTAATTCTAGCAATCAAATAGAAGGTTGACTATAGAGACAACTGTGTTAATTCGCTATGCGATTTTTTTTTAATAAATAGAATAATTATAATAATTATATCAAGTAATATAATTATTCTATTAAAAAAAAAATCGCATAGCTGAATTTAACACAGTTGTCTCTATAGTCAACCTTCCTATTTGATTGCTAGAATTAGCGAGGTTGACGAATAGGTTGCTAAAACGAAGATGTAGAATACTCGTTATCTTCGTTTTGAGGAATATGACGAATACATTCGTCATATTCGCTATTCGCTAATTCTACCAAGCCAACCATAACTTCTGTGCTCATGGAGCGTCCCCATCACCATGGGAACGTCTCCATATACTAAAATGTACTGTCGGATTTGAGGAATTACGTTGAAATCGCAATGCGATTAATTCAAGTTATATTAATCGCATTGCGATTTCAACTTAAAGCTGGGTTTATAATGGGTCAGCTTGCTAGAATCAACGAAGTTAACGAATATGGAATATAGCAGCAGTGCTAAGTTGAATTCGCAATGCGATTAATTTAACTTGAAGTAATCGCATTGCGATTTCAACTTGGCACTGCTAGTGCTATATTCCATATTCGTTAATTCTAGCCTATGTAAGAAAGCAGTGCTAAGTTGAAATCGCAATGCGATTACTTCAAGTTAAATTAATCGCATTGCGAATTCAACTTAGCAGTGCTGCTATATTCCATATTCGTTAACTTCGTTCATTCTAGCAAGCTGACCCATTATAAACTCAGCTCTAAGTTGAAATCGCAATGCGATTAATATAACTTGAATTAATCGCATTGCGATTTCAACGTAATTCCTCAAATCCGACAGTACATTTTAGTATATGGAGATTCTCCCATGGATGGGGACGCTCCATGAGCACGGAAGTCGGCAGAAGCGGCAATGGGCACTGACTAGAGCAGCCAGGAAGCCAGGAATCCTCAGGACAGGTAAGAACTACTGTTGGGAAGAGGGAAAGAAAAAAATATAACTAAAAAAAACAAACAAAAAAAAACGAATATTCGAAATAGCGAATTTATAGCGCTATATTCGAAATATTCGCGAATTAGCGAAGTGCCGATATTCGCTAAAAAAATTCGCTTTTCGAATATTCGCGCTCAACACTACTCCTCAACACAGAGACTTTTGTGACTTTCTAGCTAATAATGAGAAGCTGGTAATTTTCGACACCCCTCCCTCTAGAAGGCTCTAGTTCAGCTAGAAACTGGAAGGAGAACAGTCAGAGCCCCTAGTGCTCTGCAGTTAGGGATCAGTGCTTAAAGGAAGAGACTTATGCCAGACTGCATGGGTGACCAGAAGAAGATGCTGAGCCACAGACCATGGGTCACCAGCCCTGTGATCAAGTAGCCAGCCATACTACTCAGACATAGACCCTGGGCCTCCAGCTTTTGGCCAGGGTACCAGCCTTCTAAGAGGGACAGCTAGCTCAAGCCTTTCCCCAGCATCAAACCCTTCTTCTGCACTGGAAGAGACTGGAGAAGCTAACCCAGTGCCTTGCTGGTATTGTTGGTTTTGTACTTGAGTTCCTCCAGTAAAGAAGCACATGGGTTAAATGCAGACCCTGACTTTCTGGACTTAATTCCCATTGGGGTGCACCACGCCTTACCATCCCTTCTGGAGAGCAGCAACACGTGGTGACACCTCGACGATGTCCACGGGACCCAGCGTAGCGTTACGGCCACTCCAAACCAGACCACTGCACTAGCAATTAGTGTGTGGCAGAGAGCGAGCTCTGTGAGGGAAAGACAGCGGTGTTGTCCAGGGAGCGTTTGCCCTGGGAGACAAGAGCATTCAATAAAGTGAACCAGACTCTGAGAGAAAGAAGAGCAGATATTTCAGACTGCACATCGGCCATTACAGAGGATGTTGCAGAGAAATATAAGCCAGTGAAAGCTTGGGCTTCACTGCATTGTGGTCGGGGGCAGGGGTCTCAGGCACCTTACCAAAATGCATGCATGACAAAATAGTTCACTGCTTTTCACTGCTCATATAGATGCTCTAGCATGTGCAATATTGAATTCCAGTGAGTTGGAACATCATGGATTAAGATGTGTTGCAGCAGACCATTCTGTTGAGGCAAGTCCAGGAGAGCATTCTTTTTCACATAAGAGTGGCTGAAATGTGAGGATAGTCTGCTGGACGTTGCCAGCACCTTCTGCAAGCCAGTGTACTTTATGGGTGTACACCATTCCGCTAGGTTTAGTGTAGCCACAATGTTGCACCCATTGTTGTTGACCACTTTGCCTAGTCGGAGTTGGCAGGGTGACAGCCAGCTGGATGTTTGCTGCTTGATGTACTTTAGCAACTAGCTTGTATGGCTATTCTCACCCAGGCCGATCAGCTTCAACACTGCATGGCAATGCTTGACTTGACACATGTCATAGGAAGGAGGGTGAGTGGGAGCAATGCTGTACCCTGCTGCTGTTAAGAACTGAAGTATATCCATGGAGATGGTGGAGGAGGCGAATAAGTGCCTGGTATGGGAGCAAACCCGATGCAATTATGGGGAACCGGGCCATGTTGCTGGGGTACCATGTTGACCCAGTAGGCCAAGAAAGACATATACTGTCCCTACCCATAAATGCTGCTAAAGTTGTCCACGTGGCATGAAGCTTGTCACACAGTGACAATGGCAAGGAGCTGCCCATGTTCTCCGCCACAGGAGAGTACAAGGCATGGCTGGCTTTTCGGGTGAAACAAAGCCAGCTCCAACGAGGCTGAGGCCATGCATTCTGTTATCAATGGCTGACAATGGAGCACTGTAGAGGAACA
This sequence comes from Bufotes viridis, assembly GCA_033119425.1. NCBI lineage: Eukaryota > Metazoa > Chordata > Amphibia > Anura > Bufonidae > Bufotes > Bufotes viridis. Next base: position 6,422,148 of record CM065593.1, on the reverse strand, counting down.
GAAGGAGGAGTCTGAGCAGTGGAAGCAGTAATTGATGATGCAGATAACAAGGACATGGTACTGCAAATGGATTCCATCTGGCTTTCGTAAGTAAGACTGGGAGAAGGAGGAAACTCTTCTTGGGGTATCTGGTGGCCACCTCGGCTTGCCCACAGAATGGGGTGATTCTGCTTCATGTGGTTCAGTACAGATGTGGAGCCTATATTTGTATCTGCCAGCCCATGATTTATTTTCCTCTTGCATTGCTTGCACAGGGCAATGCTTCTGTCTTCCGTCAGTGTGGAGAAAAACTCCCTCCTTGGCTTAGCTCTGACACATTTTGGGCCTAGCCCACCCACAGTGTCAGCGGCCTCACCAGATCCCAAAGCAGTCATGGACCTGGCTGTTCTTTGGGAAGTATGTCACTCTTTATTGCTGCCGCCATCACCCTCCTCCTCTGATGTTGTCTCCTCATCCTGATTACCCTGATCCAGCTCCCAGTTCCTGTCCAACACACAATCAACATCAGAGTCCTCACCCTTTATGCCACTTTTATCAGACTGTGAGATTTGATTGGCTCCTCGGCCTTCTCCCTATTCTCTGCTCTGCTTTTGCCATGACTGCCACTGTTGCTGCCCCCAATGCCAATACTCTGACTATGGATGCCACTATTACCACCACCAACACAGCTATGCATGGGTTCCCAGCCTCCTTTTGTACCTCCTCCTCAGGGCAGTCCAAATGCTGACTGATCTCACACAAGTCGTCAACAGGGAGACTCTTTACTATCTGCCTTAGTGTGTGGGGGGGTTTTGTTGCGTTTTTTAGGAAAAAGGAAGGTGCACCATTCAAAAGGAGCAGTGAAGACAGTGAGAACTCCACTAAATGGCTTTTCTGGGACTGCAAGGGGGAGGAGCAGAAGGAATGCTGTAACCCTTGGCGCCAAGGAATGGTGTCAGATGGGAGGAGTGAGCCATTCAATCCACAATCTCATCCTCTTTCTCCTCAATGATAATGTTGTGCCTTTCTGAAGCCAGGGAGAACTGCGGCCTACTATTACTACTACTTCTGGCCGGATAGCTGGTGCTTCTACGCCCCACATTCAGGCTCTGGGAGGTTAAGGCCTAGCCCTGGGTTTTTAATTTGAAACCCTTCTATATTCCAGACATTTGGCCTAATGTACACAGTCAAAGTATGGGACAGTTTGTAAGTCTTTTTTCTGGAACAGAGAGATGCAGTATAATGCCCTTTTCTTTCCACAAACACACTGCTACTGACAATTGACTTTGGAAATAATGCATTATTGGCACCATTAACACATGTGGGGCTAATGTCTAATGTGCATTCATATATCCAGATTCTGAAAAAAAGCTTTTCCTAGTGTAAAAAACAAGTTGTCATCTTACTAAGAGATTATCATTCCCCCCTCCCCTCCCCCATACACATCAACACTTGAACTGAGTGGAGATGCTTTGACACAGATTTCAGAGCAGTATTTCATGAGTTTTCACGCAGAGATTTTAAAAGCTACGCTCTGAATTGTAAAACACATGTTGCACACTTGTATTCCTATTTTATTGCAAAAAAAAAGTGTATGGAGACGTGCCCTGACACAGATTTCAGTCTAGTATTTCACATGTTTTCACTCTCACTACTGAAGTATTGTAAAACACACATTGCACATTTGTATTGTTTTTTTTCCAAGAAAAAAATATATTGTAACTGTCTGGAGATGCCCTGACAGAGTTTTCAGACTAGTATTTAATGTGTTTTCACTCAGAGATTTAAAACGCTACCCTCTGGCTTGTAAAATTGCAAAACACACGTTGCATAGTTGTATTGCAATTTTTCCAAAACACAAAATAACTTGAACTGTGTGGAGATACCCTGACATGTATTTTAGTCTAGTATTTCACATGTTTGCTTTAAAACGTTACCCTATGTATTATAAAACACATGTTGCACACATATTTTTCCAAACCCCCAAAAATTGAACTGCCTGGAGATGCCCTGACACAAATTTTGAACTAGTATTTCAGGAGTTTTCAAACACAATCTATCCTCTCAGAACACATGCTGCAAAGTTGTATTGAACTTATCCCTCTCACACACACATACACACACCAACACTTGAGAAAAAAAACAGTATTTCTTTTCAAATGGGGAAAAAATATGCTATTGCAGATAGCTGATTTTGAGGTTCTGCAGCAGCTGAAGCTGTGCTAGGAGGTACAACCAGCCTCTACTAACTCCCTGGCTGAAACCTTTCCCTGTTTTCCTAATTCTACACAATTCTTCTCCTTTCTACCCTTTCCCTTTACTGTCCCTCACATTAGAATAGATGTTTGATAGTGACTCTGCATTGTCTCTAAGATCGTCTTTCTGGCAGACACTGTAAGACCCATCCACCCATCATTCAAATCAGAACACAGAATAACGTTCTACATGTTCTGCAAGGGCACCTCCCTGTCTGCTTCAGCATTGATTGTCTATACAGGCTATCCGTCAGCCTATGAGCCAGTCAGGGCAAGCCCTCCCAACACTTCTTCTCAGGGCCATGTGAGCACCGACATGCGCAGTAAAATGGCACTACCATTTTTAGTGGATTCATCTGAATCAAACCTAAAAAGCTTTTGGTTCATCTGGTGGATAACATTTTGGAAGTTCTTTATGAACTTTTTTCATTATGAACTGATTTGCTCATCTCTAGTAGTGAACATGTTAAATTCTCCTTTTTTAGCCAATATAACTCGGTCAATATAGACATGGGTCTTAATAAATCCCATAGCTGGCAGTGGATCACCGAAGTTAAGTAGAGACGCCGGCATATCGACCGCCGATTCTAAATTTAATTCAGTTTCCTTGCTTACTTACATTTAGACCATTTTCTATGCCTAAACCAGAAACAGAAAATGATTAATGAGGCAGACCAGCCAGCCTGGAACACACCTCGTCCACTTTTTTAGACCTGGCATGAGTGGGGAAGAAGTCGCAAATTCTGCCGCACCATGGCATGTGACAAAATCTGCCCCAGATATAGGCCAGAAGAGTGGCCCCCTAAGTGTATTTTGAAGAAAAACTGCCCCATTTCAAAACATAATATGAGTATTGGTGCCACATTAACAGCTAATCCGAAGCTTATCTTCTCCAAAGCCCCAAACCTCAAGGCCAATGAATGTCCTTTACCTCATCTACTATAGCTCTGAAATAGAAGGCAGCGCAGATCAAGAATTTTTTTTCTTTGAGACAAATAAGAACACATTGCCTCAACACCAGGGTTAAGTCTTAAAATGAGCTCAGTTATTTGGACATTGATTTCCATCAGTTATTGTGAGCCAAAACCAGTAGTGAATTCTACTTTATGATAAGGCATAATGGAAAGATATTCACCTGTTCTGTGTTTTTGACCCGCACCAAGTTTTCAGCGAGGATGAGCTTATTATTATGAGCAAGATGTGGAGGAGAGATCCGCTGCTTCCTCAGGTAGGCGGACAAGTAGCAACGATGAGAGTCGTGTGGGAGCTGGTGTTACTAGCGGTCAGACTGGTGAGAAGACATCTGTGATGTGCACACAGTAGTGGATGATGATGTAGCCGATTACACGTGGGAGCAGGGTGAAGAGGGGGCTTCATCTTCATCACCAGTGAAGGAGGGTGGCAGCTTGCACATGAAGCAGCGGCTGAGCCAGCAGGGTGGTAGCGTGGCCGTGAGTCAGCAGGTTGGCAGCAGTGTGAGGTCTGCCCGGGGTAGAACATCTGCTACGCAAGAGTCTACATGTCCAGAAAGAGCTAGCGGTGTAGGGGCCCATGGAGGCAGCAGCAGCAGGCTGGGGTGGTGAGGGGAAAATGCCATACTCAACGGTGTGGGAATTTTTCATCAAGCCGCCGGAGGATATCAGCGTGGCCATTTGAGGAATCTGTGGGTAGAGGGGGAGGCGTGGCCAGGGTGCCAATGTTGGCACCACGGCCCTTTGTCAACACATGCAGCGACACCATAAAGTGGCCTGGGAAAACTATTGCTCTAATGTAGTGATACAGCCTGATGCAGCAACTTCTGCATCACCCAGTGGCCCACACCCCTTCTCCTGCAGTCAAGGCTCAACCACCTCAGCAGAAGAAAGCTGTGTTTCCTTCCCATGAAATACTGGTCCTGATGCTCCTGCTCCTCCTACTCCTCATCACTCGTTTTTTCAGCAATCGATCATCGAGGCGATTGCAAAAAGACAACATTATTCATGCACTCATCCAACAGCACAGACGCTGAACATGAGCCTGGCCAAGTTGCTGGTACTACAATCCCTCCCTTTCCATGTGGTGGACTCTGCACTTTTTAGAGAACTGATGGCTTGAGCAGAGCCAAGGTGGAGAGTCCCAAGCCATCATTACTCCAAAAAGGCTGTATCAGCCCTGCACACGTATGTTGAACAGAAGGTGGTCCAGTCCTTGAGCCTGTCGGTGTCAACTAAAGTTCATGGCAGCGTCGACGTGTGGAGCTGTAATTATGGTCAATAACAATTTATGTCCTTTACGGCCCATGGGGTAAATGTGGTTCTTGCCCAGCCACAACAGCAACTTGGCCAGGTGACAGCACTGCCACCTCCGTGTTCTCAAGCTGTGAGTTCTGCACCAATGTCCTCCTCTGCCTCCTCATCCTAAACCTTGTTGTCGGCCTACATTACAGGCACAGTTCGGAGTGTTCCTCTAGCATACCACCTATCCAGAGCATGGTGGTGTCACGCTGCTCTGCACAAACCAGGGAGGAACAGCTCCATGTTCTTCAAGTGGAACTCAAATCCTGGCTCTCTCCTCGCCAACTGAAAATCGGAACCATGGTCATCAACAAAAAGAAAAACATTGTGCTGGCGCTGGGTCAAGGAGGGGTGACCCATGCGCCCTGCATGGCACAAGTCTTTAATATGTTTGAAAAGAAATTCCTGAAGTATTTCACCCAACTGCAAGACATTCTGAAACTGGCCAGGAAACTGTGCATGCACTTCAGCCACTCTTACACTGCAAAACATGCCCTCCTTGAGCTGCAAAGGCAGAAAAGGGTTCCCCAACATCGCCTGATATGCAAGGTTTTAACCCACTGGAACTCCACCCTCCAGATGTTGGATTTACTATATGAGCATGGAGAGGCCGTTAATAATTTCTTGATGATGCAGGCGGACAGGAGCATTGCCCTTTGTAACTTTGACATTAGCCAGTGGCAGCTCATGCATGACACCTGTTGCTTGCTCAGGCCACTTTATTTGTCAGTTGCCAGGACTATGGAAAGAACAACATCATTCCACTCCTTCTCATCCTGGTGCAGAGGCTGATAAATCTGGCTGGCCAGGGGATAGGAGACGTGGCGCGTACATCTCAAGGCCACCTGAGTCCCGTAGGGGGCTGAACTGGAGAAGGAGGAGGAGGACATTCACGCACAAGAAATGGGTGGTTCTTCTGCACAAGTGACAGGAGAGAAGCAGGAGGAGGTAGAGGGCAATGAGGAAGTTCAGGCAGATGACCCTGAAACATTATGGCAGTATGCAGTGGAGATGGAGGCAGCGAGTTCCTCCGAGTCCCTTTGTGCAAATGGCTAGATGCATGCTTGCGTAGTGACAGCCGTATTATCACCACTTGGCAGAGGGATGACTACTGGTTCTCCACCATGTTATACCCATGCTACTGCTACAAAATGGGGGCCTTTTTTTCACCTGCTGAGAGGGAGGATAAACTCAAGTACTATTGAGACATCTTATGTAGTCAGTTGGCCACTGCCTATGTGCTCCATCGCCCATCCTCATGAAGGTCTGAGCAGCGGAGCACTCTGTTCTCACACTCCACTGCCATGACTGCTGGAGGGAAATGGGGGGGGGGGTAGGAGCAGCAGGTAATGGCATACTTGGACTGCACCCTGTCACCCCACATCCAAGATCCCCTGGACTACTGGGCAGCCAAACTTGATTTGTGTCCGCAACTGGCCGAGTTTACCCTGGACAAGCTTTCCTGCATTGCCAGTAGTGTGGCATCAGAGCTGGTGTTTAGTGCAGCAGGGAACATAGTTACCCCAAGGAGAGCTTTCCTTTCCATGCAAAATGTTGAGAGACTGACCTTTGTGACGATGAATCAGGCATAAATCAGCCAGGATTTCCAGACGCCAGTGCCTGATGCATCAGACTAGATCATTCTGTGTGGCACACCAAAACGTTGTAAAAAATGCCATGTTTCTTCTGGCCACCTGCTTCAGCCACCATTCTGATGCTGCCACCTGCCTGATGCCACCACCTGCTGCCTCTGCTGCCATCTTCTCCTGATTACACCCACCATCTTGTGCAGTTGCCCCCCCACCTCACCACTCTGTGACAGGGCCACTATTTTGACTCATCATGTGGTTGCCACCCTCATCACTCTGTGACTATGCCACTATGTTGACTCCTCATGCAGTTTCCACCCTCATCACTCTGTGACTGTACCACTATGTTGACTTCTAATGCGGTTGCCACCCTTCCTACTCTATGATTGGGCCACTGTGTTGACGCCTCAGATCGAATCAAATTTTTTGAGAAAATTCAATGAAGTGCACAAATCAGGTTTTTGAAAACTCCTCTCATCTCTAGTTGTGACATCCAAACTCTGATAGTTCAAAACATCATTCTCATAAAAAATGAATGGGGCATGAATCCGTGAGGATTTTCACTCTCCTCTGGCTGTTGTCAATGAGTCCATCTGCAGTATCCTGAAACACACTGCTAGACACTGCAATTGTGTTTCTTGGAAATGTGCTAACTGTAATGTAAAGTAATGTAAAGTCTCCAATGCAATATGTAAAGCTTTCTATTAACAGGCTGGTAACCACCACTTTACATTAGTCACCACTAGATGGTGCTGGTATGTTCTCCTATAAAAGGGACAGGCTAGACACAGGAAGACCAGAGCACAGACCAGAGTAACTGTGGGTATAGAGAAAGTCTAGTGGAGATAGCAGCAGTCTGAGCTTTTGAACTGCACAGCACCCAGTGACCAGGAGAAGCTAGCAGCACGTGCACACAGCCTGACAACTAAGCGCAAAGTTGTGTGTTACCACATTCCTCTATGGAGGAATGGAGCAGAATATGGATTCCTGCTGCTAAAGGAGTAGTATTGAGCGTGAATATTCAAAAAGCAAATTTTTATTGCGAATATCGGCACTCAACGATTTTGGGAATGTTTAGAATATGGCGCTATATATTCGTAATCACGAATATTCTTTTTTTTTTTACACAGTACACATCACAATGCACATTACAGTGAAGTGCCAATAATCGCATCGCAATAAAAAATCGCGTTACAAATATTCGCGCTCCAATCACTTTTTTATTGCGATGCGAATGTCGACACCATTGATCCCTTCATAGTTTGAAAACTGCACCATGCTTCTTTCTCGCATGCGCATGCGATTTTTACATTGTGACAATGAATTTTAGTAATTGAATATAGCCTGAAGCCAATATCACTACTAAGGAAACCGCCCTGTCGGTTACAAAAAAACAAGTAAGAAAAATATTATATCCAGTACCTGGCTGTTAGAAAGTTGAGCACAGATAAAGGACTCTCATACTAGCACATGGAAGCCTGTTAGCACCTCACCTGAGCCTGTTAGTGCCTCACCTGAGCCTGTTAGTACCTCACCGGAGCCTGTTAGTGCCTCACCTGAGCCTGTTAGCACCTCACCTGAGCCTGTTAGTGCCTCACCTGAGCCTGTTAGCACCTCACCTGAGCCTGTTAGTGCCTCACCTGAGCCTGTTAGTACCTCACCGGAGCCTGTTAGTACCTCACCTGAGCCTGTTAGTACCTCACCTGAGCCTGTTAGTACCTCACCTGAGCCTGTTAGTACCTCACCTGAGCCTGTTAGTACCTCACCTGAGCCTGTTAGTACCTCACCTGAGCCTGTTAGTGCCTCACCTGAGCCTGTTACCTGAAATTACAGCAAAAGTGAGAACATAAGTATTTGTGATACCTCCATGATAACTGAACCTGGAACTGTCACCTCAAGGCAAGTGATTCTGAGTAAATGTTATTTATCTTAATGGACTCCTCTTTATTTCTGTTACCTCCTTTTCACCCAAGGGTGCTGGCGTCATGACATCAGGGACCCTGCCTTCCCTGCACCTAAAACCCTGTACCGCCAATCTGGCAGAAGATCCGTCAACACCAGAGAGTGCCCTGAACAAATTGTGTTCTTTTCTTCCTGTCACTGCACACCAGCCCAGGGAGCTTCAGAAACGTGAGTACCAACTGCTACCCCCATGAGGTCACCACACTTACACATTGCCCCTATAGTCCTTGTTGCTGCACATCTGCTGCTGCTTACTGTCTGCCTACCATCATAATCTGTACCATATGGCTGCTGGTGCTACAGTACAAGGGGTATCTGCAAATGCTTTGTTCTTTATGTAATGTTATTCTGTGCTATATATTGTACCCAGCATAGCTATGCATGATGTAGGCACAGCCAGGGTTCACTAATCCGGGCCCAGCCCTCTTAGGAGCTTAGGGTGTGGGCTGGCTCCACTCCTAGCTTCAGAGTGTACTAGTCAGGTTAGGCTGGGAAATAACAAGGAAGAAGGTGCAGACACTATAATTTAGGAAGATAGCATATAAAGAGGGCCATAACTTCCAGCATATAATTATCTATGTACAGATCAGGCTGTGTTTCCTTGCTGTTGGATGTACTATAACTCCAATTTTTCACTACAGTAAAGAGAGATGTCTATTCCGTTTTATAGCTGACCTGGTTTATGACACTTGGGGTACAGGATATTGACACTGACACTCGGGGTACAGGATAATGACACTGACACTTGGGGTACAGGATAATGACACAGACACTCGGGGTACAGGATAATGACACTGACACTCGGGGTACAGGATATTGACGCTGACACTTGGATACAGGATAATGACAATGACACTTGGGGTACAGGATAATCACAATGACACTTGGGGTACAGGATAATGACACTGACACTTGGGGTACAGTATAATGATACTGACACTTCGGGTACAGGATAATGACATTGACACTTGGGGTACAGGATAATGACACTGACACTTGGGGTACAGGACAATGACATTGACACTTGGGGTACAGGATAATGACACTGACACTTGGGGTACAGGATAATGACACTGACACTTGGGGTACAGGATAATGACACTGACACTTGGGGTACTGGATAATGACACTGACACTCGGGGTACAGGATAATGACACTGACACTCGGGGTACAGGATATTGACACTGACACTCGGGGTACAGGATAATGACACTGATACTTGGGGTACAGGATAATGACACTGACACTTGGGGTACAGGATATTGACACTGACACTCGGGGTACAGGGTAATGACACTGACACTTGGGGTACAGGATAATGACGCTGACACTCGGGGTACAGGATAATGACACTGACACTTGGAGTACAGGATAATGACACTGACACTTGGGGTACAGGATAATGACGCTGACACTCGGGGTACAGGATAATGACGCTGACACTTCGGGTACAGGATAATGACATTGACACTTGGGGTACAGGATAATGACACTGACACTCGGGGTACAGGATAATGACACTGAGACTCGGGGTACAGGATAATGACACTGACACTTGGGGTACAGGATAATGACACTGACACTCAGGGTACAGGATAATGACACTGACACTTGGTGTACAGGATAATGACACTGACAGTTGGGGTACAGGATAATGACACTGACACTTGGGGTACAGGATAATGACACTGACACTTGGGGTACAGGATAATGACACTGACACTTGGGGTACAGGATAATGACACTGACACTTGGGGTACAGAATAATGACACTGACACTCGGGGTACAGGATAATGACACTGACACTTGGGGTACAGGTTAATGACACTGACACTCGGGGTAAAGGATAATGACACTGACACTTGGGGTACAGGATAATGATACACTGACACTTGGGGTACAGGATAATGACACTGACACTCGGGGTACAGGATAATGACACTGACACTTGGGGTACAGGATAATGACACTGACAATCAGGGTACAGGATAATGACACTGACACTTGGTGTACAGGATAATGACACTGACAGTTGGGGTACAGGATAATGACACTGACACTTGGGGTACAGGATAATGACACTCAGGGTACAGGATAATGACACTGACACTTGGGGTACAGGATAATGACACTGACACTCGGGGTACAGGATAATGACACTGACACTTGGGGTACAGGATAATGACACTGACACTCGGGGTACAGGATAATGACACTGACACTTGGGGTACAGGAAAATGATACACTGACACTTGGGGTACAGGATAATGACACTGACACTCGGGGTACAGGATAATGACACTGACACTTGGGGTACAGGATAATGACACTGACACTCGGGGTACAGGATAATGACACTGACACTTGGTGTACAGGATAATGACACTGACAGTTGGGGTACAGGATAATGACACTGATACTTGGGGTACAGGATAATGACACTGACACTTGGGGTACAGGATAATGACACTGACACTTGGGGTACAGGATAATGACACTGACACTTGGGGTACAGGATAATGACACTGACACTCGGGGTACAGGATAATGACACTGACACTCGGGGTACAGGATAATGACACTGACACTTGGGGTACAGGATAATGACACTGACACTCGGGGTACAGGATAATGACACTGACACTCGGGGTACAGGATAATGACACTGACACTCGGGGTACAGGATAATGACACTGACACTCGGGGTACAGGATAATGACACTGATACTTGGGGTACAGGATAATTTTACTGACACTTGGGTTACAGGGTAATGACACTGACACTGGGGTACAGGGTAATGACACTGACACTCGGGGTACAGGATAATGACACTGACACTTGGGGTACAGGATAATTACACTAACACTTGGGGTACAGGATAATGACACTGACACTTGGGGTACAGGATATTGACACTGACACTCGGGGTACAGGATAATGACACTGATACTTGGGGTACAGGGTAATGACACTGACACTTGGGGTACAGGATAATGACACTCAGGGTACAGGATAATGACACTGACACTTGGGGTACAGGATAATGACACTGACACTCGGGGTACAGGATAATGACACTGATACTCGGGGTTCAGGATAATGATACTGACACTCGGGGTACAGGATAATGACACGTGGGGTAAAGGACACTGACACTTGGGGTACGGGTTAATGACACTGACACTCAGGGTACAGGATAATGACACTGACACTTGGGGTACAGGATAATGACACTGACACTTGGGGTACAGGATAATGACACTGACACTTGGTGTACAGGATAATGACACTGACACTTGGGGTACAGGATAATGACACTGACACTTGGGGTACAGGATATTGACACTGACACTCGGGGTACAGGATAATGACACTGATACTTGGGGTACAGGGTAATGACACTGACACTTGGGGTACAGGATAATGACACTCAGGGTACAGGATAATGACACTGACACTTGGGGTACAGGATAATGACACTGACACTCGGGGTACAGGATAATGACACTGATACTCGGGGTTCAGGATAATGATACTGACACTCGGGGTACAGGATAATGACACTGACACTTGGAGTACAGGATAATGACACTGACACTCGGGGTACAGGATAATGACACTGACACTCAGGGTACAGGATAATGACACTGACACTTGGGGTACAGGATAATGACACTGACACTTGGGGTACAGGATAATGACCATCAAACTTGGGGTACAGGATAATGACACGTGGGGTAAAGGACACTGACACTTGGGGTACGGGTTAATGACACTGACACTTGGGGTACAGTATAATGACACTGACACTTGGGGTACAGGATAATGACACTGACACTCGGGGTACAGGATAATGACACTGACACTTGGGGTACAGGATAATGACACTGACACTTGGGGTACAGGATAATGACACTGACACTTGGGGTACAGGATAATGACACTGACACTCGGGGTACAGGATAATGACACTGACCCTCCGGGTACAGTATAATAACACTGACACTTGGGGTACAGGATAATGACACTTGGGGTACAGGGCAGTGATGTTGCTCTCAGTCTCATTATACTAGTTGAGGAGCTCAGAGATTTCCAGGTCATGGGTTTAGGGTTCCTTCTCTCTTTGCATCTCCTGGTTTTGGGGTCCCTCCCGGTCAGCCCTCACATAATATAATAATCAGCCCTCTTACCCCAGTGATGATGAGTATGAAGAGGAGCCAGAGGCACAGGGCTCGGGGGAAGCTCTTGCTCCTGACCATGATGATTTCCTTGGGTCTTCAGTTGGGTCTTGAGGTTGTGGCTCCCCCTATGGTCAGAATCCTGAGAATTGCAGCCGATCACCTCACTCTGTATTCTTGCAGAGAGTCACTTCTCCTCTGCTATCCAGACCTACCCTTCTTCTCCACCGTCCTGCCCTGCCATCTAATCATAGTTATCTCCACCTTTCTGTACTGACAGGTTTATGGTATTTCTCGTTAAACAGAACGTCCTAGTTCTTCTTGTGTAATTCTATTTATAACCGGGTGTCACCTTTCTGCTCTCCGGGGTCGATGCCTGTGTGCTCCCTGGTGTCAGCCATCATGTCCTGGGGTGGTCTGTGATGGAGAATATACTCTGTCCTGTATGTGCATAGTGATGAACGATCGTCTATAGTGATGGTTACTGGTGAGGCATCTGCAATTTATCACACAGGGCTGGTCATGTGTTAACCCTGTAATTACTGTCTGTACAGCACACATACACTTGTAGAGGTGAATCATTACGTACGTGGCTGTATGTTCAGAAATCAAAATTCCTCAGCCCCCCCCACCCTACAGTCCCATGTAAAAAACATTATTTCCCTCCCTCTATCATAGAGTCCCATGTAAATAACATCACACATCATAAATTACGTCACCCTACCCCAGCCACCTCCAACATGCAGTCCCAGGTAAACAACCTCACCCCCTCAACATTCTGTCCCATGTAAATAACATTACCCCCTTCAGCCTTAACATACAGTCCCAGTTAAATAACCACAACTCCCAGCATTGCTCTGCCTCTCCCTTCACTTACCTCTCCTCATGTAGCAGACCTCACCACAGCTTCTTCTCTTCTTCAATGCTGTCCTCTCCTGCATCATCGCAGGTCCTTCTCAACCACTGCCTTTAGCACTGATCACATGACCTGTGATGTCATCACAGGTCCTTCAGATCTTCCAGTTACTTTGATTTAATTTTATTGCCATCCTAAGGACTTACAGTTGTATCTAGCTGGCAGGCAGTACATCTGAAGCTCTGGACAAAACATCTGGGGCCTGGGACAAAACATCAGGGGCCCAGGACCCGAATGTTTTAACTTAGTAACACCCCTGCTTCAGGGAATAAAAGTTGAATACTTCAGAGGCATTGGGGCTGGAGCTGAGGGGTAAAGAGAAGCCACCTAGTCTGTTCATTCTGAAGGCAGCCAGGCCTGTAAGGGACCAGCCAGCCTGTAAGCACTATTGTGTGAGAGACAGTAATATAGAGTCCAGAGGTTGGTGGCACTACGGCAAACTATCGCATTTACCACCGGTCACGTGGACTATTGTGTGAAAGACTGGGTGCAATATTGTATACTGGGAGGCAGAGACACCACTGCAGATAACTGTAGACAAGGTGGTTTTGAAGAAGATTTCACAACCTGCAGCACCTGTTAGAGTCTGACCAGATGTATGATACTGTGCCACGTGGAAACAGTTGTCACATGAAGAATTCACCTTCACACACAGGATTTCAGTTTGGAGTTGGAAGCTCACCCATTTCTCCCCTCACTCGGACAGTCCAGGATCTTCTCCATGATTTACAGTTAGCTCTTCGTTGGGAGTTCCCGGACTCCTGGCTCAGTGTTCAATCCCAGAGCCAGGCAGGAGATTTACGTCTACTTCTCAGTATTCCCAGCAGCCACAATGCATTCAGAAAGTCTTCAGACCCTTTCGATTTTGTCACATTTTGTTAAAACAATCAGCAGCAGGATATCAGGGGACATCATTATCATCAATCAGTCCTTCACTGGCTCTGAATTTGTCATTTATGTTCTGTTTTTTTCAGTAAAGTACCTCTATAGGCCTCTAGGAACATCCAGAACAGTTTACAGCATTTATAAAACTTGGAAATGTTCTGGATGTATAACGTACTGTAGATACATTAAACCCTTGAGTACTGAATGAAGCATCTGAAACCATTTTAAAGTTTTTCATCCCCCCCCCCACACACTCGTGAATATATTTCAGTATCAATATATATCCGATTTATTCCAGTCACTCACTACAACCAGCTACAGAGGTCTCATCCATCAGCAGTTCATATATACAACTACGGAGGAGGGGAGTCGTCAGGGACGGGCTGGGACGGGGGGCAGAGAGGCAATTGCCCCCCAGGCAGCCCTAAAGCATGTTAAAAACGGCCGCTGGGCCATCTTTAATGCGGGACAATTGGCAGCTGCCCCGGCAACAGTTCTTCTTGGGGGCCACCAGCCACCAAGCAGGGTCGCTTTAATGCGGGGCAAAAGGGGCAGGTGCCTTGGGCCCCCCAGTGGCAACTGAGCCCCGCTGGCCACTCGTAAATTAGCATCAGAGGTCCGGGAGGACTAGAAAGTGGTGCTCACTATTTCCTGGTCCTCGGCTGTGCAGGGCTGCACACAGGCGTAATTCGCTCTGTGACATCACACTGTGCGCAGCCTTCACCGCACAGCTGACAGCAGGAGAATGCAGATCGCATTAGAGGAGAGGAGCGGCGGCGTCCAGGAGCAGGAAAGGGTAAGTGAGTTTTTATTTTATATTTATGAGGCTGATGGAGACTTCTGGGGGCTGGTGAGGGCATTGAGGCTGATGGAGAGGTTGCTGGGGGCTAAGAAGCTACTGAGGGCTGATGGAAAGGCACTGGGGGCTGATGGAGAGGCACTGGGGGCTGATGGAGAGGCACTGGGGGCAGATAAGAAGCTGCTGAGGGCTGATGGAGAGGCTGCTGGGGCTAATGAGAGGCACTGGGGGCAGATTAGAGACACTGGGGGATTAGAAGCTACTGGAGGCTGATACAAAGGCTGCTGGGGGCTGAGAAGCAACTGAGGACTGATATGAGGCTACTGGGGGGTGAAGAGAGGCATGGGGCTCTTATATGAGGTCTGATTGGGGGTCATTCATATTGGGGTCTGAGCTAAGGTCTGATTGGGGGTCTGATCTGAGGTCTTTTTGGGGTCTTATTAACATTGGGGCCGTTAGCTGAGGTCTGATTAACATAGGGGGTCTGATTGGTGGTCTGATCCGAGGTATAATAAAAAAATTTTTTTTCTTATTGTCCCCCTCTAAAACCTAGGTGCGTCTTATTGGCCAGTACGTCCTCCTTGCTTGCTCCTCCTCCCAAT
The DNA here is from genome assembly GCA_033119425.1 of Bufotes viridis. Classification (NCBI taxonomy): domain Eukaryota; kingdom Metazoa; phylum Chordata; class Amphibia; order Anura; family Bufonidae; genus Bufotes; species Bufotes viridis. The sequence continues at coordinate 6,406,707 of CM065593.1, read as the reverse complement.
CTCCCCTGCCATTTGCGTACGCCGTGACATCACACAGAGGCACTGCAACGCTAGGGTGAGCCGAGCCCCGGTCTCCTTCCTGAACTGCAGAGCAGTGCCCACTTCCAGCCCTGAGCCCAGCCGCCCAGAGCAGTGATACTGAGCCACTGGAGTCTCAGAACTGTAAGGATTTACAGTCATTCACTGTAACCTATATTATATATATATATATATATTACTTGTTTTATGTGAGTAAGAGTGCTGGGCGGTTGGAGAAGAGGGAGGGAGGGGTGGGTGGAGGGGTTAGTAGTACAGTACTGTCTGCACATTGTAAAAAAAAAAGTAATCTGCAAAATACTATATAGTTATGTCAGAAGTTGTGCTTTTTTAATTTTTAGAATAATGATACAGCCATTTTGTTTGATATTTTTGTGCTGATTCTTTCTTTTTCTCTATTTTAAGGGACATTATAGTCACCAGAACCACAACAGCTAAACGCAGTAGTTCAGGAGTCTATAGCATGTCTCTGCAAGCCTTTTAATGTAAATATTGCCTTTTGAAAATATGACAATGAGTTAGATAAAACCAGCAAACTTTACTAATGTAGTGATTTAACTTTGGCCTCCTGGATCGCGCCTTCCCACGCCCTAGCATGCAATCACGCCCTCCACCACAACACAATGTGCAGTTTGTGAGTGTATGACAGATCACCTCATCAATACAAAGGCCAGGTATGTGCAGTGTGTGAGTATATTATCATAGCCAACCCACTGCTTTCCCACATGCGCGGCTTCATAGAGATGCTTTGAATCAATGCATTTCTATGAGGATTGTTTAGCGTGAATGCCAGTGTTGCATAGTGCAACACTGGACTAGGAAGCACCTCTGATGAGTGGTGTCTGATGAGTGGTGTCTGATGAGGGGCCACTAGAGGGGTTTCCTTGGCAGTAATGTAAATGCTGCCTTTTTTTCTGAAAAGGGCCTGATATTCTAGATGGTGAACTGATTCAGTCGACTAAGGCTGCCAGCTGTACCCTGGGAATCGTCTATATATCTGTACAGATACTTATCAGGCTCTGCTACATCACGTACGTTTCTTGCTAATATACATTACATTTACACTAATATATCATTTTTGCAATCACTGTAAACCTTTTATCCTCCCGAATGTTTCACCCTTTCATCCTATTCGTTCAGTGTTCTTACTAAGCACTAAACTCGTTTTCTCCCGGCTGACACGGACCAGACTTTTTCCTTTGATCATATTATTTATGTTTCATACCTCACGTCCTGGCTAGATGAGCAAGAAAAAAAAAAAAAAATCATCAATCACTGTTTTATTGCTTAAAAGGTGTAAATCTCTCCTTGATTCATTTGTGTCATTTACTGTCATCCATTTGGCCACAAGATGACACTAGACTGCTCGATATATTTTATGTAGCGTTTACTGTACAATCAGTTAGCATTAGATACTTTGTATTGTTCTCTTCACACGATGGGGTGTAATAGGAGGCCCCATCCCATGTATGACATATAGGTTTTCTACTAATTACAATCACCTTTGACTGTTTCAGTTATCTAACCCCCTGGTAGAGATGAGCGAACACCTGGAAGTTCGGGTTCGGGAAGTTCGACCGAACTTCCCGAAAATGTTCGGGTTCGGGATCCGAGCTCGACCCGAACTTCATCCCGAACCCCATTGAAGTCAATGGGGAACCGAACTTTTAGGCACTAAAAAGGCTGTAAAATAGTCCAGGAAAGGGCTAGAGGGCTTCAAAAGGCAGCAAAATGTAGGTAAATCCCCTGCAAACAAATGTGGATAGGGAAATTAATTAAAATAAAATAAAATAAATAAAATTTAACCAATATCAATTGAAGAGAGGTCCCACTGCAAGGAATCATGCGTCATATCACCCACCACCGGAGAAGGCCACTCTCAGTTATTTTGGCCCCAGCACCCAGACCGAGGATACAGGTCCCACAGCAAGGAATCATGCGTCATATCACCCACCACCGGAGAAGGCCACTTTCAGTTATTTCGGCCCAGCACCCAGACAGAGGAGAGAGGTCCCACAGCAAGGAATCATGCGTCATATCACCCACCACCGGAGAAGGCCACTTTCAGTTATTTCGGCCCCAGCACCCAGACAGAGGAGAGAGGTCCCACAGCAAGGAATCATGCGTCATATCACCCACCACTGGAGAAGGCCACTTTCAGTTATTTCGGCCCCAGCACCCAGACAGAGGAGAGAGGTCCCACAGCAAGGAATCATGCGTCATATCACCCACCACTGGAGAAGGCCACTTTCAGTTATTTCGGCCCCAGCACCCAGACAGAGGAGAGAGGTCCCACAGCAAGGAATCATACGTCATATCACCCACCACCGGAGAAGGCCACTTTCAGTTATTTCGGCCCCACCACCCAGACAGAGGAGAGGTTCATTCAACTTTGAGTTGCACCGCAAGATCATGGTAAAGTTAAAAAAATGAGGATTCAATAAAGAAGTGCCCCGGAGTACAAGAATACATGGTTGAGGGGGAGGCAGTTATAAATGTCTATTCTGCACAAGGGAGGTACAGGTCCTGTGGGATCCATGCCTGGTTCATTTTTATTAACGTCAGCTTGTCCACGTTGGCTGTGGACAGGCGGCTGCGTTTGTCAGTAATGACGCACACTGCCATGCTGAATACACGTTCAGATAAAACGCTGGCCGCCAGGCAGGCCAGCACCTCCAAGGCATAAAGTGCTAACTCTGGCCACGTTGACAATTTGGAGACCCAGAAGTTGAATGGGGCTGAACCATCAGTCAGTACGTGGAGGGGTGTGCAGACGTACTGTTCAACCATGTTAGTGAAATGCTGCCTCCTGCTAACACGTTCCGTATCAGGTGGTGGTGCAGTTAGCTGTGGCGTGGAGACAAAACTTTTCCACATTTCTGCCATGCTAACCCTGCCCTCAGAGGAGCTGGCTGTGACACTGCTGCGTTGGCGACCTCTTGCTCCTCCTCTGCCTTTGCCTTGGGCTTCCACCTGTTCCCCTGTGACATTTAGGAATGCTCTCAGGAGCGTCTCTACCAGCGTGCGCTTGTACTCGCGCAACGTCCTATCACGCTACAGTGCAGGAAGTAAGGTGGGCACATTGCCTTTGTACCGGGGATCCAGCAGGGTGGCAACCCAGTAGTCCGCACACGTTAAAATGTGGGCAACTCTGCTGTCGTTGCGCAGGCACTGCAGCATGTAGTCGCTTATGTGTGCCAGGCTCCCCAGAGGTAAGGACAAGCTGTGCTCTGTGGGAGGCGTATCGTCATCGTCCTCCGTATCCCCCCAGCCACGCACCAGTGATGGGCCTGAGCTGTGTCGGGTGCCACCCCGCTGTGAACCTGCTTCATCCTCATCCTCCTCCACCTCCTCCTCATCCTCCTCGTCCTCCAGTAGTGGGCCCTGGCTGGCCACATTTGTACCTGGCCTCTGCTGTTGCAAAAAACCTCCCTCTGAGCCACTTCTAACAGACTTGCCTGTTAAAAATGACCCCTCATCCTCCTCCTCCTCCTCCTCCTCCTGGGCCACCTCCGCTTCCATCATCGCCCTAAGCGTTTTCTCTAGGAGACATAGAATTGGTATCGTCACGCTGATAACGGTGTCATCGCCACCGGCCATGTTGGTGGAGTACTCGAAACAGCGCAACAGGGCACACAGGTCTCGCATGGAGGCCCAATCATTGGTGGTAATGTGGTGCTGTTCCGCAGTGCGACTGACCCGTGCGTGCTGCTGCTGAAACTCCACTATGGCCTGCTGCTGCTCGCACAGTCTCTCCAGCATGTGCAAGGTGGAGTTCCACCTGGTGGGCACGTAGCATATGAGGCGGTGAGTGGGAAGGCCGAAGTTACGCTGTAGCGCAGACAGACGAGCAGCGGCAGGATGAGAACGCCGGAAACGCGCACAGACGGCCCGCACTTTATGCAGCAGCTCTGACATGTCTGGGTAGTTGTGAATGAACTTCTGCACCACCAAATTCAGCACATGCGCCAGACAAGGGATGTGCGTCAAACCGGCTAGTCCCAGAGCTGCGATGAGATTTCGCCCATTATCGCACACCACCAGGCCGGGCTTGAGGCCCACCGGTAGAAACCACTCGTCGGTCTGTTGTTCAATACCCCGCCACAACTCCTGCGCGGTGTGGGGCCTGTACCCCAAACATATGAGTTTCAGAATGGCCTGCTGACGTTTACCCCGGGCTATGCTGAAGTTGGTGGTGAAGGTGTGTGGCTGACTGGATAAGCTGGTGGAAGCAGAGGAGCAGGAAGCCGAGTAGGAGGAGGAGGCTACAGGAGGCAAAGAATGATGCCCTGTGATCCTTGGCGGCGGAAGGACGTGCGGCAAAGAACTCTCCGCCTGGGGCCCAGCCGCCACTACATTTACCCAGTGTGCAGTTAGGGAGATATAGCGTCCTTGGTGGTGCTTACTGTTCCACGTATCTGTGGTTAGGTGGACCTTGCCACAGATGGCGTTGCGCAGTGCACACTTGATTTTATCGGATACTTGGTTGTGCAAGGAAGGCAGGGCTGTCTTGGAGAAGTAGTGGCGGCTGGGAAGAACATACTGTGGGACAGCCATTTACATCAGCTGTTTGAAGCTGTCTGTGTCCACCAGCCGGAATGACAGCATTTCAAAGGCCAGTAGTTTAGAAATGCTGGCATTCAGGCCCAGGGCTCGAGGGTGGCTAGGTGGGAATTTACACTTTCTCTCCAAGGTTTGTGAGATGGAGAGCTGAATGCTGCCGTGTGACATGATGGAGATGCTTGGTGACGCAGGTGGTGGTGTCGTGGCACATCCTCTGTTTGGTGGGTGGCAGGTGCCAACATATCTCCCGAGGCGGAGGAAGAGGCCGATGCAGCAGCAGAAGAGGGAGCAGGGGGAGCCAGAGTGAGTTCCTTGCTTTTAAGGTGTTTACTCCACTGCAGTTCATGCTTTGCATGTAGATGCCTGATCATGCAGGTGGTGCTCAGGTTAAGAACGTTAATGCCTCGCCTCAGGGTCTGATGGCACAGCGTGCAAACCACTCTGGTCTTGTCGTCAGCACATTGTTTGAAGAAGTGCCATGCCAGGGAACTCCTTGAAGCTGCCTTTGGGGTGCTCGGTCCCTGGTGGCGGTGGCCAGCAGCAGGCAAACTCTCTTGGCGGCGGCTGTTCTGCTTTTGCCCCCTGCTCTCTCTTTTGCTACGCTGTTGGCTCGGTCTCACCACTGCCTCTTCCTCTGAACTATGAAAGTCAGTGGCATGACCTTCATTCCATGTGGGGTCTAGGACCTCATCGTCCCCTGCATCGTCTTCCACACAGTCTTCCTCCCTTACCTCCTGTTCGGTCTGCACACTGCAGAAAGACGCAGCAGTTGGCACCTGTGTTTCGTCATCGTCAGAGACGTGCGGACTCCGATGAGGTGGTATTCCCATGTCCTCATCATCAGGAAACATCAGTGGTTGTGCATCAGTGCATTCTCTGTCTTCCACCACTGGGGAAGGGCTAGGTGGATTCCCTTGGGAAACCCTGCCAGCAGAGTCTTCAAACAGCATAAGAGACTGCTGCATAACTTGAGGCTCTGACAGTTTCCCTGATATGCATGGGGGTGATGTGACAGACTGATGGGCTTGGTTTTCAGGTGCCACCTGTGCGCTTTCTGCAGAAGACTGGGTGGGAGATAATGTTGTGAACGTGCTGGATGCACTGTCGGCCACCCAATTGACTAGCGCCTGTACCTGCTCAGGCCTTACCATCCTTAGAACGGCATTGGGCCCCACCAAATATCGCTGTAAATTCTGGCGGGTACTGGAACCTGAGGTAGTTGGTTCACTAGGACGTGTGGCTGTGGCAGAATGGCCACGTCCTCTCCCAGCACCAGAGGTTATACTAACACCACCACGACCGCGTCCACGTCCCTTACTAGATGTTTTCCTCATTGTTACCGTTCACCAAGCACCAGAATAAGGAAAAAAATATTTGGCCCAATGTATTGATTTCAAATTCTGGCCTTTTTTTACAGGCACCTAACACTATCTGCCTATTTATTTATGTAGCGTATTACACTAATCCAGGCACAGCAGTAACCACTGATTTAGGGGAATATCTCTTTTACGCCTAGTATTAAGGCCCTGGATGAAAGGTATCCTTTTATGGACAGATTTACAATTAGCCTGCAACAGCTCGAACACCAGATTCAGGGTATTGCTATTTTGCCAATTGAATTTCACCACAGAAAATAATCTATCCTTTGCCAGACAGCAGACAGTATTACACTTGGCTAGCCAAAGCTGGAACACCAGATTTAGGGGATTGGTATTTGGGCAATTATATTTAACCCCTTAATAAAATATAGAAATTGCTAACCTACGTTTCTAGGGGTGACATTTAGCACAGCCAAGCCCCTGATGTAGGATATAGCAAAAAAAAACTAGTATTGATGGATTGATGGACTTGGTGGCAGCTTGTTCTGGTGCACCACAAGTCACAAAATGGCCGCCGATCACCCTAGAAAATAAGTGACAGAAAAACGCTCTGTGCAGCCTAAAAACCAGTGAGCAAGTAACTAGCAGAAGTTCAATGATTCACAGATGTAGATCGATGACTTCATTAGGTGTTTTGCTGACTTTTCCCTGCCTAATCTCGCCCTCACAGAAGCTGCGTCCTTTCCCTACACTAATCAGAGCAGAGTGACGTGCGGCGCTACGTGACTCCAGCTTAAATAGAGGCTGGGTCACATGCTGCACTTGGCCAATCACAGCCATGCCATTAGTAGGCATGGCTGTGATGGGCTCTTAGGGCAAGAAGTAAAACGCTAGCTGATTGGCTGCTGTGCAGCCCTTCAGAAAGCGGGAAGTAATCGCCGAACAACGAACCCGAACCCGAACTTTTTTGAAAATGTTTGGGTCCGGGTCCGTGTCCCGAACACCCCAAAATTCGGTACGAACCCAAACTATGCTTGAACTGTTCGCTCACCACTAGTACTGACACGTCTGTAGCTAATCATGTGAATCAATGTCATAATGGTGACCTCAGTTCCATTCCTTTTGCGGCGCTGGAAGTTGTCCCCATACCAGCCAGGAGAGCTGACTGGGACCAGAAGATTCTCCAAAGGGAGTCTGAATGGATCTATCGCTTCTGGTCACAGTCACCACGGGGACTTGATGAGAGACTCACCTTTACCTGCTTTATCTAACTGGTTTCCGTCTTTCAGTTGTTTTTTTGCCCTCCCTCTGTTGCTGTAATTTCCCCTGCATGAAGGGACCATGTTGATGCGAGAAGCATCATTTAATTATTGGGACATTTTTATCAATTGTCCCTTCATCTGAATTCTTCTAGTTCTTTGAGCTCCCTTATAATTGATGAAGGATCTCATGGAACTTACTGACTGTGGCCACAGTAACTGTATGTCTCCTGTCTGTGAATACAACAGGCCAGTCAGCGCGCTTTATTTATAGGTTTGTATGGGGATATTATTGGGTACTATCAGGGTCTGGTGTTAAAGCTCTGACTTGAATTACCTCCTTAAAAAAGCGGTTCCCTATAAACTCTCATACCACTCACACATCCAGTTTTCGCCTCCGCGATATGCGTTTCATTAAGTGCTCTAAGCAACGGAAGTGATGCATGCCGCAGCACTTCCAGTTTCTTTTCAAGGACGTGCATTTGACCACGTGTGTTATACACCGGAAGTGACGTATCGGAACCTTGCAATGCCTTGCACCTACCGGAAACATGCTGTTTTAGCTTCCTAAAGTGCATGGGTGATACTAGCGCTTAAACATCGAGCGCTGGCGTTCCAAGACTGGCCACATCAGCTCCCACAAACATCTTTAACAGCAGATAGTGGGTCCGTGCCCGCTCAGTGAGTACTCTACGTTCAGAAACTTCGTGGATGTCTGCTCAATACTCCTCTTACATCATTCCTTCCGATACAGGTTAACCATCAACTGATAGGAGTATCTTTGGGTTATCATATGTTTCCCACACACTGCTTTTTGGAGCTAAGTATTATTTTCTTTCATCTTGTTTGTGTATCTTTTTGTATCTTTTGTTTCCCTACAAATAGGATCTATGTATCACTCCCTGATGATCTGCCAGGCGCAGGTGAAACGCGTTGGTTTAATGTATGCATATTTATGTATCTATTGCCTTAATAGGGTTTTCTCAGGTTGATAATAGACATAGGTACAGGGACAGGGTATCTCTACCATTAGGGGATTAGTGATGAGCGGCAGGTGCCATATTCGATTTCGACGAAATTCGCGAATATTCGAATGAATATTCGTTTCATATTCGTCGAAATCGAATATTCGTCATTTTTTCTAGTTATCGCGATTAACATGCGATTTAAATAATCGCATATTGCGATTTGTACTTAAGGCTACTTTCCTATTGGTTTCATATCTAGAATTAGCGAGGATGACGAATATGACGAATGTATTCGTCTATTCCTCAAAACGAAGATAACGAAGTATTGTACATCTTCGTTTTAGCTACCTATTCGTCAACTTCGCTAATCCTAGCAATCAAATAGGAAGGTTGACTATAGAGACAGCTGTGTTAAATTCGCTATGCGATTTTTTTTTTTTTTTTTTTTTTTAATAAATAGAATACTTATAATAATTTTATCAAGTAATATAATTATTGTATTAAAAAAAAATAATCATATAGCGAATTTAACACAGCTGTCTGGTAAGTCAACCTTCCTATTTGATTGCTAGAATTAGCGAATAGCGAAGTTGACGATGACGAGACGAATAGGTAGCTAAAACGAAGATGTAGAATACTTCGTTATCTTCGTTTTGAGGAATATGACGAATACATTCGTCATATTCGCTATTCGCTAATTCTACCAAGCCAACCATAACTTCTGTGCTCATGGAGCGTCCCCATCACCATGGGAACGTCTCCATATACTAAAATGTACTGTCGGTTTGAGGAATTACGTTGAAATCGCAATGCGATTAATTCAAGTTATATTAATCGCATTGCGATTTCAACTTAGAGCTGGGTTTATAATGGGTCAGCTTGCTAGAATTAACGAAGTTAACGAATATGGAATATAGCAGCAGTGCTAAGTTGAAATCGCAATGCGATTAATTTAACTTAAAGTATTCGCATTGCGATTTCAACTTAGCACTGCTAGTGCATAGCTATACTCCATATTCGTTAATTCTAGCCTATGTAAGATAGCAGTGCTAAGTTGCAATCGCAATGCGAATAATATAACTTGAATTAATCGCATTGCGATTTCAACGTAATTCCTCAAATCCGACAGTACATTTTAGTATATGGAGATTCTCCCATGGATGGGGACGCTCCACATGAGCACGGAAGTCGGCAGAAGCGGCAACGGGCACTGACTAGAGCAGCCAGGAAGCCAGGAATCCTCAGGACAGGTAAGAACTACTTTTGGGAAGTAGGAAAGAAAAAAATATAACTAAAAAAAAAAAAAAAAAAAAAACGAATATTCGAAATAGCGAATTTATAGCGCTATATTCGAAATATTCGCGAATTAGCGAAGTGCCAATATTCGCTAAAAAAATTCGCTTTTCGAATATTCGTGCTCAACACTATAGGGGATATCCCTGGGCACAGGGCCTAGGTTATTAGGGACATTTAAAGAGAGATATTCCCTTCCAGCCTAACAGTCCCCAGCGCCTGTCCTCAGATAAATATAGGAAACTACCTATATAATACGAAAGAATCCAGCTCACCAAAGTCCAAGCGATTCTTTATTGTAGTTCATAAAAAATTCCCAATACAGTAGGACAGACATATAGCACCGTTACGCGTTTCGTACCTCTTACAGATATGGGCCCTTCATCATGACTGGTGTAACATACAAAAAGAGACATCTTAAAAAGTCCAACTCACACCTGAATCCCTAATTACCGGGTCACGTGATGCAACACCTGAGCTGACTAAATCGGGCAAAAGGAGTAGGGTGCTCTAAAGTACACAAAGGTATAAATAAAATAAATACCATATAAAATCGAAAGAAAATGACATACTCTCTCAATATTGTAATATCAGATCATATTTCCTATTCAATCCTTGCGGGATGCGTGTTTTCAGTTTAAACATCCAATAGGATTCCCGATTCAATAATTTTCTTTTCATATCACCTCCTCTGGTTGGCACAAACACCCTTTCAATACCTTGTACTCTGAGTTTACTGGTGTCGTCGCCGTGCACAACCGCAAAGTGTGCACTGGCGGCTGAAACATTTCGGGTGCGATAGTGCGGCACATCAGATATGTGCTTCCTTATGCGAACCTTCAGAGGGTTAGATGTGCAGCCCACATATTGTAGGCTGCAAAGATCACACATGATAACATAAATCACATTCCTTGTATTACAATTAATGTAACTGTTTATCATGTGTTCATTGCCATCTGCGCAGGAGACAACTACTTTAGCAACATGCAGGTAATCGCAACAAAGACATATATGATGGCCACACTTATAGCAACCCTTAGTGGCTAGCCAAGTTGGTATGGTTTTTACCCTCTCCTTAAACAAACTGGGACTAACCATGTTACCTATAGTTGGAGCCCTTCTGACTGCACATCTGATCCCATCATCAATGATATCGGACCATTCACTTTCATATTTCAAGACTGGCAAGTGTTTCTGAATGATTTTACAAATTTCTCCATATTCAACACTATATTGCATGACAAAGGTAACCGGCACTCTGTGCTTGTTATTCTTTTTTCTCCTATGCCCAATTTTTTGATCATCTTGAATGATCAGAGAATCCCGATCTATCCTTGCCACCTGGTCTTTGTGTGTCTGCATATGATGTTTTACATAGGATCTGGCTGTCAATCTTTTCATAAGTTCATTGCTCTCCTGATCAAATTCCGCAGGGTCTGAACAGTTGCGTCTAATGCGCAACAGCTCTCCCCTGGGATATTTCTTACTACATGTTTTGGATGACAAGATGTAGCATGTAATGTAGTATTGCCAGCCAGATCCTTCCTATGTATTGTAGTCTCCACACATGTTTTGGGGATATTACCCTGCAATTTCAAATCCAGAAACACAATCCAATCCTTATTATAGCACAAAGAAAAGGCTATGGAAGAGACGCATGAGTTAAGGTAACCACCAAACAGCGGTATGGCCGCCACATCACCCGACCAAATCATCAGTAGGTCGTCTGACGTGGTGTCCTTGTATACAAATATACCGCTTGATTTGGCTCTGATGTCATTGCGGTGGTTTTTGCGAACCTACAGCAGTTACACTGAGTCTCTTAGAGAATTCCTGGAGTTGGCTGTTGATTTTCTGCTGCGTCATAATTTTTTCACGTTCGATGATGATTATTATTTGCAGTTGTCGGGGGTGTCGATGGGGGCCAGGTTCTCCCCCTCCATAGCAAATATTTTTATGGCATGGTGGGAGAGGACCTTTCTCCTCATCGACACCCTCCCGTTTGGGGGTCACCTGCAGTGGTATGGTCGCTACATCGACGACCTGCTGATTATTTGGTCGGGCGATGTGGACTTTGGTGAGCTGGATTCTTTCGTATTATATTGATGTGCTTACCAGGGGACTTTTCCGTGCTCCCGTCCAGCGATCAGCAGGGGTGAGCTGCCTTTGCCTTGTTGCAAATAACTTTTCTATTCATAGGAAACTACCTCTGTAACGATACATTCATCCTGGTGAATTGCCTTTTTCCATTGTCATATTTGAATCACAGTAGGAGTCATTTGACTGAAAGTATCTTTCTTTAAGTCGTGGTTATCACTAGAGCAGTTATCTGCTCCACTTACCCGTAAATATTAATAAAGGTATTTTTTTAATGAGCACGTTACTTCGTTCCTATATACTTAACACTAATTAATCACGTGTCCGCTATCTATCCTATCGTATTGATTTTTTCCTTATAAGTAATTTGTTACCCTAGTGTTTATTGGTGTACTGATCAACTATATGCTGCTTTCAGTAAATTCAATAACACCAACCCCCCCCCCCCCCCCTCAAAAAAATTAAAAAAAATTGGAACTTAACTGTGTGTATGTAGAAATAAAAAACGGATTTAACCCTAATATTTCGTTCTCAAGCACTGATACGGTTTTCAAACTAAAACAAAAAAAAAGTTCATAAGTGACATGACCTGACACAGAGTTCTCACTAGTATTCTATATGGTATGCTAGATTGATAGTAGAACACATGTTGTACACTTTCTGCTTATTCCACCCACCAAAAAAAAAGGATTTCTGTGAAAATAGGGGAAAAATGAAAGGATTTCCTTGTAGGTAGCTGCTTTTGAGGTTTGCTACAGCTGCAGTTCTGCAAGGAGGCAGGGCCTCAGCTGCTTTTTTTCTCACTCCGTGGTTGACAGCTTTCCCTTCCTGTTCTTTGTAATCCTAGCCTTTCCCTTTACTCTCCTTGGCAGTATGATAAAAGCTTGATTGATTTCAGACTGTCCCTGATTGATTTCTGACTTTCCCTGACTTCCTAAGATTGTTTTCCTGGCAGACACTGTAAGACCCATCCACTCTCATTCACAACCCAGCACAGAATGGAGTTCTGTTTGGGCACCTCGCTGCCTGCTGCAGCACTGATTGACTCATCCAGGCTGTCTGTCAGCCTGGGAGCAATCAGGGCAAGTCCTCCCCTGCCCCACTTCCTCTCAGGGTCATGTGAGCACCCGTCTTCTTCTTCCCTGGTGCTTTTTTCCCCGCCTACATATGTACTAAAATGGTGCTACACGCTGTTTTAGTGGATTTATCCTAAACAAACCTGAAAAGATGCAAGTTTGTCTACCATACGAAAAATTGCAAAGTTCCGACCGAGCCTGGTTCAGTCCAAATTGCTTCTCTCATGCTTAGTACAATGTATAATAGATGCAGTGTATACAGATATATAGTATATACAGCAGTGTACTGATATGTGAGGTACGAGATATAATAGATGCAGTGTGTACAGATCTATAGTATATACAGCAGTGTACTGATATGTGAGGTATGAGGTATAATAGACGCAGTGTGTACAGATATATAGTATATACAGAAGTGTACTGATATGTGAGGTATGAGGTATAATAGATGCAGTGTGTACAGATATATAGTATATACAGCAGTGTAATGATATGTGAGGTACGAGATATAATAGATGCAGTGTGTACAGATCTATAGTATATACAGCAGTGTACTGATATGTGAGGTATGAGGTACAATAGGTGCAGTGTGTACAGATATATAGTATATACAGCAGTGTACTGATATGTGAGGTATGAGGTATAGTAGATGCAGTGTGTACAGATATAGTATATACAGCAGTGTACTGATATGTGAGGTACAAGGTTTAATAGATGTAGTGTGTACAGATATATAGTATATACAGCAGTATACAGATATGTGAGGTACGAGGTATAATAGATGCAGTGTGTACAGATATATAGTATATACAGCAGTGTACTGATATGTGAGGTACGAGGTATAATAGATGCAGTGTGTACAGATATATAGTATATACAGCAGTGTACTGATATGTGAGGTACAATGTATAATAGATGCAGTGTGTACTGATATATAGTATATAGAGCAGTGTACTGATATGTGAGGTACGAGGTATAATAGATGCAGTGTGTACAGGTATATAGTATATACAGCAGTGTACTGATATGTGAGGTACGAGGTATAATAGATGCAGTGTATACAGATATATAGTATATACAGCAGTGTACTGATATGTGAGGTATGAGGTATAATAGATGCAGTGTGTACAGATATATAGTATATACAGCAGTGTACTGATATGTGAGGTATGAGGTATAATAGATGCAGTGTATACAGATATATAGTATATACAGCAGTGTACTGATATGTGATGTATGAGGTATAATAGATGCAGTATACAGATATATAGTATATACAGCAGTGTACTGATATGTGAAGTATGAGATATAATAGATGCAGTGTGTACAGATATATAGTATATACAGCAGTGTACTGATATGTGAGGTATGAGGTATAATAGATGCAGTGTGTATAGATATATAGTATATACAGCAGTGTAATGATATGTGAGGTATGAGGTATAATAGATGCCGTGTGTACAGATATATAGTATATACAGCAGTGTACTGATATGTGAGGTACAAGGTATAATAGATGCAGTGTATACAGATATATAGTATATACAGCAGTGTAATGATATGTGAGGTATGAGGTATAATAGACGCAGTGTGTACAGATATATAGTATATACAGCAGTGTACTGATATGTGAGGTACGAGGTATAATAGATGCAGTGTGTAACGAAATATAGTATATACAGCAGTGTACTGATATGTGAGGTATGAGGTATAATAGATGCAGTGTATACAGATATATAGTATATACAGCAGTGTACTGATATGTGAGGTACAAGGTATAATAGATGCAGTGTGTACAGATATATAGTATATACAGCAGTGTACTGATATGTGAGGTATAATAGATGCAGTGTGTACAGATATATATGAATATACAGCAGTGTACTGATATGTGATGTATGAGGTATAATAGATGCATTGTATACAGATATATAGTATATACAGCAGTGTACTGATATGTGAGGTATGAGGTATAATAGATGCAGTGTGTACAGATATATAGTATATACAGCAGTGTACTGATATGTGAGGTACAAGGTATAATAGATGCAGTGTGTACAGATATATAGTATATACAGCAGTGTACTGATATGTGAGGTACGAGGTATAATAGATGCAGAGTGTACAGATATATAGTATATACAGCAGTGTACTGATATGTGAGGTACAAGGTATAGTAGATGCAGTGTGTACAGATATATAGTATATACAGCAGTGTACTGATATGTGAGGTACGAGGTATAATAGATGTAGTGTGTACAGATATATAGTATATACAGCAGTGTACTGATATATGAGGTATAGGGTATAATAGATGCAGTGTGTACAGATATATAGTATATACAGCAGTGTACTGATATGTGAGGTATGAGGTATAATAGATGCAGTGTGTATAGATATATAGTATATACAGCAGTGTAATGATATGTGAGGTATGAGGTATAATAGATGCCGTGTGTACAGATATATAGTATATACAGCAGTGTACTGATATGTGAGGTATGAGGTATAATAGATGCAGTGTGTACAGATATATATTATATACAGCAGTGTACTGATATGTCAGGTACAATGTATAATAGATGCAGTGTGTACAGATATATAATATATAGAGCAGTGTACTGATATGTGAGGTACGAGGTATAATAGACGCAGTGTGTACAGATATATAGTATATACAGCAGTGTACTGATATGTGAGGTATGAGGTATAATAGGTGCAGTGTGTACAGGTATATAGTATATACAGCAGTGTACTGATATGTGAGGTATGAGGTATAATAGATGCAGTGTATACAGATATATAGTATATACAGCAGTGTACTGATATGTGAGGTATGAGGTATAATAGATGCAGTGTTTACAGATATATAGTATATACAGCAGTGTACTGATATGTGATGTATGAGGTATAATAGATGCAGTGTATACAGATATATAGTATATACAGCAGTGTAATGATATGTGAGGTATGAGGTATAATAGATGCAGTGTGTACAGATATATAGTATATACAGCAGTGTACTGATATGTGATGTATGAGGTATAATAGATGCAGTATACAGATATATAGTATATACAGCAGTGTACTGATATGTGAGGTATGAGGTATAATACATGCAGTGTGTAAAGGTATATAGTATATACAGCAGTGTACTGATATGTGAGGTATGAGGTATAATAGATGCAGCATGTACAGATATATAGTATATACAGCAGTGTACTGATATATGAGGTACGAGGTATAATAGATGCAGTGTGTACAGATATATAGTATATAAAGCAGTTACTGATGTGAGGTGAGAGGTATAATAGATGCAGTATGTACAGATATACAGTATATACAGCAGTGTACTGATATGTGAGGTATGAGGTATAATAGATGCAGTGTGTACAGATATATGGTATATTCGGCAGTGTACTGATATGTGAGGTATGAGGTATAATATATGCAGTGTGTACAGATATATAGTATATACAGCAGTGTACTGATATGTGAGGTATGAGGTATAATATATGCAGTGTGTAAAGGTATATAGTATATACAGCAGTGTACTGATATGTGAGGTATGATGTATAATTTATGCAGTGTACAGATATATAGTATATACAGCAGTGTACTGATATGTGAGGTACGGGGTATAATAAATGCAGTGTGTACAGATATATAGTATATACAGCAGTGTACTGATATGTGAGGTACGGGGTATAATAAATGCAGTGTGTACAGATATATAGTATATACAGCAGTGTACTGATATGTGAGGTATGAGGTATAATAGATGCAGTGTGTACAGATATATAGTCACTAGTGTTGAGTGCGAATATTCAAATTGCGAATTTTAATCGTGAATATCGCCACTTTGAGAATTTGCGAATATTTAGAATATAGTGCTATATATTCACATTCGCGAATAGTGTTGATCGCGAATATTCTGATTGTGAATTTATCGTGAATATCGGCACTTAGCAACATCCCTAGCAACCAATAGAAAAGTTGCCTATCCCTTAGTGTTGATTGCGAATATTCTAATCGCAAATTTTTATCGTGAATATATTACATTGCCGATTTTCGCAATCAATTAAATAATGACTGGAGATAACGAAATATCGCGAATTTGAATTTTGCCTATGCCGCTCATCACTAATAGTAACTAAAGCAATGTACTGGTATGTGAGATACGAGGTGTAATTTATACCTCATACCTCAAATATCAGTACATTGCTGTATATACTATATACCTGTACACACTACATCTACTATACCTCTTACTATCTGACCATCGGCAGCATGTGAACTGCGACATCACAGCTGCTTTTACCCACTACCTTCTACCTTCTCTCATAAGGCTCTCTTTCTCCAACTCCAGTCTTATTGCTCCTGTCCTGAAAGTACCAAACAGAGGTGAGCCATTTAAATGGGGACAATGCTGCTGCCAGTGGAGGAGGGGTTGTCAGGGGACAATATTGCTGGGTATTTTGTACTTCATGGTGGTATTTTTGGTGCTGTTATATGGTGAAGCTGAGGAGGTAATTTAGCAACGCATGCTAGTTTCAGAAGGAGGTATTTTGAGCTTTATCATGGTATCTGTTGCTGTTGGGGAGGGTAACATACTGTACCTCTCTGACCATGTGATTAGGCATTTCTGTGTTCCATTTTTATTTATTTTCTTGTATTGATAGTGTACATAGGAGTATGACCAAGTAGAGCTAAATTCACCTCTTTAGTGTGCATTGCACACTATTATTTTTATGCAATATCGTATGGCGGCTGGCGAGGTTTGTGTGCCGGGCCTGTTTTGTAATCCCAGTCCGACCCTGAAGGCACGCTATATAACATGCAGCAGCAAGCACAGTTCATGGAGCAAGAGACGGGACCAGGAATGAGTAGTGGGAGGGGCTAGGAATTGGACAAGGGGACCACATTTAGATTTTTGTTATAGGGCCCAATGATTTCCATGTAAGGAGTAGGAGCATAGAGGAATGCTGTGACCCCTGGCTCCAAAGCAAGGTGTCAGACTCCAAAGTGACCGCACGTCATCCTGCTGTGAGAGAGGAGGAGTGACCCATCCTATCCACAATCTCTCAATGATTATACTACGCCCTTGCGATGACAGGAAGAACTGCTGCCTACTATTACTACTAATACAAGTGCTGCTGCTGCTACTTCTACTACTACTACTACTAGTGCTACTACTACTACTAGTGTAACTACTGGTTGGATAGAGGGTGCTGCTACTACTACTGCTACTCCTACTGCCACTACTTCTATTACAACTGCTGTTGGATAGAGGGTTCTACTGCTGCTACTACTACTCCTAGTGCTACTGCTACTACTACTACTACTGCTTCTACTGCTGGTTGGATAGAGGGTGCTGCCACTACTCCTCCTCCTCCTAGTACTACTGTTACTGCTGGTTGGATAGAGGGTGCTACTACTACTACTACTACTACTGCTACTACTACTACTATTACTACTACTACAGCTTCTACTGCTGGTTGGATAGGGGGTGCTGCTACTACTACTACTACTACTACTCCTTGTTCTACTGCTACTACTACTACTCCTAGTGTTACTACTACTACTGCCGCTACAGCTGGTTGGATAGAGGGTGCTGCTACTACCCATATTCTGGCTATGTGGGGACAAGGCCTGGGTCTTTCAGTTTGATTTTTAACCCTTCCGTATTTCAGAAATTTTAAAACAAGGCCCAATGTTAACTCACAATTTATCTAAATGAAAAGTCATGGGTGTGTTACACAGTCATACAAATAATGGAATGGTTATAGCAAAAGTGTGCAAGAGGTGCAATTAAATGTCCTCAACCTTCTATAAAAACAGTAGATACTGCTATTGACAATTTACTTTGGGAACAACTCAGTATTGGCGACAGTAAACATGTCTGGCTACTTTGTTACTTGTCTTTAAAATGCATTTTCAGAAAATACCTTTCTCTACTGAAAAACATAAGTTACAAACTTGTAATTGCGATTAGACAATATAATGATATAGAAACGCCTATAAGGGTGACCACACAGTATCAAAGTCTAGTAAAATCATCAAAAATAGAGCATAAAATATAAGAAGTTTAAAAAGACAGAAAATCACATGAAAAAAGAGCAACCCGTATGGATAAGAATAATTATCAAAAGTAAATAATAAATAAGTCCATGTAAAAGACAAATGGAGGATAGCAGCAATAGAACATAGTGAGACTACATCTGTATATATAAAGAAGGACATATATACGTGTGTATGTTCCGCGATCACTCAAAAAACGCAACCAAAAATTTCAAAACTTTAGAAAACTTTCGAAACTTGGTATACACATCCCTTGCTACCTGGAAAGAAATCTTGTGGGGTCACGGCTCTCTAGGACTTACCGTTCCTGAGATATTACCAAAAAATGACCTGCATTAGCCAATACAAGCCTGCAAGTCTTTCTCTTCATATCCTAACTGCCATACACATGGTCACATGTCCCTTATCAGCCAATAGAAGCTCACAGGCCATTAGTCTCCACACACAGTTTTACTCCAGGTTTCTATAACAACCCAGCCATTTTTCTTCACTGCTGTAGGTCAGCTTTAGGCTAGGGCTGTATGACGACTTGTGTCGAGCGACAATAAGTCGCACGACAATATAGGGCACAACTACACTGCTACATTTGTCGCGCGACATTGATGTTGCACCAATGTTACGAGACAATTTTTATAATGATAGTCTATGGTGTTGCACTGCGACGTGACATGCTGCGACTGCGTCACGACAGTCGCAGAAAAATTCATCTTGGATGGATTTTTTGCAACTATCTTGTCGCAGTCACAGCATGTCACATGTGGCAGTGCGACACCATAGCCCAGGGATCAGAAACCTTCGGCACTCCAGCTGTTGTGAAACTACAATTCCCAGCATGCTCCATTTATTTCTGTGAGAGTTCTGAGAAGAGCAGAGGAAGTATGCATGCTGGGAGTTGTAGTTTCACAACAGCTGGAGTGCTGAAGGTTGCCTACCCCTGCCATAGCCTATCATTATAAAAATTGTTAAGACAAAATGTTGCGCGACACATTAAAGGGGCAGGGCGCAGGGCAGGGCGCTGTGGAGGTCATTAAAGGGGCAGGGCGCTGTGGAGGTCACTGTTAAAGGGGCAGAAACTGTGGGGGTCACTATTAAAGGGGCAACTGCTGTGGAGATCACTGTTAAGGCAGCAGGGTACTGTGCAGGTCACTGTTAAGGAGGCGGGCCCCTGAGGAGGTCTCTGTCAAGGGAGTTGGGTGCTATGGAACTCACTGTTAAAGGGATAAGCTGCTGTGAAGGTCAAAGTTAAGGGGAAGGGCTGCTGTGGAGGTCCCATTTTAAAGTGGCGGGGCACCTTGGGGGGTTAGTGTTAAGGGGTGGGGGACTGTGGAGTTCACTGCTAAAGGGGTGGGGGGCTGTAGAGGTCACCGTTTTGGGGGATACTGTCGATATCTTTTAACGACACACACAAACATTAAATGAAATAGATGAAATGCGAGGCCGGGTCCTTCTGCTAGTAATGGTATAAAATAAACCTGCAACGAGAATATACATTCAAAAAGTACTGGGAGACCAAGGGAGACAGTAACAGCCATATAAAGCAAAGCTATTACGACCGAAAAAATGGGACTTCACACCCATAACAAGTGTTTCACCGTGGTCCGTGGCTTCTTCCAAGGGGAAAGACGGTAATATTTATCTCTATGATGTAATTTGCATTTAGATTTACTGGTATAAAAATGGTTTATTGCCATAAAATGTTTTTGCTATAATACAACTGCTGTCTCTCTCTGTTCAGATGAGATAAAAAAAATATATTTTTCTTGTAGGTGGCTGGTTCTGCCCCAGCCCCTCACTCCCTCAAACTGCTTTCCCTGATCAAAATCTCTTAATTATTTATTTTGATTCTGTCCCTACACTGTCCCTGTTACACTAGAAGAGATGATTACTTGTGCCTCTGCATACCGTCTAAGATTTTTTTTTTCTGGCAGACACTGTGAGAACCTCCCACTCTCATCAACAGCTCAACACAGAATGGCGTTCTGCTAGTGCACCTCCCTGCCCTGCTGCAGCACTGATTGGCTCATCCAGGCTGTCTGGGAGCCAATCAGGGCAAGCCCTCCTCCCACTTCCTCTCAGGGTCATGTGAGCACCCTTCCTCTTCCTACCTCACATTTTTGCCCGCCGACATCTGCAGTAAAATGGGCACAGATTTATTGGATATGTCTGAAGTGAATGTGAAAAGCTTCCTATTCATTTGGTGGATGAATTTATGTGAAATTAGTAATGAACACGATTCATTACAAATGAATATTCTTGCCTCTCGTCAGTACACAGTAGCTGGTTGGTTGGCTGGATGAGACGCCCCAGTAGGGGTACTGGTTCTTACTTAGGAACCCAGTGGGTGTATTGAGACTCAACTTCAGACAATCCTCCACGGTGAAAAAGTGTGTAAATTAGTTCACATCAGTCACTCCAAAAGGGGAGCCAAAATTTGTCATAAATTTGTATTCCGAGACCCACTTATAGGGAGCACTGGTTCTCGTTGAAGGGACTTAGTGGGTGTATGGAGAACACCAGAGAAGAGGAACCCATCTGTAACCAGCTGTTTTGATGTTGCACTGCATTCTCTTCTGATGAGTGATAAGAACTCCGAAACAGCTGTCTACTGATGGGTTGCTTTTCCGACATGTACTAATTTGCACACTTTTGTCCTATGGAGCAATGCCTGACAATATGTCCCCATACACCCATTGGGGATTTCACAAGTATTGATGTCATGTTACACGCTCTAAGAGGCAGATAATCTTCCTTTAGTCAGTGCTGATCGATGATGCCACAGGTCGACCGGTGCTCGCTTAGTTACATACTGTTACCAAACGCACAATGGCGTATAACTGCTTATTCATTTTCTTCTTAAAAGTAAACTGTTAATACAAAATCGTTCAATGTGCTGGTATTAATAGTCAACTTTTCACCCTACCTAGATACAACCGGTCTGGCTATGCATGTCCAGCACACCTCAGTAAATTCCTGTGACGTTCCTGTGTTTGCCCCAGGAGGAATGTCAGGCAGGAAATACTGGGGGGGTGTTGATATGTACGAGTCCTATGACAACCAAATATTCCAATCCTAATGTATATAGATGTAAATAAACTGGGATAAATGGTAATGTGCAGTTGTTTTATGGTATTGGGGATATGGATATACATGTATACAATTACAGTACTATGGTTGTGTTTGTGTATCCCAGATATGGAGGAGGACATGTCAGAGAATTGTGATGGAAGACACAGGAACTGATCATTATCACCCACCAGACCAGTTCCTTGGTGTAAAATCCCAAGAAACAATATCAGATTTGTTGAGGGGTAGCTAGGGGACAAGTCATAAATGTCAGGAAAGAACGATGGCATACTGCAACCGGCCTTATTTGGATATATACAAGCACAATCCATCACAAATATACAAGTATGACCAATCGGAGAAGGCCACATGATAGTCAATGGCTAAAATGTGTGTAAAAAGAGAGTCCAGTGAGTTAGAGATCGATAGGAGGAAGAAGCAAGAGCAGGAGGAGAAGAAAGATCACACAGCTGTGTAAGAAAAGGCCGCTGGACCGTAGATATGATCCCTCGATTAATAGTATTGTGCACATGTAAATCTATGTTTTAGTTCATTTCATGTTGGGGTTATTGTAACTGTCTTGATATTCACGCTTAACCAAACCTTATAAGGAGGCATAGATTTATTTACCGTGTGGTCTTAGACTTTTGGATGCCATGACTAATAAAGTTGTTGACTGGAGCCAATTGATGCGGTTCTGAATCTTTAATATCCTGATGTAGCTGTAGGCATCCCTGTGTGATTGGCATATGAATACAAACATCTATATAGTTTAGGCTAACAACATAACTGTAGAAATCATATCGGTTTTAACGCCCAATCCTTTTCTTTTCCCAACAGATAACCTTCCACCAGATGAGTATTCCAGCAGCTTTTATCTCTCTCCCCATTGACAACACATATACACTCACTGAGCCAAGGGTGTATGGTAAGGCTACTTTCAAACTAGCGGCAGGACGGATCCGACAGGCTGTTCACTCGACGGAACAGCCTGTTGGATCCGTCCTGCTCCGAGTGAACGTGTATCCCTGGACTACCGCTCCGGCCCCATTGACTATAATGGGGGCGGGGTGGAGTTCCGGCGGAGACATGGCAGCACACGGCGAGAGGCTGACGGAATAAATGTCGGACATAGTTTTATTCTGGCAGCCTCTCGCCATGCCTCCGCCGGAACTCCGCCCCGCCCCCATTATAGTCAATGGGGCAGGAGCGGTAGTCCAGGGGCACACGTGCACTAGAAGCAGGGCGGATCCAGCGAGCTGTTCACCTGACCGAAAAGCCTGCCTGAATCCGTCCTGCCCCTAGTGTGAAACTAGCCTAAATCAAGAGCATTTGGCCATAGGCTGCACCTTTATTAAAGGGGTTCTCCGGGAATTAAGAAAATAAAGTATTACTTTAGTATTATAAATATATTCCCAAATACCTTTCATTAGTTGTAATGGCTCATTTTGTCTAGGGAGCAATCATTAGGAAAAATAAAATGGCTGCCGTCCTATTAGTACACACAAAACCTGGCCTAATCACGCAGGAGGACAAGTTAATTCACAACACTGAGCTGAAGAGCTGCCTCCTCCTCCTCCTCTCTACTTGTCAGGGATTATGATCCTGAATACAAATGATAAGATTTTCAGATGAATCTCTGTAGGAATGGAGTCCATGAGGAGACATGTAGTACAGAGAGGAGGTGGGGATGTGGCTAATGAGCAGCAGCTCTTGAATGCAGTCTCCATTACCACAGTCCGTCCTCTCTGTACTTCATGTCTCCTCATGAACTCCGTTCCCACAGATATTCAGCTAAAGATGAGATGTTTTCAATATCATAATACCTGACAAGCAGAGAAGAGGTTGAGGCAGCTCTTTGGAAGCTTTTAGCTCAGAGTTCTGAAGTAACTTGTCCTCCGGTGTGATCAGGTTTTGTGTGCACTAATTGGACGGCGGCCATTTTATTTCTCCTAACGATTGCTCCCTAGACAAAACAAGCCATTACAACTAATGAAAGGTATTTGGGAATATATTTATAATAAAGTAATACTTAAGTATTTTCATTTTTTTGAATCCTGGAGAACCCCTTTAAGAGCAGTAAGCCTTTATTTTCTCTGTCTAACCCGACACTTTTTTCTTCACCACAACATACTGTACAGAACAGCTGGGTGACACCTCTATTAGGCACAGTCACGTTGGAGGTTGTAGTCCTATGTCCTAACAATTACAATGAGGATTTTTGTCACAATGTTGTCTGTACCAGCCTATTCTGGACAGATGTAGGAGAGCATTGAGTCCACCATATTCTTTATTATGATCTCTTGGGGGTGGATGCCTTTGGGCAGGTAATGACAGGAGGTCATCTGCCAAGCATCTATTAATGCAACTGGAAGTCCTGAGAAGACACCCCTCATTAGGGTATCCAACTGGAAGGACAGCCAGTCACTGCCGTGTTCATAGAGGAAGCCGGTGTTCCCGGATTTGATGATGACCTTGGTCTGGGGGCTTCGCTCCAATAACCGCACAACAGCATTACGGATATTTCTTATCCTCTGCAGATAAAATGTCACTGGAAATAAGACAAAGTGTGCCATACAGTTTATGACAATCACCACGCCATCGTCCCCCCCTCCAATGTTATCCAGCTCATTGGCAATGTAGCGTAGCTCCTGCACATGTGTGCGCCTCATGCTGAGAGGCCTCTGGTGTGCCCGCCATTGCACTAGATAGCCATGCTCAACATCAGTGGCCAGCAGGGGTCCGGGGGCATAGCTGACATGAAGGTCCACTCTCTGTAGAGCTGCAAACACAAAACACACTGTGATATTAACAGGGGTGACATCATCATTCATCATAGAGTTAACAGCTAAAGGTTTTTTTTCTAACCAAGACCCGGTCACTGGATAACCACTTGTCCTTCCTTGGTCCACTTTTAAAAGGTAATAACTAAAGATGAGTGAACCACTCCATAATGAACCAGGTTCGGTCTGAAATTTGCAATTTTTTGCATGACAGACAAACATAGTAACATAGTAACATAGTACATAAGGCCCAAAAAAGACATCTCTCCATCCAGTTCGGCCTGTCATCCTGCTAGTTGGTCCAGAGGAAGGCAAAAAACCTCTGTGAGGTAGAAGCCAATTTTCCCCACTTAAGGGGAATTAAAAATTCCTTCCCGACTCCAATCAGGCATAAGAATAACTCCCTGGATCAACGACCCCTCTATAGTAGCTATAGCCTGAAATATTATTACACTCTAGGAATACATCCAGGCCCTTTTCAGGTTTCTTTCAGATGAATCCAGTAAAACTGGATTTACTGCACATGTTGGAGGAAAAAAAGCACTAGGGAGGAAGAAGGGTTCCCACATGACCCTGAGAGGAAGTGGGTGGGGGGCTTGCCCTGATTGTCTCCCAGACTGATAACATGGAGGAGCCAATCAGTGCTGCAGCAGACAGGGAGGTGCCCTAGCAGAATGAGCAAAACATGGGTGCTGTCAGGGACATTGAACAGAAAGGAAATAATCAGAAAGAAGAATTGTGTAATATAGGGACAGGCAGGGAAAGCTGTCAGCTAGGGAGTGAGGAGTGAGGAGGTGAGGCTGGCTGTGTCTTCTAGTAGAACTGCAGCTGCTACAAACCTCAAAAGCAGTTACTTTCATTTTTTTCCATTTTTGACAGAATTTTTTTCTCCACGCTGCCGGAAGACAGAAGCATTGCCCTGTGCAAGCTGGGATAGCACAAAATAAGATGTGGGCAGGCAAACAGAAACGTAAGCACCACAGCTCTATTGAACCACATGAAGCAGCATCACCCCACCCTGTGAGTAAACAAAGTGCAGTTGCTGCCGTACTATTTAGTTGAGTCTGATGTCTTTAGGGAGCTAATGGCGTGCACTCAGCCTCAATGGAAGATTCCTAGCTGGCAATTTTTCTCCCAAAAAGCCATCCCTGCCTTGTACTCTCACGTGGCGGACAAGATGGGTTGCTCCCTGTAATTCTCACTAAGCGGAAAGGTTTGCACCACAGTGGACACCTTGAGCAGCTGTTTTGGGCAGGGACAGTGACATCTTGCTGGAATTCAACATTGCACATGTTCGAATGTCTGAACGAGCAGCGGAAAGCCGTGAAAGGTTTTGTTATGCAACGGACAACCTCAGCAGCAGGGAGCATGTGTTGCGTCGAGGTCAGGCAGTGTCAGCTCATCGGAAAATTCTGTCCAGTGCTGAAGCCCTGGCCGCAAAGTTTGTCAGCAGGGTTAACTGCAGCATGAATGATGTCACCCCCCTCATATTTATCTTAGAACTGACGCTAATGCTCATGCAGCAGGGGATGACGGTGGAAGAACAGCTGACGCATCTTGTTGTTTGCCCTATAGCCGTTGGGTACAGAAAGGGAATCTGGCATAGAAGAGGAGGATGAGGAGCTGCCATTGCAAGAGTCGGATGTGAAGGAGCAAGAGGATGATGATGATGGCACCTGCCAGGACACCCAATCTTCTCAGTGGGGAGCGGAGCTGGAAAGAAGTGTCTCCTCTTGCATGCAGGCATAATGCTGCAGCCTGCATTATGCTGCTGACGGCTGGCCAACATGTACCATACGGCTGCTGCTGCTACCACTACAACTACCACCACTACTACTACTATTACTACTACTACCCATAGACTACGGTGTTCCATTTTACATGCTATGCTGCTTCTGCAGCTGCTACTATTGCGAAAAAAAATAATAAAAAAAACTAAACAAAAAGAGATAACAAGTTTCTCTAAAGAGTAGAGTCATTGGACACTAGAAGGTCTTATACACCATTTTTCAGGGCAATTGGAGCAACTTTGGTTCGGTCCAAAACGATTCGGATCGAACCAAATTTTTCAATAATTCAGTGAACCTGAACCAAACTGAATCTCAAGTGGTTCGCTCATCTCTAGTAATAACCACTACATACTAGGAACATCCAAAAAGACCAACTGTTTTGGAGATCCACTGACCAGATATCTTTCCACCACAATTTGGCCTTTGTGAAAGTCACTTAGATCCTTACATTTTCCTCATTTTTCCTGCTTTCATCAAATCAACTTCCAACAACTGACTGTC
Source organism: Bufotes viridis (assembly GCA_033119425.1). NCBI lineage: Eukaryota > Metazoa > Chordata > Amphibia > Anura > Bufonidae > Bufotes > Bufotes viridis. The sequence continues at coordinate 6,379,878 of CM065593.1, read as the reverse complement.
TACTTGCTGCCTAATATTTCCCACCAGGTCACCAGATACTCCATGTTATTATCTTCCCTTTTAATGTTACGGCTGATGAGTGTAATATACAGACACACACATGCACACTCACTGCATACATGACAAGCGTGATCCATTGTCTTTTTAGGGGCACCTACAAGAGTTTCATAAATAATAATGAGAAATACTGATGTACTTTTGCAGCAACTTACATGGGACAAAATTTATAAGGTATTCCCACCACTGGCGAAGAGTTGAATCTCCAAACATGTAGACAACCTTTCCCTTCAGACAGGAGGTGACATTGGATGGAAAAGTGAAGCGCCTGTTCCTGCAGACACGAGACTGCCACACGTCCTGATAATAATACCCTGAGGGGTCCGGAATGGGGAGTCCGGGACTACAAACACTTCTTTCATCTGCAATGACATTGTGCAATGACTGCTCATGTTACCAGAAGTAATACATCCATGAGTGCCCCAACTGTTTTGGAGATGCACTGGGGGCAGCGTTTGAGATGTTAGACAGCAAAGTGCCTCTGGTTACAAATAAATAACGTATATCAGATCAGCATCTAACATAGGGATGGAAGTTTAGCGAGCGCACAGAAGGTGCTGATATGACTCACTACATCCACCTCCCGAATGTTCTCACCTGCGCTGGAATTCCGGGGAAGGATGGTGATTTTTCTCACAGTTGATGAAATAATCTGATCAGTGACCGACCTGTGAGGATACAACAGATAGACTGGGATCTGGTGGTTCTTGACTTCAGACATTATGTTTCTTGCGTAAAATGGTTGCCCCATGGAGATCTACAAAACCTTAACACTTTAATCCTACTCGTAGGTATGATGAACAATCCCACAAAAGTCAACTGAATTGGGTAACAATCATCTATTGTCTATGGTCACCTTCCCCCTATAAATGTTTCATGTTTATCCATTCTATGTTCAGTATGAACTATCCATACCCCTCATATTCCCTATGTAAAGATAAGATTTATGAGTAAGTTTGAGTTGGGTGACCATTGGGCACAACACATAGAAGTAATGTAATGCCCAATGTCGATTCTTACTTGTACTCACTTTTGTAGAAATTGTTGCTCAGTGGCATTGAGTATTGGGCGTCTGGCACCTGCTGAATGCTCCTGGTAGGCACTGCATGGAAAACCTTTTGGCCGGTTGCAGAACCACTCCTCTCTGGATTGGAAGTCCCGGTATGTACACACCTCAGGACCTGGAGGTTGCACATTACACTCCATCGTAGCGCTGCTTCCATCGTGGATGAAGTATCCATGGAAGTAAATCTGTTAAAACAAAACAGCCAGATTGAGTGGGGTCACTTATTTTGCAACATGTTGTTAATACAATAGTAGGAATTTTTTGGAAATAACAGCAATGAATCCTACATGTCCCTGATTGAGGAGCAACATAATGTACAATAGGTGCTCGAAACAAAAGTTGAATGTATTGGTCTATCTCATATTCAAGGGTGCAACTAGCTTCTCTTCTGCTGCCATACTGTCCCGTTACATGGTGTCATTTCATGACCAGGGACTTGTAGCTGCAGCGAGCTCTGGAGGAGCCAGTGCAGAGGATTGGGGTGGTAGTAGCCCTGATGAAATGTCACCATGTACTGCCTTACGGCATTGCACCCTGGGGATCGATGTAGTACAAAAGAAAGAGGCTAGAATTAAACATATAAAACTCTCTTTTACTAAGTGCAACTTAAAACTTAGATTTTAAGTGCAATCTCCTGGCACCAGTAAGAAATATGGAGGCAGTTTGGAGGCTGCAGTTTAGCGCTAGAATTGTACTGGCCTAGTAGCCGTCTGAGTGATGGTATTCTTAGCCTCAGTCCCTTACCTCACAGCAGTGTCTTTAAATGCTGGATATAGCTGTTCATTCTGCTGTCTTTCTCCTCAAGGATTGACTTAAGTACTTGATATAGTTGATATCTGTGATGAAGATTGTCCAGGAGCAGGAGCTCTGCAGTGTGCTTTCTCTCCTCTGTAGGTCTCAGCAGGAACTCCCCTCCTTGCAGGAAGCAGGACCAGCCTATTCCTACCAAGAGGGGAGGAACAGGGTGGTTAGCCCTGTTTGTTTCCAACCATAGCCATCCATTCTCTACTGGTACAGACAGCAAAATAACATGCAAAAAAGCATAACATAATGTAAAACAATAACATTATGCTATTATAGTACCCCTGGTCTGGGGTACTACATAGCGAACACTCAAATATTTAAACCTTGCCCTGTATAAGTGTGTGCCCCAGGGGAGATACGAGTGGAAGTGGATGTTCCGGCAGGATATAGAGTTCCCAAGGTTATATGTGTTATGAAATCTTGAGGGGCCACAGATAAAAGAAAGCGGTTTGTCTCTGGTTATGATCAAGTTCATGTTCCCAGTCAGATGCAATTTCTTCCCTCCTAGATATGCCATGATCAACTATGAGTGTTATGCAAGCCTTACATCACCAAGCACAATGCCAAGCATGGAATGGAGTGGTGTAAAGCATGTTGCCACCGGACTCTGGGGCAGTGGAGATGTTTTTTCTGTGGAATGACCAGTCAGACTTCTCTATCTGGCATCTGATGGACTTCTGAATGCCAGGAGAACATTACCCTCCTCACTGCACTGTGCCAGCTGTACAGTCAGGTGGATGAGGGATAATACTATGTATTTTTTTTTCAGGGGTCAGCCCCCTAGGTACAGTGAACGTAAAACGTAATACTTCAGCAGACCAAGACATTTTGGACAATTGTATGGTGACAACTTGTGGGAACAGTTTGGGGAAGACCCTTTGTTGTTTCATCATGACTGTGCTCAATGCACAAAGCAAGCTCCACAAAGCTCTGACCTCAGCCTTATCCAGAACGGCGACTTCGAGTTCTCTCCTCCAACATTGGGGTCTGATCTCACAAATGTTCTTCTGGATGAATGGGATTCTGAGGGCCTGGCTTCTTGTGAATCTGCACTGAAGATGTTGAGTAATAGTAGTTTCTCCAGTGGTGAGCCCTTTATGTTAAGTTATAATAAGACAGGCAGGGGACCAAATTAAAGTAGAACAGTTTACTTTACAGTCTTTACTGAGCAAAAACTACTACACATGATGGAGGCAGAATATCTTGGGGTTAAATATGATGTAATTGAGTATTAAATAAAATTGTATACATATTCATAGAGGGTTACACATCATGCTGATATATACGTAGAGTATCTATCTGTATATACACTTGAAATACATATTGTAGTGATAATCAGTCTTGGAAAAAGCTATATAAGCCATACAGCAGTCTTATGAGTATTACATCTGTGGTGATATGTACACTATAAGTAATGGGAGGCATGTATGTCCCACTTAGACACCTCCGCTGGGTGAGATAACTGAAATCCAGAAATCTGCAGTGGTTTCAGCAAAGTGTAGTTTGCTAAAACGGTTTAGTCTAGATGTTGTTCTGGGTTGGATTGCATGTGGACTGGGGGATAGGTTTGGTAGTGGGATCTGCCAGTCCACACCCTTCCACTACATGTATTGTCTTTTGCCAAAGGTGATTACAGATGAGGGCTGCTGGAATAAAGGAGGGATAAAACAACCCTCTGTGTATGACTTGAAGAAAGACTGAGGAAGAATGAGAGAGGGGAGCCTGAGAGGCTATGTGTGCTCTCAGCCAGGAGGGCTGAGGGGCCACGAGGCTTTGTAAAACCTGACATTTCAGGGCCCAGCGATGCTTACAGAAAGAGGGTCACACAGTCAGACTCAGGAGGACGTCTCGACCATCTCCCCCCAAAAGGAGAAAATAATGACAATGGCAGACTTCATGGCTACAGGCTGGATGTTATACACTGTGGTAATGGCAGACTGCATGGCTAGAGGCTGGATGATATACACTGTGGTAATGGTAGAGTGCATGGCTAGTGACTGGATGTTATACACTGTGGTAATGGTAGACTGCATGGCTAGAGGCTGGATGTTATACACTGTGGTAATGGTAGACTGCATGGCTATAGGCTGGATGTTATACATTGTGGCAATGGTAGACTGTATGGTTAGAGGCTGGATATTATACACTGTGGTCATGGTAGACTGCATGGCTAGAGGCTGGATGTTATACACTGTGGTAATGGTAGACTGCATAGCTAGAGCCTGGATGTTATACACCTGTGGTAATGGTAAACTGCATAGCTAGAGGCTGGATGTTATACATTGTGGTAATGGAAGACTGCATGGCTAGAGGCTGGATGTTATACACTGTGGTAATGGTAGACTGCATGGCTAGTGACTGGATGTTATACACTGTGGTAATGGTAGACTGCATGGCTAGAGGCTGGATGTTATACACTGTGATAATGGTAGACTGCATGGCTATAGGCTGGATGTTATACATTGTGGCAATGGTAGACTGTATGGTTAGAGGCTGGATATTATACACTGTGGTCATGGTAGACTGCATGGCTAGAGGCTGGATGTTATACACTGTGGTAATGGTAGACTGCATAGCTAGAGCCTGGATGTTATACACCTGTGGTAATGGTAAACTGCATAGCTAGAGGCTGGATGTTATACATTGTGGTAATGGAAGACTGCATGGCTAGAGGCTGGATGTTATACACTGTGGTAATGGTAGACTGCATGGCTAGAGGCTGGATGTTATACACTGTGGTAATGGTAGGCTGCATGGCTAGAGGCTTGATGTTATACACTGCGTAATGGTAGACTGCATGACTAGAGGCTGGATGTTATACACTGTGGTAATGGTAGACTGTATGGCTAGAGGCTGGATTTTATACACTGTGGTAATGGCAGACTGCATGGCTAGAGGCTGGATGTTATACAATGTAGTAATGGTATACTGCATGGCTAGAGGCTGGATGTTATACACTGTGGTAATGATAGACTGCATGGCTAGAGGCTGGATGTTATACATTGTGGTAATGGCAGACTGCATGGCTAGAGGCTGGATGTTATACACTGCGTAATGGTAGACTGCATAGCTAGAGGCTGGATGTTATACACCTGTGGTAATGGTAGACTGCATGGCTAGAGGCTGGATGTTATACACTGTGGTAATGGTAGACTGCATGTCTAGAGGCTGGATGTTATACACTGTGGTAATGGTAGACTGCATGGCTAGAGGCTGGATGTTATACACTGTGGTAATGGTAGACTGTATGGCTAGAGGCTGGATGTTATACACTGTGGTAATGGCAGACTGCATAGCTAGAGGCTGGATGTTATACACCTGTGGTAATGGTAGACTGCATGGCTAGAGGCTGGATGTTATACACTGTGGTAATGGTAGACTGCATGTCTAGAGGCTGGATGTTATACAATGTAGTAATGGTACACTGCATGGCTAGGGGCTGGATGTTATACACTGTGGTAATGATAGACTGCATGGCTAGAGGCTAGATGTTATACACTGTGGTAATGGTAGACTGCATGGGTAGAGACTGGATGTTATACACCTGTGGTAATGGTAGACTGCATGGGTAGAGGCTGGATGTTATACACTGTGGTAATGGTAGACTGCATGGTTAGAGGCTGGATGTTATACACTGTGGTAATGATAGACTGTATGGCTAGAGGCCGGATGTTATACACCTGTGGTAATGGTAGGCTGCATGGCTAGAGGCTGGATGTTATACACTGTGGTAATGGTAGTCTGCATGGCTGGAGACTGGATGTTATACACTGTGGTAATGGTAGACTGCATGGTTGGAGGCTGGATGTTATACACCTCTGGTAATGGCAGACTGCATGGCTAGAGGCTGGATGTTATACACTGTGGTAATGGTAGACTGCATGGTTGGAGGCTGGATGTTATACACCTCTGGTAATGGTAGACTGCATGGCTAGAGGCTGGATGTTATACACTGTGGTAATGGTAGTCTGCATGGCTAGAGGCTGGATGTTATACACTGTGGTAATGGTAGACTGCATGGCTAAAGGCTGGATGTTATACACTGTGGTAATGGTAGACTGCATGGCTAAAGGCTGGATGTTATACACTGTGGTAATGGTAGTCTGCATGGCTAGAGGCTGGATGTTATACACTGTGGTAATGGTAGACTGCATGGCTAGAGGCTGGATGTTATACACTGTGGTAATGGTAGACTGCATGGCTAGAGGCTGGATGTTATACACCTGTGGTAATGGTAGACTGCATGACTAGAGGCTGGATGTTATACACTGTGGTAATGGTAGTCTGCATGGCTAGAGGCTGGATGTTATACACTGTGGTAATGGTAGACTACATGGCTAGAGGCTGGATGTTATACACCTGTGGTAATGGTAGACTGCATGACTAGAGGCTGGATGTTATACACTGTGGTAATGGTAGACTGCATGGCTAAAGGCTGGATGTTATACACTGTGGTAATGGTAGTCTGCATGGCTAGAGGCCGAGGAGTATCAGGCAAACACATGAGATTTGCCAACACTTTCTAGAACCAGGGAAGTCCACCATTTTATCGGTGGCCCTACAGATGCTCCAGAAGAGTTGAAAAGTATAATATTTTCCCCATTTTTTGCTGTACTTTCTGCTTCTGAGCCCGGCCACTGAAAATATCCTCATACTGTTTGGCATCAGGACATTGTCTGAAGGGGTCATTTGATTGGATACATGTTTGAGGAAGCCTCAGATTGTGAGCCGAAACGCACGCGTCACAGAATCCTATATGTGACTAACAAAAGCATCATAAGAATACGAAGATCAAGTGAGTGCCGGTCTTTCCTTACACTATTGTCTGAAGGGGTGTCCTGGAGTAAATGAAGCACAGGAATGGGAAGAGGTTTTACATCTTTTTACATTTAAAAAAATAATAATTCCAAACTTTGTTTTACATTCCCAAGTGGACTACAACTAACAATCATCAGATTGCAAATTGCATGGAATATTGTAAGTTGCTCTTATTATTCTATATAGAATTATTATATTACAGACGTGCCGGCTGAACCTTATGTCTACATAAGATCAGGCATGAGATTGGTAATTATGGTAAAGCAATCATTCAGATAGCCTCCTTAGTGTGTCAGGGGGATTTGGGAGGCCTCGATTAAGCCATTGTTCTCCCAGTCACTACTCCAGGGGTGCCATCCCCACAGGGAGTCTCACATGTAGTCTCAGGTGAGGGGCTCGGCCTCTGCCCAATAATGCACAGTTAGTATTGGGGGGGTATTCCCAGGAGGATGAGCTCAAACCTTGGGGTGGAGTTGGGGTACATAGGACACTGACTAGGGGATGAGGGGGATGCCTGGTTGGAGTTCGATCCATGTGTCGTGGTATTGGTTGTCTGGATATGCATCAGTATGGGACAGTGGAACTACAGGTCCCAGTTTGGTGTATTGTGGACTGGGTCTCGGAGAGTATCTTCCCAAGTGTCCAGGGGTGCAGCTTGTCTGGGCCATCTATCAGCATTTGTTGTATAACTGGGGATGAATTAATAAATACAGTTCCATCGCTTTCCTACCTAGGTTATTACTACGACCCACAATCTCAGATCCTTGCAAATGCTTTCTCTGATCTCCACTGGGGAAAAACTATACTGCCCTAGAAGCGTGCGCTTCCGGTTTTTAGCCCTCTCAGGCGCCCCTGTTCCATTTGACCAAGGCATCTGAGGGGTAAAATGTCTACAGTCGGCATTACTGTCAATCGCGGACATTAGCTGCGGCTGTCTGCTAGCTAAGAATCGTGTGTCATCTTTAATACCCGCCACACATGTATGGCAGATGTCGTGAAGGGGTTATTCTATAGGCAGAATATTATGGAGAAAGAGGAGGAGTGGAATAGGTTGAGCTTGGTGGACGCTGAATGTGCACAAAACTGCACAACTGAACTTCACCTACAGTGAATACAAAAAGTCTACACACCCTGTTAAAATGCCAGATTTTGTCATGCACAAAAAATCTGACCAAAATAATTTCATATTTATTTCCACCTTCAATATGACTAGGGTTGAGCGAACCCGAACTGTAAAGTTCGGGTTCGTACCGAACAATATGGTTTTTCGCATCCGGACCCGAACCTGAACATTTCCGTAAAAGTTTGGGTTCGTTGTTCGGCGATTTCTTCCCGCTTTTTGTAAGGCTGCAGGGCAGCCAATCAACAAGCGTTTCACTACGTTGCCCTAAGAAGCCATCACAGCCATGCCTAATATTGGCATGGCTGTGATTGGCTAAGTGCAGCATGTGACCCAGCCTCTATATAAGCTGGAGTCACGTAGCGCCGCACTTCACTCTGCTGCTTTTACTGTAGGGACAGGATGCTGCTGCTGCTGCTGTGAGGGAGAGATTATGGAAGAGATCTGTAGAACTTGGTGGTGTTAACTCTTCAAACTACAGCGATTATTGAGGGTGCTATGCTAAATATTTGTACCCAGCCCTGAGCCCAGTGATACTGCAAAATAATTTTTAACCCATCTGTTACTGAGGTGGGGGTCGGCGGCCATTTTAGCCACTGCAATGTCCTTGGAACTGCATGTGACCTGCATGTGTGCCAGCCTGCCAGGGACATCAGCCTAAATATTTTCTGGTAGTTCAGTGAAGGAAAACTTCCTTTTTTCTGGCAGGTCAAGTCCCCCTACATTACCTATTTTATAATTTTGCGGAGAATAAACCTGTACTGTGGCACCACAGAGCAATTTTGCACACACCGCTGAAAAACCTATTTTGAAATTTAGCGGTGAAAAACTGCATTTCTGTAGTTGGGTTAATAAACCCGTATTGTTGGTCCACAGATCACGTTTGGCATACAACACACAAAAACCTATTTTATAATTTAGCAGTGACATACTGCATTCCTGTATCTGCATTTCTGTAGTTTATTGCAGTAAACACTGGTTTTGTGCTCCATAGCAGATCTGAGGCTGACCCTGTATTTCAGTCATTTTAAGTAACCTTTTGAACTCCGCATTTACATAGTTGTTCGCAAACACACCGGTTTTGTGGTAGATAGCACATTTGCGGTGTACGCTGCATTTCTGACAGTCAAATTAAACCGTTAACTTCTGTTTTTATATTGTTGGTTGTAAAAATCTAATTTTTGGTGATAGTAAAGTAATTGTATTGAATTGCTCCTTACACTGTTGTGTGACCTAAAGAAATGTATTCTGTTTATGACCCCGGCGCTGCCTTACTGTTAGTGACCTTAATTGTTGACTAGTGGCAGGTAAATTGACACCGGAGATAAATCATCTGTCAGCTTGGTGGGTGAACGCAAATAATGAGGAGAACATCAAATAAGGGACGTGGCCCTGGTCGTGGTGGTGTTGGTGGAGCTCCTGGGAGAGGACGTGGCCATTCTGCACCAACTACAGGTCCAAGTGAAACCCCTTTCTCAGGTGTGACTAGACGACAGAATCTGCAACGTTATTTGTTAGGCCCGAATGCCGCTCTACGGATGGTGAGGCCAGAACAAGTACAGGCGGTAGTAGATTGGGTGGCTGACAGTGCCTCCAGTACCTTAACATTGTCGCCCACTGCTGAAAGCTCAGAGTTGGCGCCTGCAGCCCATGCCCATCAGTCTTTCACCTCACCCCCTTGCAAATCAGCCAAGCAGCCTGAGCCCCAAGTCATGCAGCAGACTCTGATGCTTTTTGATGACTCTGCTGACAAGGTTTCCCAGGGCCATAACCATAGTCCTGTCGCAGAAGTGGAAGAAATTTAGTGCACCGATGCCCAACCACTTAGGTTTAAGGATGAGGACATGGGAAGACCACCGCAGCACGTCTCTGATGATGACGAAACACAGGTGCCAACTGCTGCTGCTTTCTGTGGTGTGCAGACCGGAGGGCAGGGGTAAAGACTGTGTGGAAGATGATGTTGAGAATGACGAGGTCCTAGACCCCAAAATATACCACTGAAATCCATGTTATTCATGGGTGGTGGAAAAATCATATTTTTTAAGGCCAGGAATTACCTTTGCGGCCTGCGCTGCATATGTGACGGGGACAATAATATAGTAAATCCGTCTGTAAGTTCAGGGGTTGACATATTCCAATTTTTTGCTGTCAAGTAACCCTGCACTGAATAGGTGACAGGGACCGAAAATGCGGAAAATCTTCTTTTTAAATTGTTGGGTGCAATATTACCATGTTTGCAGTGAAGAAACCCCTCCTCTGCCTGGGTGCCAGGGGCCTACATTTTCAAAAATCATCTGTTCCATTGGTGGGTGATATTAACCCCATTTTGCCGTGAATTAACCCCTCCTCTGCCTGGGTGCCAGGGGCCTAAATTTCTAAAAAATCGCCTATTCCATTGGTGGGTGACATGAACCCGTTTTGCTTTGAATAAACCTCTGCTCTGCATAGGTGACAGGGACCTAAATTTCTAAAAATCGCCTGTTCCATTTTTGGGTGACATTAACCCCGTTTTACCGTGAATAAATCCCTCCTGTGCCAGTGTGCCAGGGGCCTAAATTTCTAAATATCCCCTTTTCTATTGGTGGGTGAAATGAAACCCGTTTTGCCATTAATAGACCCTTCCTCTGCCTTGGTGCCAGGGACCGACATTTTTAAAAATCGACTGTTCCATTGGTGGGTGACCTGAACCCCGTTTTGCTGTGAATTAACCCCTCCTCTGCCTGGGTGCCAGGGGCCTACATTTCTAAAAATTGCCTGTTCCATTGGTGGGTGACATCAATCCAGTTTTGCCAGTGAAAAACCCCTGCTTGTCATAGGTGACAGGGACCTAAATTTCTAAAAATCACCTGTTCCATTGATTGGTGACATTAAACCCGTTTTGCCATGAATAAACCCCTCCTCTGCCTGGGTGCCAGGGGCCTACATTTTTTTTAAATCATCTGTTCCATTGGTGGGTGATATAAGCCCCTTTTTGCTGGTGAAAAACCCCTGCTGTGCATTGCAAACTTAGTAATCCAACCAAGAAAGACTATCATTCAAAAATTGCCATCTGAATTCCCCAATGTGGGACCAGCTTATGCCCAGAGTGTACAAGGGTTATGCAACAGATCAGACTGTGTGTCCCACCTCACAGGGCACCTTGAAGAAAACCAGAGGTGTACACATTTACTTACTATGTCAACAATACATCTAATTAGAGATGTTAAATCAATTCTAAATGGATCAAATTTGTTTGTAATTTCCCAAATATTCAGCTTCCCAACTAATTCAAAGTTTACTGTGATTCAATTCAGGTGAATCACTCAAAATGGCGCCATGTTACAGATCGGAGGACAGCACAGCTGGGCAGGGAAGCTGAAGAAGGAGGATCACATGACCCTGGTGGGGCCCCGGCCATCAAGCTTGCACATAATGCCTTGCAGTCAGCCTCAACCAATCACAAGGGAAAATACTGACATGTCAGAGTCATTATATACAACCCCAACCAGGGAAGACGTGCCTATTCTGAGCTTTTACGTCGATGTGACAGGACGTCTGTCAGAAAGATAGTAAAGGGAGCTTATCTTTGGACCCGCAATACAACTAGTTTGGGGTCAGATAAGGGCGGTTTTAGGGAAGACAATATGTAGTTATATTTAATTAATTAATAAACAAAAAGAGAGGTTTTTAGCCACTGACAAGACCAGAGTTGCCAACTGTACAGAAAGTTCTGGACAGTCCGTAAAAATAGGCAACTTTTTTCCTGTGTCCGTGAAAAAATAGACAAGTCCGTGATTCTTTTGTGGCTGGTGGTACTTGACAAGATTATTTTGCTGGTAATTATTATCATTTTACAGCTCACAGTAAATGCTGGTGATGAGTCCTTATCAGTATATTGAGCTATAGACATGGATTACGTTTAATCTTTATCTTCCCTTATGGTTTCGCAAGTTGTCCGTAAAAAATGTTAGCTGTCCATTATTTTGGGATTAGTTGTTCAGAAAAAAGAAAAATTCTGGATAGTGTCTGTCAGACCCATTGAAGTATACTAGTGTGTATTACTGGGCTGCAGACATTTCCATCCACTAAGGCTCTGCTTGCAGGTCAAATTTAAAGCTACAGTACTCAATTTTTCCTAATCTATAGTTGCCAGCTATCCGTCCACTTCCACACACATGAAAAAAATCTTAAAAATACTGGCTGATTTATTTTTGTGTCATTAGTGCATTGAACTCTGTCCAATTGTGCATTTTGTTCTAAAAACTATTGCAAATCTTATTAAATTAAATAAGTGTACCAAATCTGATTGGATGTATTTTCCTGCATCACAGTCCCTATATGTTGAACTCTGTCCTATTGTTTCCCCTATACAGTCGCTAATCTCCTACCTTATTGGTCAGGTTTCATACTGTGCTGCTGTCGTGGCTACTGCTGCAACATTATTATTGCCCATCTCCTGCCTTGTCTGTCAGGTTCCATACTATATGGCTACTGCTACGGCTACTGCTGCTGCTACCACTACCCCTACACACTTTCACGTCTCCTTCCTTGTCCGTCAGTTTCCATACTATATGGCTACTGCTACGGCTACTGCTGCCGCTACCACTACCCCTACACACTTTCACGTCTCCTTCCTTGTCTGTCAGTTTCCATTCACTATATGGCTACTGCTACGGCTACTGCTGCCGCTACCACTACCCCTACACACTTTCACGTCTCCTTCCTTGTCCGTCAGTTTCCATACTATATGGCTATTGCTACGGCTACTGCTGCCGCTACCACTACCCCTACACACTTTCATGTCTCTTTCCTTGTCCGTCAGTTTCCATACTATATGGCTATTGCTACGGCTACTGCTGCCGCTACCACTACCCCTACACACTTTCCCGTCTCTTTCCTTGTCCATCAGTTTCCATACTATATGGCTACTGCTACGGCTACTGCTGCCGCTACCACTACCCATACACACTTCCACATCTCCCTCCTTGTCCGTCAATTTCCATACGGTGCTGCTGCCACAGCCACGTACTAAATAGAATCTGCCGAATAATTTTTAGAATCAGACCAGAAACCAATTTCAAGAAATTCACTCATGTCTAACCATAATGTATGAAGGCCATATGAGGAACAGTCCTTGCACTAGACCATCAGAATCATTTTTTTAATCTGCATAATATGAACCAAAACTAAGAAAAACCTCTGTTTTCACCTTGTCGGGCCTAGAGTCTCTCTTCCTGCTTATAATGGAAACGGCTTCACTGGAATGTACCAGAGAGATGTGCACCTCCGCGTCTCCAGGCCAGAGCAGAAGGAACGTGGCTGAATAGCTGCCATTTCTGTGGTCGGTGACAGAACCCGTTACTCCAGCTTTCAGCTTTGGAGAATGTAACTTGGCCTGAAAATAATCCCCTCCATAGGTTTTTAGTCGATCATAATGATCCCGAGCAGTAATGATAACAGTTATACGATCTCCTACGTGGTAGACTTCTTGTGGATGCAGGAAAGCATAAAATGTGGTCTTTGGACTTGTAGAAGACATGAAGTCCACTCCACTGGGGACCTCTGGCCATTGGATCAGCTTGATTAGTCTCTGGATCTCTTCTTGGTCTGAATCTGGTGAGGTTTTTGGGCTTTGTGATGTGTTTGAAGACAAATAACTTATGACAGGTGGTGGATGCCATTTACCTGGAGATCTTAGGGTAAGCAACTCAAATATAATCTGTAAATGAAAGCAAGAAGCAGCCGGTCAATTGTCAAAGAAAACATGGGATTTAAGAAAAAAGTATTTAGTATCTTATAGGACACAAGTCGCAGTTGAAGGAGAAATGTTTTAGAAATATTCTTCAGAATTGTCTACAGGTCTATATTTGTATGTGAGAGCTTTTAAGATTGGGAAGTGCAACAGGAGCCTCCCCCCAGGGCCCTTCCTATTGCGTCCCAGGTGTCCAGACCTTGAGATAAAGTTCAATGGCAGCTTTACTTGAATAAACGTTTCTCCAAACAGTTTTAGGCTTTGTCTTGGTTCCAGTAGGCTTTAGCATTAAACTGGCAGGCAAACTCAACTCTGCTATATCTTTCTCTCACTCTCCTGTACTTACAAGCTAACTTGGTGTCTTAGTTTCCTCTTTATGCTGCACTTCTCGTAATCGGACTTATGTTCAGCTAAAAAGTAGGTTAGAATCCTGGCAGCTCAAACATGGAGTCTCAACCAGAACAAACCAGAACTGCCCCACCTCCTTCTGGAAGGAAGTAGGATTGACCCACTTCTCTCTAATGATAGCTCTGCCATTTATGCTGCCACCTGCTGATAAACCAGGCACACTACATGTAATAAACAGTTACATTACAAGATCATGAATGCACATTGGGGAGGACCTGGAAAGACATACATAAGATGACATTATATTAGCCCATTAGAGATAGTAGCAGGGTGCAGCAGTGGTGACACCACTCTGGGGTTTTACAGAAGTAGGCAAACAAGGTGGTGTTAACCAGCAAACTAAGTAGCAGACCACATGCAGTGCCCCACTCCTTAATAGTGGTGGGGCCCTATATCTTTAAGCCTGTCTTTGTATTATATAAATATATATATATATATATATATATATATATATGTAAACTCCAACAAATTGGCGCAGCACTCCTTAAGTAAAACACATGTTAACACAGCAACGTTTCAGCTCTCTCACATCTCACAGAGCCATTTTCAAGCCAAGTGAATAATACATATCAACATCGTGTTTTTATACATAGTTCATTATTGATTTCACATGTGTGTCATTAAAATCACGTGATAAATAACATAGAAAAAAGTCCTTGTGCCAACAATTCATTCTGTGCAAAGTTCATCCAGGGAGCAGCTCGTCCTACTCCACTGTACAAGCTGACTGTGTATAATAAGGTATATAGTACAAAAAGTGAAAGTGCTCTTGTGCATACATATAAAAACATAGAAGAGCCTGGCTTGCATCGTACCCAGGACATGCTAGAAAGTAGAATAGGAGAACAATAGTTATACAAATTAAAATTACCTTGGCACCAATCACCTCACATATGTCTACTGAAGATGGAGACTTCACCGTACTCGGCGTACCTCTCTTTTCATTGTGCATGCCCTAAAATCCTCCCAGAACATACTTCCTTGTATCCACGGCTTGTCTCGCGGGATGAGCTGCGCATGCGATGACGGAATCATCGCACCTGCGCATACTCATTCCTTTGCGAACAAGTCCATGCTATTAAAGGGCAGGAGATCGGGCAAATGTCCCCGTCCATGGTCTCACAGTAGCATAACGTCCCGTCAATAATAGCATACCAACCCATCTATAGCATTCTATGTATGTATCTATCTAAATGTATATATATTTTACCGTTCATGGGTTCAATCCCGTGTATATACACACGCCCATTCTGGGTCAGCTATTATTGGGGAAGTCACATCTCCCTAAACATTGATTGTGCCCATTAAAATTTAAATATACTTTTTCTGACAATCAGGAAATTAACCCAGGTACTTGCGCTGCTGCAGGCTCCTCTAATGCTGTGGGTCTAGCATCCAAATCAAACGTTCAAAAAATTGGAACCGCGCTGCTTTTAAAATCGCTTCTCAAGATATCCGCACGTTTTGGATCCTTTCCTGGTGTGAGACTTCCAGCGTCCTGGACACCGAGCACAAATCTCCCGTCTCCAGTTAAGCTGAAATGAAGATACACATCGTGCAACACCTTTTTGGTAAAAACACTCAAGTTATTTATTGCACTTACAGGATTTCAGAAGTTAAAAGGTATGTCATCGATTATAAAATCATCATTGCCCGACCCGGGTTTCGCTGACCGGAGCTTCGTCTGGGGCGAAAATCTACCTCATATCCGGGGTGGTGCTTTTTATACACACCCCGTGCATAATCACATACTTCCATACACATGCATTACACCTTCATTTGATCATCACCTTTGCTGTCTCCTTAATTCTATCAGGACCCGACCAGATAGCCCGCATTCAGAATCTCTGTTTTCTTTCATAACTAGATCACAAACCACTACTATCCTTCATTCATAGATCTCGGATAAACATCATCACCTGGTGTCCACCCCCCTCTACTACATCGTAGTCACATGTTGTTTCTGACCATTCACAAAGAGTATAGTAAATCCTTATTTCACCAAGCAGGGTTTTAAATCGAATTCAATATTAAGTCCCCCTGGCTGCAGTGTTCCCAGATTATAAATCCATTGCACCTCCTTATGATTAATCTGGGCCGTCGCATCACCTCCGCGCCAATGCGGGCGGACGCTTTCTACCCCTACAAATCTTAACCCCTTCGGGTTTTTGTTGTGCTGCAACTTGAAATGGGCCGACACGCTATGTGTCATTAATCCTTTCCGTATATTCCGGATGTGTTCTTGTACCCTAATTTTAAGTTTTCTCGTCGTTCGTCCTACATATTGTATCCGACATGGACACTCTAGTACGTATATGACATTTTCTTTGTCGCACATGCATTCTCCCCTGATTTTAAATGTTCGTCCATTGTTACATGAAGTGATGATTTCAGCACTAATTTTCTTTTCTTTATATTCTCGATTTTTACAAGGACCGCAAAACCCACACCAGGTGAATTTCCCTTCTTTTTCTTTCATTTTATTCACCACAGGGGGTATTGCGCTCCGAACCAACTTGTTCTTTACATTGGGTGCTTTTTTATATACAATATCTGGGGCTGCAGGTATCACGGTACCAATAATTGGGTCGTTCTTCAATACTTTCCAGTTCTGTTTTATTATATTTTTTAATATTCCTGCTTTAGCATTAAAACCAGTGAGGAAGGTGAAGCGAAAATCTTTTTCTTTCCTTTTCTTTTTTTCACTATTCCCCTCTCCCATTTCTGTCCTCATTGCTTTTACTGAGATTCTAGATTCCTCTAAACACTTCTCCTCGTACCCCTTCTCCCTAAACCGGGATTTTAGTACAAGACTTTGGTTCTCATAATCCCCATTATTCATACAATTACGAGAGATTCTCTGGAACTGCCCCTTTGGAATATTCTTAAGCCATGGTCCAAAGTGACAGCTCCTGGTATCAATGTATGAATTCACGTCAGTCGGTTTGAAGTGTGTTTTTGTTATGAGGCGTCCTTCCTTTCTCTCCACACACAGATCCAGGAAGACTACCGACTCCCTACTGGTTTCACCAGTAAATTTTAGATTCCACTCTTCTGAATTTAAATTTGTAATGAAATCCTTTAGGGCCCCCCTTCTCCTTCCCAAAGGAGAAAACAGTCATTGATGTATCTTCTCCAGAGGGTCAAGGTGCCCCCCCGGAGAAGGTACTCCCAACTTAGGAGCGATGACTGTCTCCTCCCAGTACCCCATGAAGATATTTGCGAAACTGGGGGCGAATTTCGCCCCCATCGCCGTACCAACGCGCTGCAGGAAGAAGGTGTCATCATACCAAAAGTAATTTCTCTCTAGGCAGTATGTGAGGCACTCAATGATGAACTCCGCCTGTATCTTTGTCATAGTGTCATCTCCATATAATCTCTTTTCAACTGCCTTCAGACCCAAGGATTTAGGGATGATGGTATACAGCGATGATACATCAACGGTAGCCATCCAAAGATTTTCCTTGCATGGGCCCAACCCCTTGATGATCTGTATCATACTGTCGGTATCCCTCAAGTATGAGGCATTCTGAATCACATACGTCTGGAGAAAGTAGTCGATGTACTGGGTTACTCTACAGGTTAGGGAGCCGATCCCGAGACAATAGGGCGTCCCAGTGGATCGACTAGCCTTTTATGGACTTTAGGTAGGTGATAAATCACAGGTAATATGGGATGAGCCACAGTTAAATAATCAAATTCCTTTTTATTCAAGATACCCTTCTCCAGACCTCTTTTTAATATTTTATCCAATTCTTCTTTATACTCTCTCGTTGGATCTTTACTCAATCTCTGATATGTCACCTCATCTGATACCAATCTCCTTATTTCCTTATCATAATCCCCCTTGTTCATTAGCACCCCCCCCCCAACCCCTTTGTCCGCGGATTTCACTACTAGATTTATATTCTCTTCTAGGTTTTTTAGGGCATCTCTCTCTTCTTTGCATAAATTTCTCTGTATATTCTTATTGTCTAGTTCTTCCAGCCCTTTCAACACCCCCCTTTTGAATGCCTCAATACATTCGTTGTCACCATTTTTAGTAAAAAATCTTGATTTTTCTTTCATCTGTGTGTGTCTGATGTTACCAAACCCAGTATTATTTCTAACTTCTGGTGTTGGATTACTAATGAAGTATTTAGCTATATTCAACCTCCTGATGAATTTGTGAACATCCAGGAACGCTTCAAATTTATTAATACTGTTGGTTGGGGCAAAATTAAGTCCTCTAGATAAAACCCTTTCCTCAACTGGCGTGAGTTCATGGGAACTTAAATTAAAGATCCCTTTTACACTTCCTTCATTCTCTTCTCTTTTGGCCCTACTTTTGCCTTTTCCTCGTCCTCCTCTCGTAGTCCTCTTTTCTGAGGGGTTCTCTCCCTTGACTGTTCTTCTCTCTGCACCCCCTTTATTGCCTGATGGGGAAAATTCTGTTGTTTAACCTCTCCTGTTGATATTCCTCCTTCTTGTCCCTTCTCACTTCTTATTTCCTTCTTCTGGGTAGCTTCTACTTTATTTTCTCCCTTATTAGTTTACTCCGTTTGATCAAACTGAAATCTGTTCCTACTCTGATGATAATTATTTCTACCTCTTCCTCCTATATATCCTCTCTGAGTTCCATAGTAGGTTCTACGATCCTGGTCCGGATTAAAACCTCCACTCCCTCCATACTGGTAGCTGTAATCATCATAATTTCTCCCTGGTCTATCCCCCCACCACGGTGGTCTCCTACCGCTGTTAGCATCAAATCTCCCATCTCTAAAATCATTGTTCATATTCCTATTGTGGTAATAACCGCCATTACTGTAATTGTAATAGCCGTTGTTACTTATTTTCCCCATATTCGTCTTGACATTCCCCTGTTTTCTCATTTCCTTCACGTCATCATTCCTGTGTGTTCCCTGTTGGGGATAACCCACACCAAGTGCCTCTGCGTGCGTTTTTTCTGTAGCGACTACTTGCTCTTTCTTCCCTTTCCATTTATATATACTACCCTGTTTGTATTCCTCACATACTTTCGTATATTTCTTTAGATTTTTGTTTTTAATCTCACCCTCGGTCATAATCAACCAGTTTCGCAAATATCTTCATGGGGTACTGGGAGGAGACAGCCATCGCTCCTAAGTTGGGAGTACCTTCTCCGGGGGGCACCTTGACCCTCTGGAGAAGATACATCGATGACTGTTTTCTCCTTTGGGAAGGAGAGGGGGGGCCCTAAAGGATTTCATTACAAATTTAAATTCAGAAGAGTGGAATCTAAAATTTACTGGTGAAACCAGTAGGGAGTCGGTAGTCTTCCTGGATCTGTGTGTGGAGAGAAAGGAAGGACGCCTCATAACAAAAACACACTTCAAACCGACTGACGTGAATTCATACATTGATACCAGGAGCTGTCACTTTGGACCATGGCTTAAGAATATTCCAAAGGGGCAGTTCCAGAGAATCTCTCGTAATTGTATGAATGATGGGGATTATGAGAACCAAAGTCTTGTACTAAAATCCCGGTTTAGGGAGAAGGGGTACGAGGAGAAGTGTTTAGAGGAATCCAGAATATCAGTAAAAGCAATGAGGACAGAAATGGGAGAGGGGAATAGTGAAAAAAAGAAAAGGAAAGAAAAAGATTTTCGCTTCACCTTCCTCACTGGTTTTAATGCTAAAGCAGGAATATTAAAAAATATAATAAAACAGAACTGGAAAGTATTGAAGAACGACCCAATTATTGGTACCGTGATACCTGCAGCCCCAGATATTGTATATAAAAAAGCACCCAATGTAAAGAACAAGTTGGTTCGGAGCGCAATACCCCCTGTGGTGAATAAAATGAAAGAAAAAGAAGGGAAATTCACCTGGTGTGGGTTTTGCGGTCCTTGTAAAAATCGAGAATATAAAGAAAAGAAAATTAGTGCTGAAATCATCACTTCATGTAACAATGGACGAACATTTAAAATCAGGGGAGAATGCATGTGTGACAAAGAAAATGTCATATACGTACTAGAGTGTCCATGTCGGATACAATATGTAGGACGAACGACGAGAAAACTTAAAATTAGGGTACAAGAACACATCCGGAATATACGGAAAGGATTAATGACACATAGCGTGTCGGCCCATTTCAAGTTGCAGCACAACAAAAACCCGAAGGGGTTAAAATTTGTAGGGGTAGAAAGCGTCCGCCCGCATTAGCGCGGAGGTGATGCGACGGCCCAGATTAATCATAAGGAGGTGCAATGGATTTATAATCTGGGAACACTGCAGCCAGGGGGACTTGATATTGAATTCGATTTAAAACCCTGCTTGGTGAAATAAGGATTTACTATACTCTTTGTGAATGGTCAGAAACAACATGTGACTACGATGTAGTAGAGGGGGGTGGACACCAGGTGATGATGTTTATCCGAGATCTATGAATGAAGGATAGTAGTGGTTTGTGATCTAGTTATGAAAGAAAACAGAGATTCTGAATGCGGGATATCTGGTCGGGTCCTGATAGAATTAAGGAGACAGCAAAGGTGATGATCAAATTAAGGTGTAATGTATGTGTATGGAAGTATGTGAATATGCACGGGGTGTGTATAAAAAGCACCACCCCGGATATGAGGTAGATTTTCGCCCCAGACGAAGCTCCGGTCAGCGAAACCCGGGTCGGGCAATGATGATTTTATAATCGATGACATGCCTTTTAACTTCTGAAATCCTGTAAGTGCAATAAATAACTTGAGTGTTTTTACCAAAAAGGTGTTGCACGATGTGTATCTTCATTTCAGCTTAACTGGAGACGGGAGATTTGTGTTCGGTGTCCAGGACGCTGGAAGTCTCACACCAGGAAAGGATCCAAAACGTGCGGATATCTTGAGAATTGATTGTGCCCATATATTATCCTTGTCACAAACCATATACACTCCAACCTTAAATTTCAAATTTCTCCTAGACTTTCTTAATTCTCTATAGCAATGTAATCTACACAAATATTTATAGATGACAAAAAGTTATATACCGGTAACCAAATTGCATAATTCACCTATTACAACCATCCGAAGACCAAAAGGCTATCATGAGCCTGAGCTTCACGGGTACCTCAGAAAGATCTTTAACTGAACATACCAGTGGTAACCCTAAAATCCACGTTGAGCCTCATAGGCTTCAGTGTGTTGAGACCAAAGATCCACTTCAGTTCATATTTTTTGAGGCAAGCCTCCCTGTCACCTCCTCTTTTTGACACAGCTATATGTTCAAGGATCATAAAGCGCAGATCCTGTTCTTTGTGGGTTTTTTTCAAAAAAATGTTTAGAGACCGGGAGATCCTTCCTCCCGTCCCTAATGCTCTGTCGATGGTTATTTAACCTTACTTTCATCTCTGCAGTTTCCCCAACGTATAGTAATTTACACGGGCACCATAGTACATACATAACCCATGCTGAACTACAGGTTAAATACTGGTGAATCTTGTATTTTTCCTGTGTCCTGGGATGTATGAAATATTGTCCTTTGTGCATGTATTTACAGTCAACACAATTCAAACGGCGTAGATCCCACTGCTCTTCATTTTAAAGTACATTTGTTTTGTTTCTTTTTTCACAGGAATTGCGGCCCTCACTAATTGGTCCTCAATACTCTTAGTTCTTCTATATGACATAACATGAGCTTTCTTAAAAGTCTCTATTTGAGGGAACTCTCTTTATATTGAGCCCCAATGCCTTCTGATAATTTGTTAAATTTTTGGAGAAAACTCATTATATGTAGTCACAAAAGGGATCCTATCCATTCCCTGCTTGGTCCATCCCTTTTTTAATTCCTCCCTTGGAATAGTTTTCACCTTATTCATCGGTCTATTCAATAGGGACCTAGGATACCCCCTTTGGACAAAAGATTCACTCATTGTCTGCAAGGCCACTTCTATTTTATCTTCTACATCAATAATTCGTTTAACTCTTATCATTTGACTGTATGGGAGTGAATTTATCATTTTTCTAGGATGACAACTTGTAAAGTGTAATAATGTATTTTTGTCAGTTGGTTTCACGTGTAAATCCGTATGCATAGAGTCATCCTGTATATATACCACTGTGTCAAGGAATTGTAGCCTATTTTCAGATGTCACCCAGGTGAATTTAATACCCTCATCCATAGAATTCAAGAACCATTGGAACTCCTCCAAGGCCTCCATGGTTCCTGTCCAAATGAGGAACACGTCATCTATGTACCTCCACCACGTCAATACATGTCTGTAGTGGGGAGATACATAGATAAAGCGCTCCTCAAGTGACCTCACGAATATATTTGCATAAGTAGGCGCGACGTTGGAACCCATCGCCGCGCCTACCCGTTGCAAATAGAATCTGTCCTGGAAAGAAAAGTAATTACAACACAACGTAAGTTCCAATAATTCCAACAGGAATTCCTTAACCCTGTCTGGGTATAAATCCTTTATGCTTTAATAGCATGGACTTGTTCGCAAAGGAATGAGTATGCGCAGGCGCGATGATTCCGTCATTGCGTGCGCAGCTCATCCCGCGAGACAAGCCGTGGATACAAGGAAGTATGTTCCGGGAGGATTTTAGGGCATGCGCAATGAAAAGAGAGGTACGCCGAGTACGGTGAAGTCTCCATCTTCAGTAGAGATATGTGAGGTGATTGGTGCCAAGGTAATTTTAATTTGTATAACTATTGTTCTCCTGTTCTACTTTCTAGCATGTCCTGGGTACGATGCAAGCCAGGCTCTTCTATGTTTTTATATGTATGCACAAGAGCACTTTCACTTTTTGTACTATATACCTTATTATACACAGTCAGCTTGTACAGTGGAGTAGGACGTGGTGCTCCCTAGATGAGCTTTGCACAGAATGAATTGTTGGCACAATGGACTTTTTTCTATGTTATTTATCACGTGATTTTAATGACACACATGTGAAATCAATAATGAACTATGTATAAAAACACGATGTTGATATGTATTATTCACTTTTACTTAAGGAGTGCTGCGCCAATTTGTTGGAGTTGTAGAGAGACCCCATGACCAGGGGTGGACGCGTGCACCATAGAAATACATTGAAGGAGTGCTGCCGAATTTTTGCTTTTTATATATATATATATATAGCTGTAAACTCCTAAGGCTGGTAAAGAATGCTACACCTTAGTCACCGCTAGATGGTGCTGGTACATTCAATATAACAGGGACAGGCTAGACATAATTAGTGAGTTCTGAGGAGAAAGTTAGTTGATAGTGATGAAGAGAGTCAGACATGTCCACCATCAGCTGCAACTTTAGCCCCTTGGCTCTTGCCAGACTGAGGGAGTTTTGAGAAGAAGATATCAGAGGCTACCTAACACAGACCAGAGTAACTGTGGATATAGAGCAAGTCTAGTGGATATAGCAGCAGTCTTAGCTTATGGACTCCACAGCACCCAGTGACCGGGAGAAACCTCCAGAACCTGGACACAGCCTGACAACTAAGCACAAAGTTGTGTGTTCCCACATTCCTCTATAGCCCATGTGGATCTATTTCTGATGGCAACCAGTACAATGAATGGGGCAGATGATGGAGGCCTGTTGTTAGAGAGAACCGCCCTGTAGGTTGCAGAAAGGAATACAAGATAAGATTATATTATATTAAATCCAGAACCTGGCTGTTAGCAAGTGGACCAGTTGCCCAGTGAGTACAGATAGAGGACTCTGATTCCAGCACATGGAAGCTTGTTAGTACCTCACCTTAGCCTGTTAGTACCTCACCTGAGCCTGTTAGTACCTCACCTGAGCCTGTTAGTATCTCACCTGAGCCTGTTACCAGGAATTGCAGAAGAAGTGAGATCTGAAGTGTAATGTGCTTTATATGGATTTTACCAACTACCTCTGCCATGCCAATGAACCTGTATGTCTACCTCAAGGCAAGTGATTATCAGTAAATGTTCCAGTTATTTATATCTAAACTGACTCTTCCTCTTTCTACACCGACTTGCACCCAAGGGTGCTGGCATCAGGAGCCTCAGGGACCCTGCCTTCCCTGCACCTAAAACCAATACCACCAAAGGCACCTCAACCAACATCTGGCAGGAGATCCCTCAACATCAGAGTGTGCCACGAAGTGTCAATATTTTGTGTGGCCAGTGACCACCATTATATTCCAGCACTGCTTTAACTCTCTTGGGCATGGAATTCACTAGAGCTTAACAAGTTGACAATGCCGATTCCACTCCTCCATGACGACATCAAGAGCTAGTGGATGTTAGCCACCTTGCCCTCCTCCACCTTCCATTTAAGGATGCCCCACAGATGCTTAATAGGGTTTAGGTCTGCAGACATGCTTGGCCAGTCCAGCACCATTCCCTCAGTTAGTTTAGCAGGGCAGTGGTCGTCTTGGAGGTGTTTGGGGGTCGTTATCATGTTGGAATACTGCCCTGAGACCCAGTTTCTGAAGGGAGGGAATCATGCTCCGCTTCAGTATGTCACAGGACATGTTGGGATTCATGGTACCCTGAATGAACTGTAGCTCCCCACAGCCAGCAGCACTCATGCAGCCCCAAACCATGACATTGCCACCACCATGCTTGACTATTAGTGATGAACGAGCACCAAAGTGTTCGGGTGTTCGGGTACTTGGTCCGAACACATAGCGATATTTGTGCGCTCGGCCAAGCACCCAAGTATAATGGAAGTCAATAGGAGACAACTAGGCACCCCCTGCTCGGATGAGGGTAGGGTGCCTGGTCCATTGAAAAAGGTCAGAAAGTGACAGAAACACCACTGAAATGGATCTGGAAAAGCATGGGGACCATGTCTGGGTGCATCTTGGACTCCAATGTCGCAGCTGGGAACCATATACTCTCAGTTGTCCGCCACTTTTACATAGCTACAAAATCCCGCCCAAAATCCCGTCCCCTCAAAAAAAAAAAGACATTTTTAGAGGTAAAATTGTTAGGAAACATTCTTTCCTGTATATTCAATTGTATATACAGTGCAAGTGCTGCCAAAAATTACAAGGAAGAAGCTCTCCGATACAGCCTGTATATCACATAACGGAGGGCCTCATTCACATGGTGCTACAATTGTTCAGGTAGTGCGACTCCTACACTCATAAAGCCTATGTACTAAGTGAAAGGGCTGCCAAAAATTACAAGGAACCGGCACTCCAATGCACACTTTATTACACATAAAGGAGGGCATCATACACACCCTTGAAAAATGATTATTGATGGCCTACTGGTGACTCTCAAAAACATTTGGAGCAAGGGCCTGCTGGTTACCCTCTAAAATATTATAGTTGAGGGCCTGAAGGTGAGTGGACCCTATAAAAAATTGTAGTGAGGTCCTGAAGGTGAGCGAACCCCTTAAACATTGCAGTGATGGCCTGCAGGTGAGCAGAACGTATAAAGCATTGGAGGTGAGGGCCTGAAGCCAAGCGAACCCCATAAAATATTGCAGTAATGGCCTACAGATGAGCAGACCATATAAAGCATTGGAGGTGAGGGACTGAAGGTGAGCGAACCCAATAAAATATTGCATTGATGGCCTACAGGTGAGCAGACCGTATAAAGTATTGGAGGTGAGGCCCTGAAGCCAAGCGAACCCCATGAAACATTGCAGTAATGGCCTACAGGTGAGCAGACCGCATAAAGCATTGGAGTTAAGGGCCTGAAGGTGAGGGAACCCCATAAAACATTGCAATAATGGCCTACATATGCCCTTTTTTTGCGGTGAAAAGGGTGCATCTGAATCTTGTGGATTGAGTACATTATAAAGCATACATTTAAATTGCGTTATTGTTCCTCATTAGCTCAGCTTTCCTCTGGTGGAGTGGAGAAGTCAGGAGCAATCCAGGTCGTGTTCATTTTTCTCTGAGTCAACCTGTCAGCATTGTCAGTGGACAAGCGGATACACTTATCAGTTATAATGCCACCAGCAGCACTAAATACACGCTCAGACAATACGCTGGCGGCAGGGCAGGCCAGCACCTCCAAGGCGTAGAGCGCAAGTTCATGACACGTGTCCAGCTTGGACACCCAGTAGTTGTAAGGGATGATTTAGGACACTGACACGGTCTGCAATGTATTCCTTCACCGTCTTCCAAAACTTTTCCCTCCTTGTAGCACTAGACCACGCTTCAGGGTGAGGTTGCTGGCGGGGTCTCATGAAAGTGTCCCATGTCTTGGAGAGTGTTGCCCTGTCTCTGTTGGAACTGCTGTGTGCCCCCCTTGTCTCCCTTCCTCGGTTGCCGAAGGAAGTACGGACTCTGACGGTCGCATTGTCAGATGGAAAATTTTGGAGCAATCTGTCAACAAGTACCTTCTGGTATTGTATCATTTTACTCGTCCTTTCCACCACAGGAATTAGAGATGAGAAGTTCTCTTTGTTGTGGCGATCGCGGGAAAGGCGGCCTAATATGAAGTCAGCCATGTGTACCAGAGTACCAACAGACAAGACGTCGATGTCAACATCAGGATGACTCTCCATACCCTCCTCCTTTTCTGCCCATCCACGCTGAACAGATGGAATTAAAGTTCCATGGGTACTACCCTCTGTAGCAGAGGCAAGTATCTCCAGCTCCTCCTCCTCCTCTTTCTCCTCTTCATGGCCCAATTCGTGCTGAGAAGATGGTGGTCTGGCTATCACCCTGTGTAATGTCCTCCCGCATTTCCTCGTCTGCCACATTCAGAGCGTCCTCCTTAATTGTGAGCAGTGATCGTATGAGTAGACACAGCAGTGGGATGGTTATGCTAATAATAGCGTTATCACCACTTACCATCTGTGTGGATTCATCAAAGTTTTTTAAAACCTCACATAGGTCTGACAGCAATTCCCACTCCTCGCTTGTGAATAGTGGCAGTTGACTTGAAAGGCGACGACCATGATGCAGCTGGTATTCCACAACTGCCCTCTGCTACTCACAAAGCCTGGCCAACATGTAGAACATACAGTTCCACCGCATGCTCACGTCGCACAACAGTCAGTGAGCTGGAAGCCGCAAACGCTGCTGCAGCATTGACAGACCGGCTGAAGCTGTGGAAGACTTGCATAAATGGGCACACAAGCGGCACGCCTTCATTAGTAGCTCCTGCAAATAGGGATAGGTTTTGATAAACCGCTGAACCACTAAGTTTAAGACGTGCGCTAGGCATGGAATGTGTGTCAGGTTGCCGAGCTCCAAAGCCGCCACCAAGTTACGGCCATTGTCAGACACAACCATGCCTGTTTGTAGGTTAGGTGGCGAGAGCCACAGCTCAGTCTGGTCCCTTATATCCTGACATAGCTCTGCGGCGGCGTGCTGTTTGTCCCCTAAGCAGATCAGCTTCAGCACGGCCTGTTGACGCTTACCCACTGCAGTGCTACACTGCTTCCAGCTAGGGACTGATGGCTGACTGCTGTTAGAGGTGGAAGTGGAGGAGAAGGCGGCGGAGGAGGAGAAGTGGGGGTTGGAGCCAGTAACATAGCTGCTGGCAGAGAGACCCTGATGGACGTAGGGCCCGCAATCCTGGGCGTGGGTAGCACCTGTGCCATCCCAGGTTAAGACTCACTCCTGGCCTCCACAACATTCACTCAGTGTGTGGTCAGGGAAATACTGAATATGTAAAAAACAAATAAAAGCAGATAAAACTAGAGACCGAGAGATTAATTGCCAAAGAGAGCAAAACTAACCCTAAAATGTTCTTCAATTATATAAATGTTAAAAAATATAAATCTGAAGGTGTCGGCCCTTTACATAGCAATGAGGGGGGTGTTGCAGAGAGCGACGAGGAGAAAGCAAAGCTGGTAAATATTTTTTTCTCCACTGTTTTCACTGAGGAAATTAAACTGTCAGATGAAATGCTAAATGTAAAAGTAAATTCCCTATTAAAAATGTCCTGTCTGACCCAGGAAGAAGTACAGCAGCGACTTAAAAAAGATTAAAATAGACAAATCGTCAGGACCGGATGACATACACCCCCGTATCCTAAGGGAATTAAATAATGTCATAGCCAGACCCTTATTTCTGATATTTGGGGTCTCAATACTGACAGGGAATGTCCCACAGGATTGGTGCATAGCAAATGTGGTGCCAATATTCAAAAAGGGTCGAAAAACAGAGCCTGGAAATTATAGGCCGGTAAGTCTAACATCTGTTGTGGGTAAACTGTTTGAAGGGTTTCTGAGAGATGCTATCTTAGAGGATCTCAATGGAAATAAGCAAATACCGCCATATCAGCATGACTTCATGAGGGATCGGTCATGCCAAACGAATGTAATCAGTTTCTATGAGGAGGTAAGTTCTAGACTTGACAGCGGCGAATCAATGGATGTCGTATATCTGGACTTCTGCAAAGCATTTGACACCGTACCTCATAAAAGGTTAGTATATAAAATGAGAATGATCGGACTGGGAGAAAATGTCTGTATGTGGGTAAGTAACTGGCTGAGTGACAGAAAACAGAGGGTGGTTATTAACGGTACACACTCAGATTGGGTCACTGTCACTAGTGGGGTACCTCAGGGGACAGTACTGGAGGGGTCAATGTCACTAGTGGGGTACCTCAGGGGTCAGTATTGGGCCCTATTCTGTTCAATATATTCATTAATGATCTTGTAGAAGGCTTACACAGTAAAATATCAATTTTTAAAGTAAAGTAAGCTCGGGCAGAGAAGTGGCAGATAATGTTTAACACTGACAAATGTAAGATTATACACATGGGAAGGAATAATGCAAGTCACCCGTACATACTAAATGGTAAAACACTCAGTAACACTGACATGGAAAAGGAATTTTAGTGAACAGTGTCAGGCAGCTACTGCCAAGGCCAATAAGATAATGGGTTGCATGAAAAGGGGCATAGATGGCGGTGATGAGAACATAGTCCTACCACTGTACACATCACTGGTCTGACCACACATGGAGGACTGTGTACAGTTCTGGGCTCCTGGGAACAAGGCAGACATAGCAGAGCTGGAGAGGGTTCAGAGGAGGGTAACTAAAGTAATAACTGGAATGGGGCAACTACAGTACCCTGAAAGGTTATCAAAATTAGGGGATTATTTACTTTAGAAAAAAGACGACTGAGGGGAGATCTAATAACTATGTATAAATATATCAGGGGTCAGTACAGAGATCACTCCCATCATCTATCTATCCCCAGGACTGTGACTGTGACGAGAGGACATCCTCTGCGTCTGGAGGAAAGAAGGTTTGTACACAAACATAGAAGAGGATTCTTTACGGTAAGAGCAGTGAGACTATGGACTCTTTACTGTAAGAGCAGTGGGACTATGGACTCTTTACTGTAAGAGCAGGGAGACTATGGACTCTTTACTGTAAGAGCAGGGAGACTATGGACTCCTTACTGTAAGAACAGTGACACTATGGACTCTTTACTGTAAGAGGAGTGAGACTATGGACTCTTTACAGGAAGAGCAGTGAGACTATGGACTCTTTACTGTAAGAGCAGTGAGACAATAGACTCTTTACTGTTAGAGCAGTGAGACTTTAGACTCTTTACTGTTAGAGCAGTGAGACTATGGACTCTTTACTGTAAGAGCAGTGAGACTATGGACTCTTTACTGTAGGAGCAGTGAGACTATGGACTCTACTGTAAGAGCAGTGAGACTATGGGCTCTTTACTGTAAGAGCAGTGAGACTATGGACTCTTTACTGTTAGAGCAGTGAAACTATGGACTCTTTACTGTAGGAGCAGTGAGACTATGGACTCTTTACTGTAAGAGCAGTGAGACTATGGACTCTACTGTAAGAGCAGTGAGACTATGGACTCTATACTGTAAGAGCAGTGAGACTGTGGACTCTTTACTGTAAGAGCAGTGAGACTATGGACTCTTTACTGTAAGAGCAGTGAGAATATGGACTCTTTATTGTAAGAGCAGTGAGACTATGGACTCTTTACTGTAAGAGCAGTGAGACTATGGACTCTTTACTGTAAGAGCAATGAGACTATGGACTCTGTACTGTAAGAGCAGTGAGACTATGGACTCTTTACTGTAAGAGCAGTGAGACTATGGACTCTTTACTGTAAGAGCAGTGAGACTATGGACGCTTTACTGTAAGAGCAGTGAGAATGTAGACTCTTTACTGTAAGAGCAGTGAGACTATGGACTCTTTACGGTAAGAACAGTGAGACTATGTACTCTTTACTGTAAGAGCAGTGAGACTATGGACTCTATACTGTAAGAGCAGTGAGACTATGGACTCTTTACAGTAAGAGCAGTGAGACTATGGACTCTTTACGTTAAGAGCAGTGAGATATTGGACTCTATACTGAAAGAGCAGTGAGACTATGGACTCTTTACTGTAAGAGCAGTGAGACTATGGACTCTTTACTGTAAGAGCAGTGAGACTATGGACTCTTTACGGTAAGAACAGTGAGACTATGGACTATTTACTGTAAGAGCAGTGAGACTATGGATTTTATACTGTAAGAGCAGTGAAACTATGGATTCTTTATGGTAAGAGCAGTGAGACTATGGACTCTTTACTGTAAGAGCAGTGAGACTATGGACTCTATAATGTAAGAGCAGTGAGACTATGGACTCTTTACGGTATGAGCAGTGAGACTATGGACTCTTTACTGTAAGAGCAGTGAGACTATGGACTGTTTACTGTAAGAGCAGTGAGACTATGGACTCTTTACGGTAAGAGAAGTGAGACTATGGACTCTTTACTGTAAGAGCAGTGAGACTATGGACTCTTTACTGTAAGAGCAGTGAGACTATGGACTATTTACTGTAAGAGCAGTGAGACTATGGACTCTTTACGGTAAGAGAAGTGAGACTATGGACTCTTTACTGTAAGAGCAGTGAGACTATGGAACTCTCTGCCTGAGGAGGTGGTGATGGTGAGTACAATAAAGGAATTCAGGAGGGGCCTGGAGGGGTTTGTGAGATGGAGAGCTGAATGCTGCCGTGTGACATGGTGGAGATGCTTGGTGACGCAGGTGGTGTTGTCGGTGGCACATCCTCTGTTTGGTGGGCGGCAGGTGCCAACATTCCTCCCGAGGCGGAGGAAGAGGCCGAGGCAGCAGCAGAAGAGGGAGCAGGGGGAGCCAGAGTGAGTTCCTTGCTTTTAAGGTGTTTACTCCACTGCAGTTCATGCTTTGCATGTAGATTCCTGGTCATGCAGGTTGTGCTAAGTTTCAGAACGTTAATGCCTCGCTTCAGGCTCTGATGGCACAGCGTGCAAACCACTCGGGTCTTGTCGTCAGCACATTGTTTAAAGAAGTGCCATGCCAGGGAACTCCTTGAAGCTGCCTTTGGGGTGCTCGGTCCCTGGTGGTGGTGGCCAGTAGCAGGCGAACTCTCTTGGCGGCGGCTGTTCTGCTTTTGCCCCCTGCTCTCTCTTTTGCTACGCTGTTGGCTCGGTCTCACCACTGCCTCTTCCTCTGAACTATGAAAGTCAGTGGCACGACCTTTAGTCCATGTGGGGTCTAAGACCTCATCGTCCCCTGCATCGTCTTCCACACAGTCTTCCTCCCTGACCTCCTGTTCGGTCTGCACACTGCAGAAAGACGCAGCAGTTGGCACCTGTGTTTCGTCATCATCAGAGACGTGCGGACTCCGATGAGGTGGTATTCCCATGTCCTCATCATCAGGAAACATCAGTGGTTGTGCATCAGTGCATTCTATGTCTTCCACCACTGGGGAAGGGCTAGGTGGATTTCCTTGGGAAACCCTGCCAGAAGAGTCTTCAAACAGCATAAGAGACTGCTGCATAACTTGAGGCTCAGACAGTTTCCCTGATATGCATGGGGGTGATGTGACAGACTGATGGGCTTGGTTTTCAGGTGCCACCTGTGTGCTTTCTGCAGAATACTGGGTGGGAGAAAATGTTGTGAACATGCTGGATCCACTGTCGGCCACCCAATTGACTAGCGCCTGTACCTGCTCAGGCCTTACCATCCTTAGAACGGCATTGGGCCCCACCAAATATCGCTGTAAATTCTGGCGTGTACTGGGACCTGAGGTAGTTGGTTCACTAGGACGTGTGGCTGTGGCAGAATGGCCACGTCCTCTCCCAGCACCAGAGGGTACACTAACACCACCACGACCGCGTCCGCGTCCCTTACTAGATGTTTCCTCATTGTTACCGTTCACCAAGCACCACAATAATAAAAAAAATATTTGGCCCAATGTATTGATTTCAAATTCAGGCCTTTTTTTACAGGCACCTAACACTATCTGCCTATTTATTTATGTAGCGTATTACACTAATCCAGGCACAGCAGTAACCACTGATTTAGGGGAATATCTCTTTTAGGGCTAATATTTAGGCCGTGGATGAAAGGTATCTGTTACGGTATAACCCGGTATAGTGAGGGTTAATACCGTTCGGGCGATTCCCCTGGAGAAGAGCACAGCAACCCACAACCGCTGGAATCCACCGAACTGGAACCATACGAAGTCCTCCTCTCCTGGAACAGGCAAGAGAACGTTCTGACGTAGCAATTCCCCCCAAGTACGAGACGAGGCTCCGTATTAATGGTTAAACAGGAATTCTCTCTTTATTGAGGGCTACCTGCCCGGTATTTATGCAGGTCTCCCACCTGGTGGACACTCCCCTAGGGGACCAGGAAGACTGCGACTCAGGGGATACAGCAGCCAATCACACACAATGGGACAATACAGACACCCCCAGCATATCCCTCCCCTCTGCCTGTGATACAATTACCATACACGGGTTAATGTAATCATCACAGGCAGGAGAATACACAATGTCTTCTGTCCTGGAGACAATTGAGGACTCATTCAATTATCTCTCAGGACAAAGGGAAATCGCCAATACACACGTGGGGACAATAGGACAGACATCATTATTCAATATACAATGTCCCACCCTTTACAGTACACAGACATTTAATATATCCCCAGATGGCTTGGATCTGAGCGCTCAATATATCCAAACAGCGCTCAGATGCCACAAACACAGTCAAATCGCCATGGGGTTTAAGTTTAGCGTGGGCTGATGAGAGGGCCCATAATCCTGGGGCAAGAGGCTGGCAATCTGTCCCCTCCAAAACTCAGTGGCGAGTTTGGTTTCGCCACACATCTCCCCTTTTCCAAACAGACTAACAGGGTATCTGACCTTCTGCCGGTCAGTGCCCTTGTTAGTCCAGCAGCCCACCCACAAAACAGAAACAGCAGTACAGCCCACCCACAATAAATGGTTACTACACCTGAGCAAGGGATAAACCTGTCCATGTCCATGTGCCTCACTACGGCTGTGTGGGGACTGGTAGACTGCCTGAGTGGGTTGCTGAGTGGGCAGAGACCAGCGGTACTCTGCCCTGGTGCCAGTGCTACCACGGAAGTAGCCTGGTTGGAGCCTGGTTGTTGTAGGGGAGACCGACTGTCTCCCCTTTAGATACACAGCTCTGCTGTTGTAGGGAGAGACTGACTGTCTCCCCTTTAGATAGACCACCATGCTGCTGTGGGGAGACCGACTGTCTCCCCTTTGGCTAAATGGCCCTGTTGCTGGGGGACAGGACCGACTGTCCCTACCCCTGTGCTGTGAGTGCAGAGACCACGGTCCCATCTGCACTGTTGTGGGGCTTACTGTCTCCCCTGGTGCGTTAAACTGCCGCTGGGGGATGGAGACTGGGCTCCCAATTCCCTGTAAATCACACGGCCGATGGGGAATGGAGACGATGCTCTTCTCTCCCTGCAAAACATACTGCCGCTGGGGAGCAGGACCGACTGTCCCTACTCCCTTAAAATCCGGCTGCCGCTGGGGAGAGCAGGTAACAAGCTCCTCTCCCATACATACTTCCAGCCGCTGGGGAGGGAGACCGACTGTCTCCGCTCCCAACACAGTGTCCTGCTGCTGGGGAAAGGAGACTGGGCTCTCTATTCCCTGCCGGACTCTCTGCCGATGGGGAGGGAGGACAAGGCTCTCCTCTCCCAGTATGTCACTCTGCTGCTGGGGGCCAGGACCGACTGTCTCTGCCCCCTGTAACTTAGCCTGCCGCTGGGGAGAGGGTAACAAGCTCCTCTCCCATACATACTTCCAGCCTCTGGGGAGGGAGACCGTCTGTCTCCGCTCCCAATACAGTGTCCTGCTGCTGGGGAAAGGAGACTGGGCTCTCTATTCCCTGCTGGACACTCTGCCGATGGGAAATGGAGCCTGGGCTCCCAATTCCCTGCACTTGACTCTGCCGCTGGGGGACAGGACCGACTGTCTCTGCCCCCTGTAACTCAGCCTGCCGCTGGGGAATGGAGACTGGGCTCCCAATTCCCTGCAGGACCGGTGGAGAGACCTCGGTCCCATCTCCACCGGCCACCTGGGGTTCTTCCCAGTAGACCTCCACAATATCCTCCCAGCTGAAGGGCTCTGGACCTGGGTCTGACACTCTGCTCTCTCGCTGAGCCCTCTCACTGGAGTGGAACAGCTGCTGGTAGTCCTGTTCCAGCTCCATCTCCCGGGTCACCAGGTGGACCAGGTCTTGCTCAATTTTGTGAGTGTCGTCATACCTGCTCTCCCGCCACTCAAAGAGGCCCCTGAACCGGGCTTGTGTAGGGCTCCCAAACTCCAGCTCTGAACAAGCCAGGACCATCAAACTCCTCTCCCTCTGGCATGTCATGCTCGGCTGTCCGGGGTAGGTACCGAGCTTCATACCACCAGAGCGCCTGGTAGGCATCTTCCAGCCACATCTCCCGCCTTACCAGGTGCTTCAGGTCTTCTACCCACTCTTCCAGGGGCTGCTCTCCTAGGAAGGGCATCCGCAGGGCTACTCGCTTCTGCTGTCGCTGCTCGTCCTTGGGGAGCCTCTCATCCCGCAGATACTCCACAATACCCAGTGCCTGGTACCAGATGCCTTTGCGGATTGCATCTCGGTCATCCATGACACCCTCATCATACTCCACTAGTGGTTCCATACCGGTGCTGTACTGGGACACGCTTTGCCCTCAAATTGTAAAATCCACGGTGCCTTCTGTTGCTGTCCTTCTGGCTGTAGGAACGATCCCGAAACCAAACTCGCCACTGTATCCTTTTATGGACAGATTTAAACTAGGCCTGCAACAGCTGGGACACCAGATTCAGGGTATTGCTATTTTTGCAATTGAATTTCACCCCAGAACAAAATATATGTTTTGGCGGACACTATTCTATTTTGCCAGCCACAGCTGAAACCACTGATTTATGGTATTGCTATTTTGGCAATTGAATTTCACCACAGAAAATAATCTATCCTTTGCCAGACAGCAGACAGTATTATACTTGTCTAGCCAAAGCTGGAACACCAGATTTAGGGGATTGGTATTTTGGCAATTGTATTTAACTCCTTAATAAAATATAGAAATTGCTATCCTGAGTTTCTAGGGGTGACA
Organism: Bufotes viridis; assembly: GCA_033119425.1. Taxonomy (NCBI): domain Eukaryota; kingdom Metazoa; phylum Chordata; class Amphibia; order Anura; family Bufonidae; genus Bufotes; species Bufotes viridis. Next base: position 6,344,582 of record CM065593.1, on the reverse strand, counting down.
ATTTACACAGCCAAGCCCCTGATGTAGGATATAGCAAAAAAAAAAAAACTAGTATTGATTGATTGATGGACTTGGTGGCAGCTTGTTCTGGTGCACCACAAGTCACAAAATGGCCGCCGATCACCCCAGAAAATAAGTGACAGAAAAACGCTCTGTGCAGCCTAAAAACCAGTGAGCAAGTAACTAGCAGAAGTTCAATCATTCACAGCTGTAGATCGATCACTTCTTTAGGTGCTTTTGCTGACTTTTCCCTGCCTAATCTCGCCCTCACAGAAGCTGCGTCCTCTCCCTACACTAATCAGAGCAGTGTGACGTGCGGCGCTACGTGACTCCAGCTTAAATAGAGGCTGGGTCACATGCTGCACTTGGCCAATCACAGCCGTGCCATTAGTAGGCATGGCTGTGATGGGCTCTTAGGGCAAGAGGTAAAACGCTAGATGATTGGCTGCTGTGCAGCCCTTCAGAAAGCGGGAAGTAATCGCCGAACAACGAACCCGAACCCAAACTTTTTTGAAAATGTCCGGGTTCGGGTCCGTGTCCCGGACACCCCAAAATTCGTTACGAACCCGAACTATGCTCGAACTGTTCACTCAACATTATTGCTGAGGCATTGGACTTATTGCTGATTAGTGACTGCAGTATCTGGACTTCTTGTTCCTATTCCCACTTTGTTCAATCATTTCCAGCTTTCCTGCTCCTGAAAAAAGTTACCCAAAAGTCCAAAACAAACTCATATTTTAAAAAACGTTAAAAACTAATTTTTACCGCTGGTGCTTGGTTTGGCTTTCTGCACCTACCAGCATAGGGACGGTCAACCAGTTGCAGACTCTTGCTCTGCATGTAGGCAGGGACAGAGGGTTGGGTTTCAGTTAGGGCTCACCGTGTGAGTGCATTTCCCTGTCTATGGTCGTTACACTCAGTCTGCTAGCTTAAGTCTTCAGTAACCTGGTCTTGTCTGCTGAGTTACGCTGACATTAGCCATTCTCACTCACTAGGCTCCTCTGCCAGTCCCTCTCAGAATTTCCTGTTTGGCTTGGCGAGGCGAGGTGATTATGCATGAACTTGAATCAAGAAGGACGGAATGTCCATCGCACTCTCCCCACCACTGCTCCCTTTTTGACAGCCCTATACTGAAATGCCCATTTCCATAACTCTGTTATCTTCTAACCACGTACAGTGGATCCATTAAGCTGCACATCCAGGGGAGCAGAGCAGCAGGGACAGGTGACTAAGGGAAGCAAAGTTGGTATTTGTTCAAAATCAAAATCAATCAAAATCAGCAGCTGCCCCCTCTTGATTGCAAGAGCCAGACATCTCGCCCCACGCTGTTACTCCGAGTATCGACACAAGCGCAGAGGATCTGCTGCTAGTACCCAAGCAGCACAAATACCAACTGTGCATCCTTCCAAAGCCGCCCCCTCCAGTTCCTGGTGTACCTGCATGTCAGCGGAACATTGGTGCACGCCATGATGCCTGGGCTGAAGGGTCACGAGGCCGGAGACAAGAGGACTACTGGGCCACACTCCCCCAATAAAGGTACAGGCCTTGTTACAGCCTGAGAGGCTGTGGGACTGTAAGACTGGGAAAAGCCGCACCGGGCTCCAGTATGAACTGTATCATATAGCCTGAGTTAGGGACACACGGTTGATGTTTAGTTAGAACCCAGACGGGTAGGTTTTGATTTGTATTGTTTTGTTGGTGCGGCTTCTATAATAAACGCACAGTTTGGACCTTAAAGCCGTGTATGGTGTGAATGCCCCCCGGAAGAGAGCTAATCCCTTACAACACTTACACACACATATATATATCCACAATTACACTCTGCATACTTACATACAGACCCGCACTATCAATATAATCAAGGGAGAAGAAATCATTTTTAAACTTACCTGTATTTTTCGCCCTATAAGACGCTCCGGCCCATAAGACACACCTAGGTTTTAGAGGGGGACAATAATTAAAAAAAAATTTTTTATTACAACTAAGGTCAGACCACCAATCAGACCTCAGCTGACAGCCCCAAAAAGACCTACAATCTTAATAAGACCCTAATAAGACCTCAGATCAAACCCCAATATGAATGACCCCCAATCAGACCTCAGATAAGAGCCCCAGTGCCTCATATCAGCCCCCCAGAAGCCTCTCTTCAGCCCTCCAGCAGCCTCTCTTCAGCCCCCCAGTGCCCCTCTAAAGCCCCCCCAACAGCCTCTCTTCAGCCCCCGTGCCTCGTATAATCCATCCAGTGCCTCATATCAGCCCCCAATGCCCCTCTTCAGCACCCCAGTGCCTCATATCAGCCTCCAGTGCCTCATATCATCCCACAGGGCCCCTCTTTAGTCCCCAGTGCCTCTCATCAGCCCCCAGTGCCTTATATCAGCCACCCCAGCAGCCTCTCATCAGTCCCCCAAGCAGCCTCTCATCAGCCCCCCAGTGCCCCTCTTCAGCCCCCCAGTGCCTCACATCAGCCCCCAGTGCCCCTCTTCAGCCCCCCAGTGCCTCATATCAGCCCCCAGGGCCTCTCTTCAGCCCCCCAGCAGCCTCTCTTCAGCCCCTAGTGCCTTATATCAGCCCCCCAGCAGCCTCTTTTTAGCCCCCAGTGCCCCTCTTCAGCCCCCCGTGCCTCATATAATCCCCCCAGTGCCTCATATCATCCCCGCAGCAGCCTCTTTTCATCCCCCCCAGCAGCCTCTCTTCAGACACCCAGTACCTCAAATCAGCCCCCCAATGCCCCTTTTCAGCCCAACAGTGCCTCATATCAGCCCCCATTGCCCCTCTTCAGCCCCCCAGAAGCCGCTCTTCAGCCCCCAGTGCCTCATACCAGCCCCCCAGCAGCCTCTTTTCAGCCCCCAGTGCCCCTCTTCAGCCCCCCAGTGCCTCATATAAGCCCTGCAGCAGCCTCTCTTCAGCCCCCCAGCAGCCGCATATCAGCCCCCAGTGCCCCTCTTCAGCCCCCCAACAGCCGCTCTTCATCCCCCAGTGCCTCATATCATCCACCAGTGCCTCATACCAGCACCCCAGCAGCCCCTCTTCAGCCCCCAGTGCCCCTCTTAAGCCCCCCCAGTGCCTCATATCAGCCCCGCAGCAGCCTCTCTTCAGCCCCCTAGCAGCCTCATATTAGCCCCCAGTGCCCCTCTTAAGCCCCCCAGCAGCCTCTCTTCAGCCCCCAGTGCCTCATCTCAACCCCCAGTGCCTCATATCAGCCCCCAGTGCCTCATCTCAGCCCCCAGTGCCCATCTTCAACAAAAATCTTTAGCAATATTAATCTTTGTTATCACAGAGCATCGCCTTATGTATTGTTCTGCATCATAGTTACTGTCAGTATATTGTAGGGGTAATATTGGCAGCAACAGCAGTAGCTCAGCATGGAACAGACAAGGCAGTAGATGTGTAGTGTTGAGCGCGAATATTCTAATAGCGAATTTTTTTAGCGAATATCGGCACTTCGCTAATTCGCGAATATTTCGAATATAGCGCTATAAATTCGCTATTTCGAATATTCGTTTTTTTTTTGTTTTTTTTTAGTTATATTTTTTTCTTTCCCTCTTCCCAACAGTAGTTCTTACCTGTCCTGAGGATTCCTGGCTTCCTGGCTGCTCTAGTCAGTGCCCATTGCCGCTTCTGCCGACTTCCGTGCTCATGGAGCGTCCCCATCCATGGGAACGTCTCAATATACTAAAATGTACTGTCGGATTTGAGGAATTACGTTGAAATCGCAATGCGATTAATTCAAGTTATATTAATCGCATTGCGATTTCAACTTAGAGCTGGGTTTATAATGGGTCAGCTTGCTAGAATGAACGAAGTTAACGAATATGGAATATAGCAGCACTGCTAAGTTGTATTCGCAATGCGATTAATTTAACTTGAAGTAATCGCATTGTGATTTCAACTTAGAACTGCTAGTGCATAGCTATATTCCATATTCGTTATTCTAGCCTATGTAAGATAGCAGTGCTAAGTTGAAATCGCAATGCGATTAATATAACTTGAATTAATCGCATTGCGATTTCAACGTAATTCCTCAAATCCGACAGTACATTTTAGTATATGGAGATGTTCCCATGGTGATGGGGACGCTCCATGAGCAAGGAACTTTATGGTTGGCTTGGTAGAATTAGCGAATAGCGAATATGACGAATGTATTCGTCATATTCCTCAAAACGAAGATAACGAAGTATTCTACATCTTCGTTTTAGCAACCTATTCGTCAACCTCGCTAATTCTAGCAATCAAATAGGAAGGTTGACTATAGAGAAAGCTGTGTTTAATTCGCTATGCGATTTTTTATTTTTATTTTTTTAATAGAATAATTATATTACTTGATATAATTATTATAATTATTCTATTTATTAAAAAAATATATATAAATAATCGCATAGCGAATTAAACACAGTTGTCTCTATAGTCAACCTTCCTATTTGATTGCTAGAATTAGCGAAGTTGACGAATAGGTTGCTAAAATGAAGATGGAGAATACTTCGTTATCTTCGTTTTGAGGAATATGACGAATACATTCGTCATATCCGTCATCTTCGCTATAATTCTAGATATGAAACCAATAGGAAAGTAGCCTTAAGTTAAAATCGCAATACGCGATTATTTAAATCGCATATTAATCGTGGTAACTAGAATAATGACGAATATTCGATTTCGACGAATATGAAACGAATATTCATTCGAATATTCGCGAATTTCGTCGAAATTGAATATGGCACCTGCTGCTCATCACTATAGATGTGTGACTGTGTAGGGGTAATAGTAGTGGCAGTAGATGTGTAGCTGTGTAGGGGTAATGGTAGTGGCACTAGATGTGTAGCTGCGTAGGGGTAATGGTATAGGAGCAGTAGATGGGGAGCTGTGTAGGGGTAATGGTAGTGGCAGTAGATGTGTAGCTGTGTAGGGGTTATGGTAGTGGCAGTAGATGTGTAGCTGTATAGCGGTAATGGTAGTGGCAGTAGATGTGTAGCTGTGTAGGGGTTATGGTAATGGTAGTAGATGTGTAGCTGTGTAGGGGTAATGTTAGTGGCAGTAGATGTGTAGGGGTAATGGTAGTGGCAGTAGATATGTAGCTGTGTAGGGGTTATGCTAGTGGCAGTAGATGTGTAGGGGTTATGGTAGTGGCAGTAGATATGTAGCTGTGTAGGGGTTATGCTAGTGGCAGTAGATGTGTAGGGGTTATGGTAGTGGCAGTAGATGTGTAGCTGTGTAGGGGTAATGTAAGTGGCAGTAGATGTGTAGCTGTGTAGGGGTAATGGTAGTGGCAGTAGATGTGTGGCTGTGTAGGGGTTAAGGTAGTGGCAGTAGATGTGTAGCTGTGTAGGGGTAATGGTATAGGGGCAGTATATGGGTAGCTGTGTAGGGATAATGGTAGTGGCAGTAGATGTGTAGCTGTGTAGGGATAATGGTAGTGGCAGTAGATGTGTAGCAGCGTAGGGGTAATGGTATAGGGGCAGTATATGGGTAGCTGTGTAGGGATAATGGTAGTGGCAGTAGATGTGTAGCTGTGTAGGGGTTATGGTAGTGGCAGTAGATGTGTAGCTGTGTAGCGGTAATGTTAGTGGCAGTAGATGTGTAGGGGTAATGGTAGTGGCAGTAGATGTGTAGCTGTGTAGGGGTAATGTAAGTGGCAGTAGATGTGTAGCTGTGTAGGGGTAATGGTAGTGGCAGATCTATTCATTGGCCTCAGCCGGAGGAGTGTGAAATCCTCACTGATCTATGCCTCATTCATTTTGGCAAATGTGATGTTTTGTACATTGGCAGGCCGTTTGGGAGTACCGACACTCCTGTCGCAGTGAAAACCCTCTCAGATGACACTGGAAGATGGGCAAGAGAGCAATTGGTTGTTCAGGTGGTAAGTCTCCATTTGTTGATTTGCGCAGCCTGGCGTGGCTCATGAAAAAAACTGCCCTGTCATGTTCATGAGACTGATTTAGCTGATGCTGGTGCTGCTGTGGCTTCTGCTCCTTGTGATAGTGGAGACGGTGAGTGACTAGGCTGGAGGCAGAGAGGGGAGGCAGGTGTCCGCTCACGGAAAGCTGTGACAAGCTGCGTACACAGTGTATATTGATAATATTGCAATTTCCCTTTTGGCATGAGAAAATCATTCTCTTATTTTGCTTTATTAGTGAGGGTCTAAAAGCATGGCTATCCAGTAATCATCAGACTGCTTGATGGTAAGGACATGCCTGTCAGTACATAAGCAAGCGAGCCATCATGCCGGGGAACCCAGTTCTTTCCAGCCATCATGGTCACCATGTCCAGTGTCATTGTCATCATCTACGTCATCCTCCTGCACAAGTGACTCCTCCTACTCCTCTTCCTCCAATTCCTCCTCCATGGGACTTTGTCCATGTGGGTCCCCAACAGCTACAGGTCACCAAGCAAGATGCTTAAGCTGTTAAGCTGTTCTTCTTCCATCATCCCTTGTTGCATGGGCATCTGTTCTGATATAAATATCAGGGGGATGACGTTGTTGATGCCACAATTGTCCCTACTGTGGTGTCCTCTTTGAATGGCCTAAGTATGTGACAGGTGCCACTGCCTGACCTCAAAACAACACATGCTCCTTGCTGATGCAGTCTGGCACATACCAAAATCATTCATGGCTTTCAACTGCTCGTACAGACTCTCGAAAATCTGCAAAGTGGAATTACAGTGAGTTGGAAGGTCACAGATTCAGCGGTGTAACGGAAGACTGTTCTGTCACTGCAAATCCAGGAGAGTGTTCCTCTCCAGGTAAGAATGGCTCAAATAAGCGAGCACCCTCCAGAACATGGCCAGCAATTTCTGCAAGCCACCATATTTTTTCAAAAACCATTGCAACTCTAAATTTATTGCATGCATTATTCAAGGAGCATGTGTTATTGCTCCAATGATGTTCCTGCCATTGTCGCTGACAACCTTGTCCAGTTGGAGTTGTCAGCGGGATGATTGCTGATTGATGCACTTTAGCAAGTGATTGGATGTATGGCTACTCTCACCCAGGCAGATCAGCTCCAACACTGCGTGGCAGCTCTTCATTTTACATAAATCATAGGAGGGAGTAGAATCCACGCTCTGCCCTGTTTCTGTTGGATACAGGATCATGTCCATTTAGAAGGATGTGAAGGAGGCGGATAAGTGCCTGGTATGGGAACCAGACCAATAGAAACATGGAGGAGGAGGATTCTGAGCAGGGGAAGCAATATGTGATTAAGACGATGACAAGGACACTGTACTGCAGGTGGATGCATCCTGGCTGCAGCAAAGAACACTGGGAGAAGGAAGACACTCTTGTTCCCAATACAAGCCAGTTGTATTTTATCAAGGGATGGAGTGACGCCACCTCATCTGGTTCAATAGAGCCAGGGGCGTAACTATAGGGGAAGCAGGGGAAGCGGCTGCTTTGGGGCCCTGACCCAGAAGGGGCCCAACCAAGAGGAGGAGGAGAAGTACTAAAGGATTTTGTCAGGGCCCCTCAACAGTATTATACAATGAAATTATATACAGTGGCAGTATAGACAGTGTAGAAAACGGATGGAACAGCTGCCGGGCCTGGTCTGAGAGCGCGATCTTTACTAGCCACAGGAAAGGGGGCGGCATGAAAGGAAGGGGTTGTTAAAAAATTACTGGGGGAGGGGGCCCCATTCAAAAATTTGCTGTGGGGCCCAGTCATTTCTAGTTACGCCACTGAATAGAGCCGTGGAGCCTATGTTTGCAGGCTCCACGCACATGACTTATTTTGATCCTGCAGATCTTGCACACTGCAGTTTTTTTGTCTTCCCACACTGTGGAGAAAAATACTTTTACAGTCTGCATAGACCTAGCGGCAACTAGGTTTGGCTTAGGGATGGCTCATTTTCAGCCTGTGCCCACAGTAGAGTTGTTTTGGTACCAAAATTTTGATTTGATATCGATACCATAAAAAAGTATTGCGATACTCGATGCCATTCAATACCAGGCGAAAAAAATAAAACCGCCAAAAAATCTGCATGTATTCTACATTTTATGGAACGTCCGGCCCATAATACAACAGTCCTATCCTACTTTTATGTGGGGACAAGGCGACTAAAAGAAAATGGTGAATTGTGCATTTTTTCTTTTCTTTTTTTCTATTTTACGGCGTTCACCGCATAAAAGTGGATTTTTTAATAGTTTGGACTTTTGAGACGCGGCGATATGTAATATTTTATTTATTTATTGTTTATATATAAAATTGGGAAAGGGGGTGATTTATACTTAATATTTTGGTGTACTTTGTTAACTTTTTTTTTTTCTTTTACAGTTTATTTATTATCTTAGGGGCTAGAACCTGGGATCATTTTCATCCTATTCACCCTGATACAGCTCTATTAGGGTGAATAGGACCTCACACTCTTTGTTTTGTAGTGATTGAAGTCCTACGAAACACAGATAGAAGTGAGGACTTCGGGATGTTCATCACAGAAGGCCTGAAATTAATCCTTACTAACAATGCCTTTATGTTCGGGGATTCATGGTACAAACAAACGGTCGGTACTGTGATGGGTACTCCGGTAGTGTGTACGTTTGCCAATTTGTACCTGGCCCGGTTCGAGGACCGATATGTATACTCAGTCTCCAATCCATTCTTGAAGCATATACACGCCTATTATAGGTTTGTGGACGATATTTTTATTATATGGTCCAGTGATGAGGAACAGTTTCAGAATTTTGTGGAGTATTTAAATGTACAAAATGACATGAACATGCGGTTCACTTACCAGTTTGGTGGCGAACGAATCGAGTTTCTGGATGTAGTGGTCTCTGTGGTGGGGGGGGGAGTTGGTGACGGAGGGATTCCGTAAGCCCACCGCCACCAACTCCCTCCTCCATTTTTCTAGCTATCATCCTAATACAGTAAAGAAATCTATGCCATACGGCCAATTCAGAAGACTTGCTCGTATTAATACAACCCCAATGAGCGTGACAGACTGAGACACAGAGGGTACCCCCCAGATTTGTTAAATCAAGCCATGCAAATAGCGTCACGAGTACATCAGACAGAATTGATGGAGGGTAAAATAACAACCAAATCTCCCCCACCCTTTGCCTTCTCGTTTAAATATAGCCCTATGGCCGAAATAATAAAACAGGTTATAAGGAAAAATTGGAACATTTTAGCGAGGGATGAATCATTAAAACAACTAAAAGGCACAAAACCAGTAATAGCGTTTAGAAGGTGCCATACAATACGGGACCAGGTGGTAACAAGCCATTTTAGAAAAAAAAACGCTGTACATGGCTGTCTGAACAGAGACCAAAAGAGAATAAGAGATGCAGAAGTTGCTTCTTCTGCAACTTCAATTCCCAATTGTCAGTGATCTCCTTTGCAGGGATAGAGCACAAGGTCTTTCCACTTATCACCTGTCGTAGTCAGTTTGTGGTCTATTCAATTTTATGTAGATGCAGACGCTTCTACATTGGTAAAACCATCCGCTGCTTATTCGAAAGATTCCGACAACACCTAAATTCCTTAAAAACAGGAAAGGGTGTCCCTCGACTAATAGACCATGTGAACAGGGAACATAATGGGAACCCCAGTGTATTGACCTTTACTGGTCTTGAAATAGTTAACCGTACAGAGAGCGGTGGAGACAGGGAGAGGGATCTTCTGAGAAGAGAAACAAAGTGGATCCTACGCACAGATGCACTGGGTCCCTTGGGATTAAATAGACATGAATGGATTTCTGTAATGAATTATTCATGTGTGTGTTGTAATTTCGTATTTTTATTGTTTTATTAGTTTATGTACTTGCACACGCACTCACACTATTGAAGGGGTCTCGCTATTCACCAAGAATCCTCGTCCACTGTTGTGGAAACTCAGGTGTTGATTAAATAATTAATGCGATGATGCGGCTTCCTGTGCATATTTGTAAGTGCCGTGACCCCGCCAATAGTGAGAAGCCAGAAGATGCACACACGCGCGAAACGGCTGTTGCTTCATGCTGTGTTTGCACCGTATGTACCCCCCTCCTGCTATGGAATAAAGTGTACCTTTCTAAAATCGGTGAGTGCCGCTCGTTTCAATATTCTCCTTCGCTTGAGGATCTCGCCCTCTCCCTGCTGCCCTGGGCATAGTACACACAGCAGCAGGGAGCTGACTATGGCAGCCAGGACTTCAGGAGTGTCCTGGTTGCCATGGTAACCGATCGGAGCCCCAGCCACTACACTGCTGGGGCTCCGATCACTGCCACTGCCACCAATGAGGAGGAGGGGAGGGGACCCTGTGGCCACTGCCACCAATGCTTTTAATACTGGGGGGAGGGAGGAAGGGGGATGGGGAGGGCGCACTGGCCACCAATAATGTATTTTAATACTGGGGACAAGGGGGGGCACACTGCCCACTAATGTTTTAATACTGGGGACAGGGGAGGCCACACTGGCCACCAATGTTTTAATACTGGGGAGGGGGGGGGGCGGGAGCACTGGCCACCAATGCCTAGTAACTTTTCATATATAAATGCAGGCAGAAGACACATGTTGCCGGCACTTGCCTGTAACAGAGCGCTGCGATCTGCGGCAATTAACCCCTCAGGTGCAGCACCTGAGGGGTTAATTGCCGTACATCGCAGCGCTGGGTCACAGGCAAGTGCCGGCAACATGTGTCTTCTGCCTGCATTTATATATGAAACGTTACTTGGCATTGGTGGCCAGTGCTCCCGCCCTCCCCAGTATTAAAACATTGGTGGCCAGTGCTCCCGCCCCCGCTCGCCCCACTCTCCCTCTATTGGTTGCAGCGGCAGCACAGGGGGAGGGAGAGACTGCCTCCTTCTCCCTGTGCTGCCGAGGAGAACATGGCCGCGCTGAGAGCGGCACAGCCACGTTCTCTGATACTGGGCTGTGCAGTAGCGCAGCCAAGTATCGATAAAATACTAATCCTGGTATCGAGCTTGATACCAGAGAAAAGTATCAAAAGTTCGATACCCGAAACAACCCTAGCCCACAGTATGAGCGGCATCACCAGTTCCTGAGCTGACGATGACAGAAGCAGATCTGTCCATGGCAGTTTTTTTTTTAGGTTCTGGCCGTACGTTGCCGCTTCTCTTTATTGCTGCCGCTGCCACCACCCTCCTCCACTGATGTTGCCTCCTCTTTAGCACCCTTTAACCATTTAGTGCTCCCACAAAGGGACTTTAACAGTCGATCTTTTTATCGCTTTAATAATATACTGCTAATATACACTGCAGGCAGGTCTGCGGCTTTCATCAGGCCCCAGGCTGCCATATGAAGACATCTGCACCCCACACTCTCATTTGTAGTGTGCTGATTACAAAGATAGCCTCCTTCTTCTGAACCACTTAGATGCTGCGGTTGCTAATTGCTGCATTATATAAGGGGCTAAATACCCTGGATTAGCTCTACTGCCAAAAGCCGAGTCCCCGCTCTTCACCCGAACAAATTCTAGGCCACCATAAATGCATTGCATTGAAATGATATATTGATGCAGTAAAATGTGTTGAATTCAAGGGGTTATGCTATGACCAATGTAAAAAATGAAGACATCATATAGGACATAACAATCTCTTCTAACACAGCTAGAACCAGCCCTGAACTTCACATGGATCCAGAGATCTCCCCATTCATTGCTCTGCTAGATTTATATCCAGCTGACAGCTTAGGAGTGTCATTTATGCTGCAACTAAGGGGGTGTGTCCATGCTCTCCCTATCACAGCTCAAGAGGCAGTTGAAAGATAAACTGAGCATGTGCGACCATCTCAGTGAGCAGGTCAAAGAAGTAAGAAAAAAACTAACTGCAGGTGGCGCTATACAGATACATTTTATTGAATTACTCAGTGGCTATGCTAAATTTTTAATTACATGCAATTACAAAAGTATTCAGATCCAGGGGCTGGTTTGAAACCTGGAGAATTAAACTACGTAGTATACTGACACACTACAATGCACTGAATTAAACTGGTATATTGATGCCGGAAGGTACACACTATAAAAATTGTAATTGTTTTTAGAACAGCAAGAATATGCTGTAAGAGGTGCTTGGAATATGCCTATAAAACACTTCTGAACAGTAGAAGTTTGAGTTTTTTTTTAAAAGAAACAAAAAGGCTGGCTCCTCACGTACAGAAAAAAATATCCTTGTGCAGGACATTGGTGCCTACATTGCATGATATTAACAGCTTTCCACTTTCCAGCAGTTGCTCTCACTGTAAAACACACACAGAGAGAATCACAGGCAGCTGCTCACGTTTTCTGCCACGTGAGTACAAAGCAGGGATGGCTTTTTGAGAGAAATAATGCCAGCTAGAAATCTTCTACCGAGGCTGAGCGCACGCCAATAGCTCTCTAAAGGCAGCAGACTGGACAAAATGTTACAATAGCATCTGCAACACCAGCAACTTGGCCAGGTGGAAATTAAGCTTGCGTACCAAATTGCTTGCTTGTCACATTGTTTCCTGGTCACGCATTCCATTATTGATGGCTGACGATGGAACGGAGGAGGAGTCTGAGCGGGAGAAGTGGAAATGGTTGATGAGGATATGAAAGACACCTTACTGCTCGTGGATGCAGCCTGGCTGGTCCACAGGGGACTAGGAGAAGGACTGAACTCCTCTTGAGGAAGCTAGCTGCCACCTCTGTTTGCCTACCGAATGAGTGATGCCACTTCATGTGGTTGAATAGAGCTGTGGTTCCTACATTTGTGTTTTCCTGCCCATGTCTTATTTTGCTCTTGCAGATCTAGCACAAGGCAATGCTTCTGTCTTCCGAAAGCATGGAGAATAAAATGCCAGATGGGAGATTCTCGCAGAGCAGATGTAGAGGCAGCTGAGCTGAATATAATCAACAACAACCCGCACAAAAAACTTTTGAATATAGAAAAAGGGATTAAGGACAATTTTGTGTGCTGGCCTGAGTATTGGTGATGATCACCCATGCTCATTTAATTGTACAAGTCCAAAAAATAATTTGAAATGACAACCATGTCCAAACAGAATTCACAGAAATGGTTGATTGAGGCCTGATGCTCAATTTCTTGTTATCACTCACAGGTAGATTGGTGCCCTACTCTTTGTCCTGTATTAATCATTAATATGCAAATCACAGAAAAAACATAAATATAAACCATCCTGCACGATATGGTATTAAATGCGCGGATGTATATGGCTACATTTACAAAATCACAGAAAATAATGCACTATAATAATAGATGCAAGCATAACATATGGACTAAGCCCTCACTCTTGATAAAATCTGAGACACTTGGTAAATACATTTTGATCAAAATACATCTAAGCCCACCTACCAGGTGACAAGCTGGTCTCAGTTCAGGCGGGTTCCTATGCTAACCTATTCATGCTGTAGCCATTTTTCAGGAGCACAGTCCCTGCACATATGGTGCTGCCCCTTGTTACCTCTATGTGCATCAGCAACCGGTGGGAGGAGAGACACACACACCTATATGTATCACCTTAATCAAGGTCACCTATTAGATAGGTGCGGCAAAAGTGCTCTTGAATATCTCTCCAGGCATAGAAGTGTATTCACACATGAAGGTGCCACTTCTTCAAGACAAATCAAACAAATCACAGAAAAAACTATATATAAACCATCCTGCACAAGATGGTATTAAATGTGCGGATGTATATGGCTACATTTACAAAATCACTGAAAATAATGCACTATAATAGATGCAAGCATAACATATGGCATAAGCCCTCACTTTTGATGAAATCTGAGACACTTGGTCAATACATTTTGATCAAAATACATCTAAGCCCACCTACCGGCGACAAGGTGGTCTCAGTTCAGGCGGGTTCCTATGCTAACCTATTCATGCTGTAGCGCATTTTTCAGGAGCACAGTCCCTGCACATATGGTGTGCTGCCCCTTGTTACCTCTATGTGCAGCAGCAACCGGTGGGAGGAGAGACACACACGCATATATATGCAGGTTTAATTACATTTCCCAATCCAAAAAAGGAACCGTGTGGAAAGTGAATATACGTAAATGAACAATTAGGGCTTGATGCTAAATTTCACCTTAATACACAGTGGTAGATTGCTGCCATGCCAGGGGTTTTACTGCAGTAATCACATATGTATGTAAATTAATTAAATTGAATCCCCCCCTCAAAAAAAAAAAAAAAAAGTCAATTGTGAATGACACTGACACTCGGGGTACAGGATAAGGACGCTGACACTTGGGGTACAGGATAATGATACACTGACACTTGAGGTACAGGATAATGTCACTGACACTTGGGGTACAGGATAATGACACTGAAACTTGGGGTACAGGGAAATGACACTGACATTGGGGTACAGGATAAGGAGGCTGACACTTGGGGTACAGGATAATGATGCTAACAGTCGGGGTACAGGATAATGAGGCTGACACTCGGGATACAGGATAATGAGGCTGACACTCGGGATACAGGATAATGAGGCTGACACTCGGGGTACAGGATAATAACACTGACACTCGGGGTACAGGATAATGAAGCTGACACTCGGGGTACAGGATAAGGACACTGACACTCGGGATACAGGATAATGAGGCTGACACTCGGGGTACAGGATAATAACACTGACACTCGGGATACAGGATAATGAGGCTGACACTCGGGGTACAGGATAATAACACTGACACTCGGGGTACAGGATAATGAAGCTGACACTCGGGGTACAGGATAAGGACACTGACACTCGGGGTACAGGATAATGAGGCTGACACTCGGGGTACAGGATAATAACACTGACACTCGGGGTACAGGATAATGACACTGACACTCGGGGTACAGGATAATGAAGCTGACACTCGGGGTACAGGATAATGACACTGACACTCGGGGTACATGATAATGACACTGACACTCGGGGTACAGGATAATGACACTGACACTCGGGCTACATGATAATGACACTGACACTCGGGCTACATGATAATGACACTGACACTCGGGGTACAGGATAATGAAGCTGACACTCGGGGTACAGGATAATGACACTGACACTCGGGGTACAGGATAAGGACACTGACACTCGGGGTACATGTAATGACACTGACACTCGGGCTACATGATAATGACACTGACACTCGGGCTACATGATAATGACACTGACACTCGGGGTACAGGATAATGACACTGACACTCGGGGTACAGGATAATGACACTGACACTCGGGGTACAGGATAATGACGCTGACACTCAGGGTACATGTAATGACACTGACACTTGGGGTACAGGATAATGACACTGACACTCGGGGTACAGGATAATGATACACTGACACTTGGGGTACAGGATAATGACACTGACACTTGGGGTACAGGATAATGACACTGACACTTGGGGTACAGGACACTGACACTCGGGTACAGGATAATGACACTGACACTCGGGGTACAGGATAATGACACTGACACTTGGGGCACAGGATAATGACACTGACACTCGGGGTACAGGATAATGACACTGACACTCGGGCTACATGATAATGACACTGACACTCGGGGTACAGGATAATGACACTGACACTCGGGGTACAGGATAATGACACTGACACTCGGGGTACAGGATAATGACGCTGACACTCAGGGTACATGTAATGACACTGACACTTGGGGTACAGGATAATGACACTGACACTCGGGGTACAGGATAATGATACACTGACACTTGGGGTACAGGATAATGACACTGACACTTGGGGTACAGGATAATGACACTGACACTTGGGGTACAGGACACTGACACTCGGGGTACAGGATAATGACACTGACACTCGGGGTACAGGATAATGACACTGACACTTGGGGCACAGGATAATGACACTGACACTCGGGGTACAGGATAATGACACTGACACTCTGGGTACAGGATAATGACACTGACACTCGGGTTACAGGATAATCACACTGACACTTGGGGTACAGGATAATGACACTTGGGGTACAGGATAATGACACTTGGGGTACAGGGCAGTGATGTTGCTCTCAGTCTCATTATTCTAGTTGAGGAGCTCAGTGATTTCCTGGTCATGGATTTGGGGTTCCTTCTCTATTTGCATCTCCTGGTTTTGGGGTTCCTCCCGGTCAGCCCTCACATAATATAATAATCAGCCCTCTTACCCCAGTGATGATGAGTATGAAGAGGAGCCAGAGGCACAGGGCTCGGTGGAAGCTCTTGTTCCTGGTCATGATGATTTCCTTGGGTCTTCAGTTGGCTTTTTGAGGTTGTGGCGCCCCCTATGGTCAGAATCCTGAGAATTGCAGCCAAACACCTCACTCTGTATTCTTGCAGAGAGTCACTTCTCCTCTGCTATCCAGACCTTCCCTCCTTCTCCACCGTTTTCTGTATTTCTCATTAAACAGAGCGTCCTAGTTTTTCTTGTGTAATTCTATTTATAACCGGGTGTCACCTTTCTGCTCTCCGGAGTCGATGCCTGTGTGCTCCCTGGTGTCAGCCATCATGCCCTGGGGTGGTCTGTGATGGAGAATATACTCTGTCCTGCATGTGCATAGTGATGAACGATCGTCTATAGTGATGGTTACTGGTGAGGCATCTGCAAATTTATCACACGGGGCTGGTCATGTGTTAACCGTGTAATTACTGTGGAAATAGTCAAGCCCATTATAACAGTATAATTCCTCGTGTCTGTACAGCACACATACACTTGTAGAGGTGAATCATTACGTACAGGGCTGTATGTTCAGAAATTACAGTCCCATGTAAATAACATTATTTCCCTCGCTCTATCATAGAGTCCCATGTAAATAACATCACACATCATTTATAACATCACACTGCCGCAGCCACCTCCAACATTCTGTCCCATGTAAATAACATTACTCGCTTCAGCTCTAACATACAGTCCCAGTTAAATAACTACAACTCCCAGCATTGCTCTGCCTCTCCCTTCACTTACCTCTCCTCATGTAGCAGACCTCACCACAGCTTCTTCTCCTCTTTACTGCCGTCCTCTCCTGCATCATCGCAGGTCCTTTTCAACCACTGCCGTTAGAACTGATCACATGACCTGTGATGTCACCACAGGTCCTTTAGATCTTTCAGTTAATTTGATTTAATTGTATTGCCATCCTAAGGACTTACAGTTGTATTGGTGGCTACCCGACTGTTTAGAGACTGAGGGTCCCATTGTTCCCCTCCCCAGATTCCCGTCATGGCAGGCAGTTACTGGCCCCTGATTTAGGGTTTTTAGGGGTTAAGGAGTCAGGTAGGGGTTAATCTTAACAGGTGTATTTAGAGACAGCTCTACCAGTCTGTAGAGGGAAATGGTGCTCAGTATCCAGCTGGTGTAAGCTTCAATACACCAAAAAAATATGTGTATCTAATACGAATTAGGATACGGCACTCTCTACTGGAGTCAATGAGGAAACGAGCGAGAAATGTATCAAAAATAAATTTATTATAAAAACAAAAATGTATCTGCTATGTATGTCACCATAGGATGGGAATGAAATCAATGTGCATATTGGTATTTGTGTGTTTAGTACGTGAAGTATTGTTTTTATAATAAATTTATTTTTGATACATTTAGCGCTCGTTTCCTCATTGACTCCAGTAGAGAGTGCCGTATCCTAATTCGGATTAGGGGTTAATCTTAGCCTGCGGCAGGAGGAAGAGGCGGGCAGCAGGCAGGGTACTTAGGGAATGGCCCGCCTATTCTCTACCTCTTTAACGGAAGCGCGGTGCCCCTTCCTCCCTCCCCTACATAGTATATAAGACCGAAAAAAGACATTTGTCCATCCAGTTTGGCCTGTTTCCTACTAGTTGATCCAGAGGAAGGTAAAAAAAAACCTGTGAGGCAGATGCCAATTTTCCCCACTTATGGGGAAAAAAATTCCAATCAGGCATCAGAATAACTCCCTGGATCAACAACCCCTCTCTAGTAGCTATAGCCTGTAATATTATTACACTCCAGAAATACATCCAGGCCCCTCCTGAATTCCTATATTGTACTCACCATCACCACCTCCTCAGGCAGAGAGCTCCATAGTTTCACTGCTCTTACCGTAAAGAGTCCATAGTCTCACTGCTCTTACAGTAAAGAGTCCATAGTGTCACTGCTCTTACAGTAAAGAATCCATAGTCTCACTGCTCTTACCGTAAAGAGTCCATAGTCTCACTGCTCTTACAGTATAGAGTGCATAGTCTCACTGCTCTTACAGTATAGAGTCCATAGTCTCACTGCTCTTACTGTAAAGAGTCTATAGCAGTGGCGTACCGCCCATAGAGGCAGACCACGCCACTGCTATGGGGCCCGCAGCACTGGAGGGCCCGGAGCGCAGAGAAGGCCCCGCCCACATTTTTGGCCCCACCCACATTTTTTGGGCCCGCCCACCCATGACACGCGGCGGGCCCCGGCCGGGCACTTTTCTATCTGCAGCCGGCTCTTCTTCTGCGCCTGCAGAAGAAGCACCCTGTCCCTGGCCTGAACTTCCTGAATGCTGCCGTGCTACTGACAGTCTGACACTCAGGTGAGGGTGGAATTTGGCCAGGCAGCAAGAGAGAGGAGGGGTAAGGAGGGGTAGGGAGGGGGACAGTGTGGGACATGCTTCAATCTGCCCCCAAAATGCCCATGGGGAGAAGTAGGAAGAAAGCACACTGTCCTGAGAATTTTGGGGGCATTAGGGGTTGGGGGGCTCATAGAGGACAGTGTGCTTTCCTCCTACACCTTCTCCTTCCTAACACCCCCTGGCATTTTGGAGGGCAGTAGGGGTTGGATATTAAAGGGTTTCTGTCATCAGGTTTACACATTATAAGCTGTCTGACATTAGCTATGTGCTAATGTCAGAGCAGCTTGATAATGTGTTTTTATGTAAATCCGAGTTATATTTATGCTAAAAAACGTATTTTTATAATATGTAAATTAGCCTCTAGGAGCAGGGGGCGTTGCCCTGCTCCTAGAGGCTCCGTCTGCCAACCTGCTGCCCCGCCCCTTCTTTCCTTGATTGACAGTGCCGGGCAGCGATCCCCTGCTGCCTCCGGCACTGTCTCCGTGCTAAATCCTGCGCCTGCGCCGCTGCTCTGTATTCGGCGCAGGCGCGGTGAGTTGAGGACGCTGGTGCCTGCTGTCCTCAGCTCACCGCGCCTGCGCCGAATACAGAGCAGGCGCTGTATTCCACCAACCAGCATGGGGGTGTGGCAGGGGAGGAGCCATGGTGGGTAGTAGGCGGGGTTAAGGGGGCCCAATTCAGATTTTTGCTATGGGGCCCAGTGATTTCTATGTACGCCCCTGGTCTATAGTCTCACTGCTCTTACAGTAAAGAGTCCATAGTCTTACTGCTCTGACCAGAAAGAGTCCATAATCTCACTGCTCTTACTGTAAAGTCTATAGTCTCACTGCTCTTACAGTAAAGAGTCCATAGTCTCACTGCTCTTACCGTGAAGAGTCCATAGTCTCACTGATCTTACAGTATAGAGTCCATAGTCTCACAGCACTTACAGTATAGAGTCCATAGTCTCACTGCTCTTACAGTAAAGAGTCCATAGTCTCACTGCTCTTACAGTAAAGAGTCCATAGTCTCACTGCTCTTACAGTAGAGTCCATAGTCTCACTGCTCTTACAGTAAAGAGTCCATAGTCTTACTGCTGTTACCGTGAAGAATCCCTTTCTGTTTGTGTACAAACCTTCTTTCCTCCAGATGCAGAGGATGTCCCCTCATCACAGTCACAGTCCTGGGGATAAATGCCTTCGACAGTAAATTTTATTTTATGTATTTATGTTTGGAATTGTATTATGACCTTGAGTTGGACAGAATGCAGGCCCTGGGAGAAATTTTCATAAGTCACAGCTGGCGGCAACTTAATGCAAACGAGAAGTTGTTAATGAAGGTTTGGCGGAACTGCCCGTTGGGAGTCCAGCGGCTGGCAGATCGCATGGGTTATATGGTTGCCGTTTTAAATAAAATAGCTGTGGCCGACTACCATCCAACAATAAAGAGGTTGAAAGAAAGTATGTGGTCAGTGTCCTTATTGGTGGGGATGGTTTGTAATTATGGGCCAGTGTGGATAGGGGGTTTCCCCCTTCCCCTCCCCAGCCCTTTGGGTTATTACCAACAGTCCTAGCTGGCAGGCAGTACATCTGGAGCCCGGGACAAAACATCTGGGGCCCAGGCTTCACCCAGCAACACCCCTTCTTCAGGAAATAGAAGCTGAATACTTCAGAGGCATTGGGGCTGGAACTGAGGGGTAAAGAGAAGCCACCTAGTCTGTCCATTCTGAAGGCAGCCAGGCCTGTAAGAGACCAGCCAGCCTGTAAGCACTATTGTGTGAGAGACAGTAATATAGAGTCCAGAGGTTGGTGGCACTACGGCAAACTATCGCATTCACCACCGGTCACGTGGACTATTGTGTGAGAGACTGGGTGCAATATTGTATACTGGGAGGCAGAGACACCACTGCAGATAACTGTAGACAAGGTGGTTTTGAAGAAGATATCACAACCTGCAGCACCTGTTAGAGTCTGACCAGATGTGTGATACTGTGCCACGTGGAAACAGTTG
Source organism: Bufotes viridis (assembly GCA_033119425.1). Classification (NCBI taxonomy): domain Eukaryota; kingdom Metazoa; phylum Chordata; class Amphibia; order Anura; family Bufonidae; genus Bufotes; species Bufotes viridis. The sequence goes on along the minus strand of CM065593.1, from coordinate 6,324,094 downwards.
TCACATGAAGAATTCACCTTCACACACAGGATTTCAGTTTGGAGTTGGAAGCTCACCCATTTCTCCCCTCACTCGGACAGTCCAGGATCTTCTCTATGATTTACAGTTAGCTCTTCGTTGGGAGTTCCCAGATTCCTGGCTCAGTGTTCAATCCCAGAGCCAGGCAGGAGATTTACGTCTACTTCTCAGTATTCCCAGCAGCCACAATGCATTCAGAAAGTCTTCAGACCCCTTCATTTTTGTCACATGTTGTTAAAACAATCAGCAGCAGGACATCTTTACCATCAATCAGTCCCTCACTGGCTCTGAATTTGTCATTTATGTTCTGTTTTTTTAGTAACGTCTACTGAACAGGCCTCTACGAACATCCAGAACAGTTTACAGCATTTATAAAACTTATATATACACTCCGATTCATTCCAGTCACTCACTTCAACCAGCTAGAGAGGTCTCGTCCATCACCAGTTCATATATACAATTACGGAGGAGGGGAATTGTCAGGGATGGGTAATTGACCCCCAGACCAAAAAACTTTAAAAACGGCCGCTGGGCCATCTTTAATGCAGGACAATTGGCAGCTGCCCCGGCCCAGTTCTTCTTTGGGCCACCGCCCACCAAGCAGGGTCGCTTTAATGCGGGGCAAATGGGGCAACTGCCTTGGGCCCCCCAGGAGCAACTGAGCCCCACTGGCCACTCGTAAATAAGCATCAATGGGTCGGGAGGACCAGGAAGCGGTCAAGGCTTTGTACTCACCGCTTCCTGGTCCTCGGCTGTGCAGGGCTGCACACAGGCGTAAGGAACTCTGTGACGTCACGCTGTGCACAGCCTTCATAGCACAGCCGACAGCAGGAGGATGCAGATCACATTAGAAGAGACGAGCGGCAGCGTCCAGGAGCAGGAAAGGGTAAGTGAGTTTTATTTTATATTTATGAGGCTTATGCACACTTCTGGGGGCTGGTGAGGGCACTGGGGGCTAATGGAGAGGTTGCTGGGGGCTCAGAAGCTATTGGGGGCTGATGGAGAGGCTGCTGGGGGCTGGTGAGATGCACTGGGGGCTGATGAGAAGCACATGGGCTGTGTGAGAGGCACTGGGGGCAGATGAGAGGCACTGGGGGCTGATGGAGAGGCACTGGGGCTGATGGAGAGGCATTGGGGGCAGATGAGAGGCACTGGGGCAGATAAGAGGCACTGGGGGCTGATGGAGAGGCACTGGAGGCTGATGGAGAGGCTACTGGGGGCTGAGAAGCTACTGGCGGCTGATGAGAGGCACTGGGGGCTGAGGGAAAGGCTGCTGGGGGCTGTTGAGAGGCACTAGGGGCTGATGGAAAGACTGCTGGGGGCTGATGAGAGGCACTGGGGGCTGATGGAAAGGCTGCTGGGGGCTGATAAGAGGCACTGGGGGCTGATGGAAAGGCTGCTGGGGGCTGAGAAGCAACTGGGGACTGATATGAGGCTACTGGGGGATGATGAGAGGCATGGGGCTCTTATCTGAGGTCTGATTGGGAGTCATTCATATTGGGGTCTGAGCTGAGGTCTGATTGGGGGTCTGACCTGAGAACTTATTGGGGCCTTATTAACATTGGCACAAACCAACTGAAAGGTGGCATGAAGCAGGATGTGCTCAACCCAAAAATGCAGTTGTGCATATATATACAGGGGAGCAGATCCAGCAGCACTTGTGGCCCGTTGATAGTCTTGGGTGGGGCTCACAGCCTTCTCCCTCCTCCAATTGCAGGCATGTTTACATGCTGGAGGTAACTGAGGAGTCTGCTGCGAGTCGGCCTAATACATTCCTGAAATTTTGCCCACTGGCCCCTGGCATTGCCCATATGGCACAGGTAGGTGAGTGTTAGGCCCAAGCTACTTGAGAGACCTTGGCGTGGTGCTCGGGCTTAAGACATGTCCTCCACTGTAGGACATGTTAACTAACCTCTCAATTTTAACATCAGTTTGAGGTCTTAGTAAGACCGCAGTGTGCACCTGTTTTGTTATTTGTTATTGCTATATTGTTATCTTATTAACGTTGGGGCCGTTAGCTGAGGTCTGATTAACATTCTGATGGGTGTTCTGACCCGAGGTATAATGAAAAATATTTTTTTCTTATTGTCCTCTCTAAAACCTAGGTGCGTCTTATGCGCCGGTACGTCCTCCTTGCTTGCTCCTCCTCCCGATCTCCCCTGCCCTTTGCATACGCCGCGCGCCGTGACGTCACACGGAGCCACTGCAACGCTAGGGTGAGCTGAGCCCAGGTCTCCTTCCTGAACTGCAGAACAGTCCCCACTTCCAGCTCTGAGTCCAGCTGCCCAGAGCACTGATTCTGAGCCTGCTGGAGTCTTCAGAACTGTAAGGATTTACAGTCATTCACTGTAAGCTATATTATATATATATATTACTTGTTTTATGTGAGTTAGAGTGCTGGGCGGTTGGAGAAGAGGGAGGGAGGGGTTAGTAGTGCAGTACTATCTGCACATTGTAAAAAAAAAAGTAATCTACAAAATACTATATATTTAATTTTTAGAATAATGATACAGCCATTTTATTTGATATTTTTGTGCTGATTCTTTCATTTTCTCTATTTTAATGGACACTATAGTCACCAGAACCACAACAGCTAAACGCAGTAGTTCAGGAGTCTATAGCATGTCTCTGCAAGCCTTTTAATGTAAACACTGCCTTTTGAAAATATGACAATGAGTTACATAAAACCAACAAACATTTACTAATGTAGTGATTTAACTTTGGCCTCCTGGATCGCGCCTTCCCACACCCTAGCATGCAATCACGCCCTCCACCACACAATGTGCAGTTTGTGAGTGTATGACAGATCACCTCATCAATACAACGGCCAGGAATGTGCAGTGTGTGAGTATATTATCATAGCCAACCCACTGCTTTCCCACATGCGTGGCTTCATAGAGATGCTTTGAATCAATGTATTTCTATGAGGATTGTTTAGCGTGAATGCCAGTGTTGCATAGTGCAACACTGGACTAGGAAGCACCTCTGATGAGTGGTGTCTGATGAGGGGCCACTAGAGGGGTTCCTTGGCAGTAATGTAAATACTGCCTTTTTTTCTGAAAGGAGCCTGATAATTGGTTTATTCCTTAACTTATGTCAATATCTCCGGGGCAGAGAGAGGGCGGTGTTACTGTAACTCTGCATGGTAATTGGTTATCGTCCTTTGTTTACTGGGGGAGATCCTCTTGCAGTAGGATTTCTCATAAAAGCCAGTGTGTGATCAATAAGAGGTGGTCCTGTTACACCCTTCATGAAGTCTAGGCTCATGGTTGGGGAATATTCCTTTTGCTGGGGAGAATCATCTTGGAAGCTGCACTTATCAACGCTCTTCCTCTATTTCCTATGGTAGCTATAATTACATATGCTCAGCTATTGGGGAAGGAATAGAAGGCCGCAGTACCATAACCACTGTAGGTCTTAACACTTAGGCTGCCAGCCCTCCCCTGAGAATCGTCTATATATCTGTATGGATACTTATCAGGCTCTGCTACATCACGTACGTTCCTTGCTAATATACGACTTGTGTCAGGGTTGGAATTCTTTTATCCTCTGACATTTTCACTAATATATCATTTTTGCAATCACTGTAAACCTTTTATCCTCCCGAATGTTTCACCCTTTCATCCTGTTCGTTCAGTGTTCTTACTAAGCACTAAACTCGTTTTCTCCCGGCTGACACGGACCACACTTTTTCCTTTGATCATATTATTTATGTTTCATACCTCACGTCCCGGCTAGATGAGCAAGAAAAAAATAATCAATCACTGTTTTATTGCTTAAAAGGTGTAAATCTCGCCTTAATTCATTTGTGTCATTTATTGTCATCCATTTGGCCACAAGATGACACTAGACTGCTCGATATATTTTATGTAGCGTTTACTGTACAATCAGTCAGCATTAGATACTTTGTATTGTTCTCTTCACACGATGGGATGTAATAGGAGGCCCCCATCCCATGTATGACATATAGGTTTTCTACTAATTATAATCACCTTTCACTGTTTCAGTTATCTAACCCCCTGGTCCTGCACCTACTTGGGGTCTCAGCATCCAGCCCCGATCATGTGACCACAAATGGTACCCACATGTGGGCCTACACAATGGCCTTAGCACTCATGGGCATGTGTATATATATATATATATATATATATATATATATTGTAAGAGAGTGCAAGGTGTTGTATTTGATAGCAGGTACGTGTCACCGAGGTTGCTGGCCTCGGTGAGGTAAGAGCCGGGGTTTTTGGTCTGCAGCAGCTAGTGCTGCTCTGTTAAATAGCATGGCTGCAAAGCCGATCCGGGCCGGCTCTTACTGGGAGCAGCTAAAGAGTAGGGTGGGTGGCTGCTCCCCACGGTCCAGTCCATGTTTTGGGCTGGGTATATAACGCAGCCAGCAGCTGTGTCTGAGGGTGTGATTATCCTGGAGCCTGCTAACAGGGCTGAGGAGTTCTCTGTGCTGGAGGACGGAGCTCAGCAAGGTGGTGTTTCCCTGCAACCTGAAGGAGGAATCGCCTGCGGCTGAACCGACTGCTAGGTGTGAACCCGCACTTAAACCACCCAAGGTGACTGGACCCTGTGTTGGCCTGTTTTTGGTTTTGCCACATGATTTCTGTTGTGTGTGAACTGTCACCAAGAGACTGTTTTCATTTCTGGTGTGCAAGTGTGAATAAAACACTGTTTGATGCACAATCTGGACTCCTTGTTTTGCCTCTAAACTGCACCCGCACCGCTGTCTACCAGAGCGACTCCCCACATTTGGTGTCGGATGCGGGCATGCGCAGTGAGGCTGGCGTGAACGCCGAACTTTGTTTTTGCTGAGCAAAAGTGGATGTCCTATATTAGGCCGGCAAAGTTACAGCCTGTGATCCCTGACAAAATGGAGGCGGTTGTAAAAGCCCTTGTGGAGGCTAACGTGCAGCAGCGGGAGGCCAACAAGCAGCAGCAGGAGACCAACCAGCTACTACTACAACATGTGATGGCGTTACAGGCGGCAGGAGCGTCCCACCACGTCCAAGATGCCCGGAAAGCGGTCCGTGCGGCGATCCCAAAAATGACCCCCGCAGACGACGTTGAGACGTACCTGGCGGTTTTTGAGAAGGTCGCCGTGAGGGAAAAGTTACCCCGTGACCAGTGGGCTGAGGTGGTCGCTCCGTTCCTGGCTTCCGGACCCCAGCAGGTGTTTTTCGACTTGTCGGATGACCAAGCGGCAGATTATGACACTGTGAAAGGAGAGGTCCTAGCCAGACTGGGCGTGAACGTGCTGGTCCGCGCCCAAAGAGTCCACCAGTGGGACTTTAAAGCGACTGAACCCGCTAGGCCGCAGTTCTACGATCTGCTGCACAGGCTGCAAAAGTGGCTGCAGCCCGATCTACTAAGTCCCACTGCCATGCTGGATCGACTGTTGGCGGACATCTTTTGGAGGGCCCTGCCTTATCCCCTCCAGCACTGGATCGGCCAGGTATCGCCCACCAATGCCCTGGAGATGGTCGACCTGGTGGAGCGCTACGAGGCCACCAGAAACCTGCAGGGGACTCTTGCGGGAAGGGGTCAGTCAAACCCTGGAGGCCTCTGCCCCAGTTCCGGCGTCCGGCGACAGAGCGGCCTGCCCGGAATATACCCCTGCGAGTCCGCCTCCCGTGGTATGCTGGAGGTGTCAGGAGCCAGGCCACATCAGGGCCGACTGTCCGCATCGGGATGAGCCGATGGATATGAACTACGGGGTCGTCACTCCCTGTATGCACGGAAGCTGTGCGCAACTGGCACCCGTGAGGTGCAGGACCATAACCACCTGTGTCAGGTAGAGGTGGGAGACTCTCTGGCGGTGGCTCTGCTGGACTCCGGGAGTTTAGTCTCCCTGGTAAGGGCTGCACTTGTACGGCCTGCGGAGTATACTGGCCGTAAAGTCGGGGTCCTGTGCATCCACGGAGACCTGAAAGACTATCCCACTGCACTAGTGACTTTGTCCACAGCGGCTGGTAGGTGGACCCACGAGGTGGCTGTCGCTACTAAACTCCCACACGAACTAATACTTGGGAGGGACTTCCCGGTTTTCCGGCGCTGTGGCCGGCAATAAAGGTATCTGAGGGACCCGAGACAGGGGTGACCCTAGTAGAGTGGCCTGATACCGCTGGAAGGCCAGAACCCTGGGAGCCCGAGTCTGAAGGGCCGGCGGTAGGGGTGACCACTGCTCCAGCGGTAGAGGGGGAGACAACCCCACTGAGTGTAATGGTGGGAGACACGGAGGACTTGCCACCGGGGCCTGAGTTGGCAGACCTCAATGTCTCCGGGGAAAATTTTGGGACCGCACAACACCGGGACCAAACCCTAACCAGGGCCTGGGAGAATGTGCTGGAAATTGATGGTAAACCCCAGAAACCAGGGGCTGAATTAATGTTCCCACGATTTATTGTTCTACAGGATATGTTGTATCGGGTGAACCAAGTCCAAGGTGAACCTGTTGAACAGTTGGTGGTACCCACAGCGTATCGCAAGCTTGTCATGGAGCTTGCCCACCAACATGTTCTTGGGGGACACCTGGGGTGGCAGAAAACCCAGGACCGCATACTGCAGCGGTTTTATTGGCCCAGTGTGTTCAAGGAGGTAGAGAATTATTGTAAGTCCTGTCCGACCTGTCAGATAACTAGCCCCCAGCCACATTTCCGTAGTCCTCTGGTACCTCTGCCAATTATTGAAGTACCGTTCGAGCGAATCGCTATGGATTTAATTGGGCCTGTACCAAAGTCTGCCAGGGGCCACCAACACATTCTGGTAGTTCTCGACTATGCCACTCGGTATCCGGAGGCGGTGCCTCTGCGACATACCTCAGCTAAGCTCATTGCCAAAGAGTTAATGGAGATGTTTTCCCGTGTGGGCCTGCCAAAGAGGTTCCTGACAGACCAAGGGACCCCTTTTATGTCCAAAGTAATGAGGGAACTGTGTAAATTGTTGCGTATAAAGCAGCTACGGACGTCCGTTTACCATCTGCAAACAGACGGTCTGGTTGAGAGGTTTAACCAAACTCTAAAAAATATGTTAAAGAGGGTGGTGTCTAGAGATGGGAAGGACTGGGATCTGCTTCTGCCCTATCTCATGTTCGCAGTGCGAGAGGTACCCCAGGCCTCTACTGGGTTCTCGCCCTTCGAACTGCTTTATGGCAGACACCCTCGGGGCCTGTTGGATATCGCCAAGGAAGCATGGGAACAACAGCCTGTCCCCCACAAAAGTGTCATTGAGTATGTCACCCAGATGCAGGAACGGATAGAAAGGGTGTTGCCGCTGGTCCGGGAGCATATGGAGGCAGCACAACAAGCCCAGAGTAGGGTGTATAATCGTCAGGCTCGGGTGCGGGGCTTCAATCCGGGAGATCGAGTGTTGGTTCTGGTACCCACCCTTGACAGCAAATTCCTAGCTAGGTGGCAGGGCCCCTATGAGGTGATCGAGAAGGTAGGGAAGTAAATTACAAAGTACACCAGCCAGGGCGGCGCAAGCCGGAGCAGGTGTACCACGTGAATTACTTAAGCCGTGGAAAGATAGGGACACAGCCGACGACCACAGCCCCCGGCCAGGGCTTCTAGGTGAAAAGGGTCCAGCCCCACAGTTCGAGGCCTGTGAAGCAGTAACCACGGTAAAAATTGCAGACAGCCTGTCTTCCAAACAAGTTCAGGAAGTCAGGGAGTTCCTCAGTCGGAACACGGAGGTGTTCTCGGACCTCCCTGGCCGCACGTCTCTCATCCAACATGACATCGTCACTGAGCCTCAGGCCAAGATCCGGTTAAAACCATACCGGGTACCCGAGGCTCGGCGACGGGCCATCGCGGAGGAAGTACAGTTAATGTTGAAGCTCGAGGTCATTGAGGAGTCGAAAAGTGAGTGGGCCAGTCCCATAGTCCTAATACCCAAGCCGGATGGGACGTTGCGGTTCTGCAACGACTTTCGCAAGTTAAATGAAGTATCCAAGTTTGACGCGTATCCCATGCCCGAGTAGACGAGCTGGTTGAAAGTTTAGGACAAGCCCGTTATTTTTCTGTGCTGGACCTCACTAAAGGGTACTGGCAGGTACCCTTAACGGAGTCGGCTAAGGAAAAACCGCATTTGTTACCCCGCAGGGCCTGTATCACTACAAGGTGTTACCCTTTGGCCTGCATGGCGCCCCGCCACTTTCCAAAGGTTAATGGACATAGTGCTGCGACCACATCGTCGGTACGCCTCGGCCTACTTAGATGATGTAGTCATCCACAGCACCGACTGGGAAAGCTATTTACCCAAGGTGCAGGCGGTAGTGGATGCCCTGAGGAAAGCCGGACTGACCGCTAACCCAAAGAAGTGCTCCATAGGGTTAGAGGAGACAAAATATCTGGGATATGTAATTGGGCGGGGAGTCATCAAACCTCAGGTAACCAAGGTAGAGGCCATGCGTAACTGGCCCCGACCGGTCACCACCAGGCAGGTAAAGTCGTTCCTGGGGATTGTAGGTTACTACATGAGGTTTGTGCCCCACTTTGCCACAATAGCAGCGCCGTTGACAGACCTGTTGAAGGGGCGAAAGTCTGGGAGGGTTAGCTGGAGTGAGAAGGCGGAGGAGGCTTTCGCCGCGTTGAAGTCGGCCCTGTGTGGGTCCCCGGTTTTGGTGACACCCGACTTCAACAAGGAGTTTGTCGTACAGACCGACGCCTCGGAGGTAGGCCTCGGTGCGGTACTGTCTCAGGAGGTCAACGGGGAAGAACATCCCGTTGTCTTCCTGAGCCGTAAGCTCAATCCCGCCGAGTCCAGATACAGTATAGTGGAGAGGGAGTGCCTGGCTATCAAGTGGGCACTCGAATCTCTCCGCTACTACTTGTTAGGGAGGAGGTTCCGTCTGGTGACCGACCATTCCCCCTCAAATGGATGAGTCAGGCCAAGGAGAGGAATGCTCGGGTCACCAGGTGGTTCCTATCTCTTCAGAATTTCAAATTCTCTGTGGAACACAGGGCAGGCCGCTTGCAGGGCAACGCAGATGCCCTGTCCGCGTCCACTGCCTCACGTGTGTTCACCCCTCAGGGTTGAACAAAGGGAGTGTGTAAGAGAGTGCAAGGTGTTGTATTTGATAGCAGGTACGTGTCACCGAGGTTGCTGGCCTCGGTGAGGTAAGAGCCGGGGTTTTGGTCTGCAGCAGCTAGTGCTGCTCTGTTAAATAGCATGGCTGCAAAGCCGATCCGGGCCGGCTCTTACTGGGAGCAGCTAAAGAGTAGGGTGGGTGGCTGCTCCCCACGGTCCAGTCCATGTTTTGGGCTGGGTATATAACGCAGCCAGCAGCTGTGTCTGAGGGTGTGATTATCCTGGAGCCTGCTAACAGGGCTGAGGAGTTCTCTGTGCTGGAGGACGGAGCTCAGCAAGGTGGTGTTTCCCTGCAACCTGAAGGAGGAATCGCCTGCGGCTGAACCGACTGCTAGGTGTGAACCCGCACTTAAACCACCCAAGGTGACTGGACCCTGTGTTGGCCTGTTTTTGGTTTTGCCACATGATTTCTGTTGTGTGTGAACTGTCACCAAGAGACTGTTTTCATTTCTGGTGTGCAAGTGTGAATAAAACACTGTTTGATGCACAATCTGGACTCCTTGTTTTGCCTCTAAACTGCACCCGCACCGCTGTCTACCAGAGCGACTCCCCACAATATATATATATATATAGTCTGTATTAATTCTGGCAGCACTTGCTTTTATAATTTTCAGGTGCACGCGTCTCACCCTTGACATCATGTATGTATATCTATGAAAAATCAACGCAGCACTCTTCTTATGAAAAAGCCGCAGTGTCTTTATTCACACATGTGACACAAAATAGGCAACGTTTCAATCCCCTTCCGGGATCCTTGGTCCTTCAATCCCCTTCCGGAACTTGGCTTGAGAAGGATCCCGGAAGGGGATTGAAACGTTGCCTATTTTGTGTCACATGTGTGAATAAAAACACTGCGTTTTTTTTATAAGAAGAGTGTTGCGTTGATTTTTAATGTGTGTATATATAAATATACTGTATACTAGTGACAGGTTGCATCACCCATCATCTACTCTATATTCAATTCATAGACGTATCTCTAGTCCTGTTCTTTATCACATCTGTTCCCAAAGCGTCTTGATTTCTTAGTTACTTACAACTATGTCTGATCACATGACCTCACGTCTGCCAGGTTGCTGTTGTGTTGATCATTATTAGACTCGCTGGCAGTGGTGCACATGGAGAAGTAAGGGCCAGATAGCAAGGATCAAACCGGGCCCCCCACACAGGACAGAAGGGTTTCCGCCTAAACCCCTTTCAGTGACCCTTGGGCCATTTTTCCACTTCTTCATTTGCTAAAAGTTGTTCCCATAGAGGGTAGAGTCCTGACCAATTTTTCACTTTCAGTAGGGGGAGAGGATCCCAACTAAAATTGGGCCCCCTCTTGCCCTGGGCCCCATAGCATTCACATGGTCTTTCGCTATGGTAGTTACGCCCCTGCTCGCCGGTTAGCGATCTCCCTAGCCAACGCAGTGACCATTATATTTGCTCAGACAGTAATACGTTTTTCAGTGTCTTCTGGTTCAGTAGTGCATCGGGCGCCATAGCCGTAGGGTTCCAGCTCTTAATCAGTGCATCCCAAAGCTAGATTCTACAGTACATTGTCCTGAATTTTGTAGGCCAAAAGCCCAGGAGAGGTAAAACGGTTAGTGCAGGTCCTGTCTGATAGAATCCACCTTGTCACTGATAGATAGGCCCTACATGTTATTCATCAATGTCACGAACACGCAGGTGTGAACCCACTGTGCCACGCATCCTACCTCCTCTAAGGGCGTTGTCTAAATGAACCCCTCGATCTTCACAGTACCCCTGATGGTGGGGATAGACTTTCCCATGGGGAACACCAAATCAATAACTCTTTCTGAGGATGGCTACACGAGGCAGCTGGTTCAGGCAGACCAGGAGGTACCTGAGAAAGGTTCCAGAGGTACAGGAGTTGTTAGCAGGCTGAGTCATTACCAAAAGCAACAGTGCAGGACCGAAGGATGAGGCAGAGGCGAAGTCAGACATGCAATAGGTCAGGGCAGGTGACACAGGTACAGATCAGGCAATCCGGGTCAGCAACAGGAATGTCAAGGCAAGCAGGCAGGAATCAAACAGGTAGCAGAGTCCAGGAACACAAGTACGAATCAGGAACAAAGGAACACAAGCCGATATCAGGAACCTTAGCAGGTCACAAGGACCTTGACACTGAGGCATCTTGGAAGGGGGCTGAGCCACTTATATTTGTGCAGGAGGGCTAGGATTGGTTGGCGAATTCACATGTTCCAACCCATAAAACACAGGAAGTGACGTGTGCTGGCCCTTAAGGAAATGCATGAATGTTCTCTTCTGGTTCCCAAGACCTCTGCTCAGGACCAAAGCCCTTCCAGTCCACAAGATAGTAGGTCTTCTTGCCACGCTTTTTGATGTCTAGAATGTCTTTGACCTCAAATATCTCGTCAGAATCTTCAGATACCGGAGTTGGAGTAGAAGGAGCCGTCGAGAATTGATTAAGTCTAGTTTCACACTAGTGGCAGGGGAGTCCATTAGGCTGTTCCGGCGGGTGAACAGCCTGTTGGATCCGTCCTGCTGCTTGTTCACGTGTGCCCCTGGACTGCCGCTGCGTCCCCACGATAATGCCGCCGGAACTCCTCCCCCATTATAGTCAATGGGGATGGAGCGGCAGTCTGAGGCACACGTGAACTAGCGGCAGGAAGGATCGGACAGGCTGTTCACCTGCTGGAACAGCCTGATGGACTCCCCTGCCGCTAATGTGAAAGTAGCCTAAGAACTACTGGTTTTAGTAAGGACACGTGGAAGGCATTAGGAATACGCGGAGAGAGAGAGGGGCAGACGTAACTTATAAGTCACTTCGTTTATCTTCCTCAATACTTCAAAGGGTTCAAGGAACCTAGGTGCAAACTTTAAACTGGGAACCCTTAAGCAGATTTTTTAGAGGAGAGCCATACCTGATCTCCAGATAAGAACTGAGGTGGTTTTCTTCTTCTCTTGTCTGCATACCTTTTCATGTGAGTCACCGCTTTGTAATGCAGTCCTTGGTCTCAAGCCAAATCTTCAAAAAATCCCTAAAAGAGTAATCCGCAGCTGGTACACCAAAAGATGTAGGAACAGGGAGAGGAGTGCGAGGGTGTTGTCCATAAATTACAAAGAATGGAGAGAATCCAGTAGACTTACCAGAGTGGTTGTTATAGGAGAACTCAGCCCAAGGTAGTAATTGTACCCAGTTGTCGTGTTGGACTGAAACAAAATGCTGGAGATAGTTCTCTAATATTTGATTGACCCGCTCTACTTGCCCTTTGGTCTGGGGATGATAACCGGAAGAGAAGTCCAGCTCAATTTCGAGCAGCCGTCAAAGAGCTTTCCAGAGCTTAGAGGTAAACTGACCATGCAAGCAGAATATGTGTCTCACGAATAGTTTAGCAAGTTCAGGAGCTGATGCAGTCCAGCCAAAAGAACGAAGTGCAACATCTTGGAGAACCGGGTCATGACCACCTAGATAGCTGTACATCCGGCAGCAGAGGGCAGATCTGTAACAAAGTCCATGGCAATGTGTTGCCATGGGGCATCAGGAACAGGAAGAGGTAACAACAGCCTATTGGCTATACAAAAGATTTGTGGTCTTGCGGATCTCAGGGTGACCAGCCAGTGTGGAGTTGTGCCCCCAAGCTAGAATACATTTTCTTTTGGCAGGTGGCATGAATGTCTTTCCTCGAGGGATGTCTTTTACCAGAACAGGAGCCACTGTGATCAAGCGAGCAGGATCTAAAATGTATTTGGGCTCCTCCTGCTGGTCGAAGAAGTCAAATGACTGAGGCAGAGCATCCGTCTTGATGTTCTTCTCAGCCGGGCGAAAGTGAAGCTCAAAATCAAAACGAGAGAAGAAGAGTGCCCATCTGGCTTGGCGAGGGTTCAGACGCTGGGCCGTCTGCAGATAAGTAAGGTTCTTGTGGTCGGTTAAGATTATCACCGGATGCTGGGCCCCCTCCAATAGATAACACCACTCCTCCAAGGCAAGTTTTATGGCCAGAAGCTCTCTGTCTCCTATACAGTAATCCCTCTCAGCAGGGGAGAAGTCCTTGGAGAAAAATCCACATATAAACATCTTGCCCTTGGAACCTTTCTGTACTAAACAGCACTGGCTCCTATGGAGGACGTGATGAGCGGCAGGGGCAGTATTCGAATTCGTGATATTTCGCGAATATTTGGCTGAATATTCGCCATATATTCGAAAATTCGCGAATTCGTAATCTCCAGTCATTATTTTCTTGATTGCGAAAATGCGCAAAAAATTTGCATAAAATTCTCATAAACTGGTATTTAAAAAGGTATAAAAAAAATTGCATAAAATTGGCATAAAAATTTGCATAAACTGGTATTTAAAAGGTATCTTTTAAATGTCAGTTTATGCAAATTTTTATGAACATTTTATGCGTATTTTTTATGCGAATTTTTGTAATCAAGAAATAATGACAACATTTTCTTGATTGCAAAAATTTGCATACAAATTTGCATAAACTGGTATTTAAAAAAACGAATATTCGCAATTGCGAAAATAGTTTGCGATATTCTAAATATTCACGAATTCTCGAAGTGACGATATTCGCAATTAAAATTCACAATTCAAAAATTTGTGAACAACACTGTGGAGGAGGCATCCACTTCTAAAAGGAATCGGGATGACGCAGAACAGGTGCAGAAGCAAAGGACCTTTTTAATTAGAAGAAGTCGACCTCCACTTCAGGAGTCCAGACTCTGGCATTTACCCCTTTCTTAGTAAGAGCGGAGATCGGAGATGTAAGAGATGAAAAATTTGTGATGAACTGACGATGGAGATTAGCAAATCCAAGAAAGCGCTGTAAAGCACGAAGACCATGTGGGCAGGGCCAGTCCATTACTGCATTCAATTTTTCAGGATCCATTTGCAACCTGGCATCCATGATGACGTATCCGAGGAACGGTAGATTTTTCAAAGATGCATTTCTCAAGTGTGGCATAAAACCGATTCTCTCTCAACTGCTGCAAAACCAACCATACATTCTTCCGGAGATTAGGAGATGAGGGTATCGATCGTTAACTGTGACCTTATTCAGACCTCGATAGTCGATACAGGGCCGTAGGAATCTATATTGTTTCTGCACAAAGCAGAACCCGGCACCAACTGGTGAAGAAGATTTCTGGATAAGCCCCCTCTCGAGATTATCCTTGATGTAATCAGATATCACTTGGGTCTTAGGAAGTGAGAGCGGGTAGACTTGACCACTATGAGGAGTCGCACCAGGCAGAAGGTCAATCGGACAATCATAAGGACGATGAGGAGGCAGGGTCTCTGCCTCTTTCTTACTGAAGACATCTGCAAAACTGGCATACTGCTGTGGAAGTCCAGGCAGACCTTCAGGTACAGTAGGCGAGGAAGCAGGTTGGATGTCTGATAAGCAGGTAAACTGACAGGATGATCCCCAACGCAGAATCTGCCCGGTGTGCCAGTCCAGAACTGAAGTGTGCTGATCCAGCCAGAGAAGACCAAAGATAATCAGATTCATGGACACTGGCAGCACATAGAAGGAAATCATCTCTGATTGCAGAACCCCTATTTGCAACTTAAGGGGCATAGTAACAGAAAGCATAGGTTCGGGAAGTGGCAGTCCATTTACGGAAGCCACTGACAGAGGCCTTTCTAGACGGATGGTAGGAAGCCGGTACTGATGGACCAGAGCATGCTAAATGGAGTTACCGGCTGACCCAGAGTCCAAGAATGCAGGCAGAGACTTTGTGATTACCTTGTGAGAGAGAGTCATCGGGACTGGAAGTTTTGGAGAGGACTACCCCTTGTCTAGGACCACTTCTCCAACTGATCCTACACATTGGCGTTTCCCGGCTTCAGTGGACAATTACGCACAAAGGGGGCCTTTCCTCCACAATACAGACATGTTCTCTGCTTTGCAGCGTAAACGTTGCAGGTCAGACAACCGAAGGCGCTCTATTTGCACGGGCTCTTCAGGTGGGATGGACACTAGAGGAAGAGCCGCCCTGTGGAACAATAAAGCCAAACGGGGTTCTGGTGCCTTCGACCTCCCTAGAAAGTTCCCTGAAATGCATATCTATCCTTGTGGCCAAGGTGATCAGTGAACGCTGTAAAAACAAAACTCATAAAACTGTGACAGAATAGTATTTTTGTTTTCACCCCACCCAAATTGGATTTTTTTCCCCGCTTTCCGCCACTGTGAATGCCACGGAGCCATTAGAAAGTACAACTTGCCCCACTAAAATGAAGCCCTCATATGTAGCGATGAGCGAACCCAAACCAAATTTTGGGGTGTTTCAAAAAAGTTCGGCGATTTCTTCCCGCTTTCTGAAGGGCTGCACAGCAGCCAATCAGCTAGCGTTTTACTTCTTGCCCTAAGAGCCCATCACAGCCATGCCTACTAATGGCTTGGCTGTGATTGGCCAAGTGCAGCATGTGACCTAGCCTCTATTTAAGCTGGAGTCACGTAGCTCCGCGCGTCACTCTGCTCTGATTAGTGTAGGGATAGGATGCAGCTGCTGTGAGGGCGAGATTAGGCAGGAAAAAGTCAGCAAAACACCTATGAAGTCATCGATCTACATCTGTGAATCATTCAACTTCTGCTAGTTAATTGCTCACTGGTTTTTAGGCTGAACAGAGCTTTTTTCTGTCACTTTGACCGGCGGCCATTTTGTGTCTTGTGGTGCACCAGCACAAGCTGCCACCAAGTCCATCAATCCATCAATACTAGGGTTTTTTTGTGCTATATCCTACATCAGGGGCTTGGCTGTGCTAATTGTCACCCCTAGAAACTCAGGATAGAAATTTCTATATTTTATTGAGGGGTTAAATTCAATTGCCAAAATACCAATCCCCTAAATCTGGTGTTCCAGCTTTGGCTAGCCAAGTGTAATACTGTCTGCTGTCTGGCAAAGGATAGATTATTTTATGTGGTGAAATTCAATTGCCAAAATAGCAATCCACTAAATCTGGTGTCCCAGCTGTGGCTGGCAAAGTATAATAGTGTCCGGCAAAGGATATATTATTTTCTGGGGTGAAATTCAGTTGCCAAAATAGAAATACAGTAAATCTGGTGTCCCAGCTGTGACTGGACAAGTTTCAGAGTGTCCGTCATAGGATATATTATTTTCTACAGTGAAATTCAGTTGCAAAAATAGAAATACTGTAAATCTGGTGTTCCAGCTGTGGCTGAACAAGTTTAATAGTGTCCGGCAAAGGATATATTTTGTTCTGGGGTGAAATTCAATTGCCAAAATAGCAATGCCCAAAATCTGGTGTTCCAGCTGTTGCAGGCCAAGTCTAAATCTGTCCGTAAAAGGGAATATTACACTCAGCGTGCATCTCCAAGTGCATTTCTTTCCGTTAAAGGGTATATTACAGTAAGTGTTAAAATACAAGTGCTGAAAGCATAATCCTATATATTTGTTCACACGCTACTGTGCATCTCCAAGTGTAAATCTGTCCGTAAAAGGATACCTTTCATCCAGGGCCTAAATACTAGCCCTAAAAGAGATATTCCCCTAAATCAGTAGTTACTGCTGTGCCTGGATTAGTGTAATACGCTACATAAATAAAAAGGCAGATAGTGTTAGGTGCCTGTAAAAAAAGGCCTGAATTTGAAATCAATACATTGGGCCAAATATTTTTTTTCTTATTGTGGTGCTTGGTGAACGGTAACAATGAGGAAAACATCTAGTAAGCGACGTGGACGCGGTCGTGGTGGTGTTAGTGGGCCCTCTGGTGCTGGGAGAGGACGTGGCCATTCTGCCACAGCCACACGTCCTAGTGAACTAACTAGTGATGAGCGGCAGGTGCCATATTCGATTTCGACGAAATTCGCGAATATTCGAATGAATATTCGTTTCGTATTCGTCGAAATCGAATATTCGTCATTTTTTCTAGTTATCGCGATTAAAATGCGATTTAAATAATCGCATATTGCGATTTGTACTTAAGGCTACTTTCCTATTGGTTTCATATCTAGAATTAGCGAGGATGACGAATATGACGAATGTATTCGTCATATTCCTCAAAGCGAAGATAGCGAGTATTCTACATCTTCGTTTTAGCAACCTATTCGTCAACCTCGCTAATTCTAGCAATCAAATAGGAAGGTTGACTATAGAGACAGCTGTGTTAAATTACGCTATGCGATTTTTTTTTTAATACAATAATTATATTACTTGATATGATAATATTATTATAAGTATTCTATTTATTAAAAAAAAAAAATCGCATAGCGAATTTAACACAACTGTCTAGTAAGTCAACCTTCCTATTTGATTGCTAGAATTAGCGAATAGCGAAGTTGACGAATAGGTTGCTAAAGCGAAGATGTAGAATACTTCGTTATCTTCGTTTTGAGGAATATGACGAATACATTCGTCATATTCGTCATCCTCGCTAATTCTACCAAGCCAACCATAACTTCTGTGCTCATGGAGCGTCCCCATCACCATGGGAACGTCTCCATATACTAAAATGTACTGTCGGATTTGAGGAATTACGTTGAAATCGCAATGCGATTAATTCAAGTTATATTAATCGCATTGCGATTTCAACTTAGAGCTGGGTTTATAATGGGTCAGCTTGCTAGAATTAGCGAAGTTAACGAATATGGAATATAGCAGCAGTGCTAAGTTGAAATCGCAATGCGATTAATTTAACTTAAAGTATTCGCATTGCGATTTCAACTTAGCACTGCTAGTGCATAGCTATATATTCCATATTCGTTAATTCTAGCCTATGTAAGATAGCAGTGCTAAGTTGTAATCGCAATGCGATTAATATAACTTGAATTAATCGCATTGCGATTTCAACGTAATTCCTCAAATCCGACAGTACATTTTAGTATATAGAGATTTTCCCATGGAAGGGGACGCTCCATGAGCACGGAAGTCGGCAGAAGCGGCAACGGGCACTGACTGGAGCAGCCAGGAAGCCAGGAATCCTCATGACAGGTAAGAACTACTTTTGGGAAGTGGGAAAGAAAAAAATATAACTAAAAAAAAAAAAAAAAAAAACGAATATTCGAAATAGCGAATTTATAGCGCTATATTCGAAATATTCGCGAATTAGCGAAGTGCCGATATTCGCTAAAAAAATTCGCTTTTCGAATATTCGCGCTCAACACTAGAACTAACTACCTCAGGTTCCAGTACCCGCCAGAATTAACAGCGATATTTGGTGGGGCCCAATGCCGTTCTAAGGATGGTAAGGCCTGAGCAGGTACAGGCGCTAGTCAATTGGGTGGCCGACAGTGGATCCAGCACGTTCACAACATTATCTCCCACCCAGTCTTCTGCAGAAAGCACACAGGTGGCGCCTGAAAACCAAGCCCATCAATCTGTCACATCACCCCCATGCATATCAGGGAAACTGGCTGAGCCTCAAGTTATGCAGCAGTCTCTTATGCTGTTTGAAGACTCTGCTGGCAGGGTTTCCCAAGGGAATCCACCTAGCCCTTCCCCAGTGGTGGAAGACATAGAATGCACTGATGCACAACCACTGATGTTTCCTGATGATGAGGACATGGGAATACCACCTCATCGTAGTCCGCACGTCTCTGATGATGACGAAACACAGGTACCAACTGCTGCATCTTTCTGCAGTGTGCAGACCTAACAGGAGGTCAGGGAGGAAGACTGTGTGGAAGACGATGCAGGGGACGATGAGGTCCTAGACCCCACATGGAATGAAGGTCGTGCCACTGACTTTCATAGTTCAGAGGAAGAGGCAGTGGTGAGACCGAGCCAACAGCGTAGCAAAAGAGAGAGCAGGGGGCAAAAGCAGAACAGCCGCCGCCAAGAGAGTTCGCCTGCTACTGGCCACCGCCACCAGGGACCGAGCACCCCAAAGGCAGCTTCAAGGAGTTCCCTGGCATGGCACTTCTTTAAACAATGTGCTGACGACAATACCCGAGTGGTTTTCACGCTGTGCCATCAGAGCCTGAAGCGAGGCATTAACGTTCTGAACCTTAGCACAACCTGCATGACCAGGCATCTACATGCAAAGCATGAACTGCAGTGGAGTAAACACCTTAAAAGCAAGGAACTCACTCAGGCTCCCCCTGCTCCCTCTTCTGCTGCTGCCTCGGCCTTTTCCTCCGCCTCGGGAGGAATGTTGGCACCTGCCGCCCACCAAACAGAGGATGTGCCACCGACACCACCACCTGCGTCACCAAGCATCTCCACCATGTCACACGGCAGCGTTCAGCTCTCCATCTCACAAACCTTGGAGAGAAAGCGTAAATTCCCACCTAGCCACCCTCGAGCCCTGGGCCTGAATACCAGCATTTCTAAACTACTGGCCTTTAAAATGCTGTCATTCAGGCTGGTGGACACAGACAGCTTCAAACAGCTGACGGCCATGGATATCCCACAGTATGTTGTTCCCAGCCGCCACTACTTCTCCAAGACAGCCGTGCCTTCCCTGCACAACCAAGTATCCGATAAAATCAAGTGTGCACTGCGCAACGCCATCTGTGGCAAGGTCCACCTAACCACAGATACGTGGACCAGTAAGCACGGCCAGGGACGCTATATCTCCCTAACAGCACACTGGGTAAATGTAGTGGCAGCTGGGCCCCAGGCGGAGAGTTCCTTGGCGCATGTCCTTCCTCCACCAAGGATCGCAGGGCATCATTCTTTGCCTCCTGTAGCCTCCTCCTCCTACTCGGCTTCCTCGTCCTCTGCTTCCACCAACTCATCCAGTCAGCCACACACCTTTACCACCAACTTCAGCACAGCTGGGGTAAACGTCAGCAGGCCATTCTGAAACTCATACATTTGGGGGACATGCCCCACACCGCGCAGAAGTTGTGGCGGGGTATTGAACAACAGACCGACGAGTGGTTTCTGCCGGTGGGCCTTAAGCCCGGCCTGGTGGTGTGCGATAAAGGGCGAAATTTCGTCCCAGCTCTGGGACTAGCCGGTTTGACGCACATCCCTTGCCAGGCGCATGTGCTGAATTTGGTGGTGCAGAAGTTCATTCACAACTACCCCGACATGTCAGAGCTGCTGCATAAAGTGCAGGCCGTCTGTACGCGTTTCCGGCGTTCACATCCTGCCGCTGCTCGCCTGTCTGCGCTACAGCGGAACTTCGGCCTTCCCGCTCACCTCCTCATATGCGACGTGCCCCCCAGGTGGAACTCCACCTTGCACATGCTGGAAAGACTGTGCGAGCAGCAGCAGGTCATAGTGGAGTTTCAGCTGCAGCACGCAAGCGTGAGTCGCACTGCGGAACAGCACCACTTCACCACCAATGATTGGGCCTCCATGCGAGACCTGTGTGCCCTGTTGCGCTGTTTCGAGTACTCCACCAACATGGCCAGTGGCGATGATGCCATTATCAGCGTTACAATACCACTTCTTTGTCTCCTTGTGAAAACACTTAGGGCGATGATGGAAGAGGAGGTGGCCAAGGAGGAGGAGGAGGAAGAGGGGTCATTTTTAGCACTTTCAGGCCAGTCTGTTAGAAGTGGCTCAGAGGGAGGTTTTTTGCAAAAGCAGAGGCCAGATACAAATGTGGCCAGCCAGGGCCCACTACCGGAGGACGAAGAGGACGAGGATGAGGAGGTGGAGGAAGATAAGGATGAAGCATGTTCACAGCGGGATGGCACCCGACACAGCTCGGGCCCATCACTGTTGCGTGGCTGGGGGGATACGGAGAACGATAACGATACGCCTCCCACAGAGGACAGCTTGTCCTTACCTCTGGGCAGCCTGGCACACATGAGCGACTACATGCTGCAGTGCCTGCGCAACGACAGCAGAGTTGCTCACATTTTAACGTGTGCGGACTACTGGGTTGCCACCCTGCTGGATCCCCGGTACAAAGACAATGTGCCCACCTTACTTCCTGCACTGGAGCGTGATAGGAAGATGCGCTTGTCACGACCGCTATCCCAGCAGCAGTCGTGTCGCACCAGATGGAGGGGAAGGGGGACCCTTATCTATGGATGGGAAATAGAACGGCCACCCCTGACTAACCCTAAGCTGGCACCTGTCTGCCCTGATACCCTAGACGGGGTGTGAACCCGTGCGGCGAGCAGGATGCCTAAACCCTGAGTCACCCTCAGAAGACTAGACTGGGGAAAGGCAGATGGGAGCACTAGTCACCATCACTCATGTCTAGGAGAACAGCAGGGGAAGACAGCAACAAACAAACAATCTCCAGCAGAGATAGACTTATCCAGTCACGAGCAGAAAAGATGATCCCAACAACGACAGTCCACACCAGACAAGAGCTCCACAGCAATACCGTCAAACGATCTCCTTCAAAGGTCAGAATAGCACTGGAAGTAAGGACTATATCTGGCAATGACTGCAAGTGAAACTGAAACTAATATAGAAGCTGGGAGTGGCAGACAGGACTCACCTGAGAAGAATGCCTACAAACTCCCAGTCAGGACAAAAAGGTTCACAAGGCAAAACCCGGATGACATACCCTGAACCACGGAGCAAACTCACAAGCTATCGCGAGTAGCAAGTCGCTGCGACCTTCTCCTCCCAGACCTGTCTGGATCAGTCACAGTCGTGACAGCGCTAGTACAAGCGCACGCTGGTAGACCTGTTCCTGAGAGCATTCCCAAATGTCACAGGGGAACAAGTGCAAGCCCAAGGCAAAGGCAGAGGAGGAGCGAGAGGTCGCCAACCCAGCTGTGTCACGGCCAGCTCCTCTGAGGGCATGGCAGAGATGTGGAAAAATTTTGTCACCACGCCACAGCTAACTGCACCACCACCTGATACGGAACGTGTTAGCAGGAGGCAGCATTTCACTAACATGGTGGAACAGTATGTGTGCACACCCCTCCACGTACTGACTGATGGTTCGGCCCCATTCAACTTCTGGGTCTCCAAATTGTCCACGTGGCCAGAGTTAGCATTTTATGCCTTGAAGGTGCTGGCCTGCCCGGCGCCCAGCGTTTTGTCTGAACGTATATTCAGCACGGCAGGGGGCGTCATTACTGACAAACACAGCCGCCTGTCCACAGCCAACATGGACAAGCTGACGTTCATAAAAATGAACCAGGCATAGATCCCACAGGACCTGTCCCTCCCTTGTGCAGAATAGACATTTATAACTGCCTCCCCCTCAACCATGTATTCTTGTACTCTGGGGCACTTCTTTATTGAATCCTCTTTTTTTCATTTTACCATTATTTTGCGGGGCAACCCAAAGTTGAATGAAGCTCTCCTCCATCTGGGTGCCATGGCCCTGAGTCTGTGAATGAGGCCTGTGGCACTGTAGGCAGACATGAATCCTTTTTGGCTGTGATGAGAACATCAACTCCCATAGCATTCCCACCTGATGCCACCCCAACCTCCTATTCCACCTCCTACTCCTCCAAGTTGCCAATTGATCTTTGTTAATTTGTATTTATTTTATTTTAAGTAATTTCCCTATTCACATTTGTTTGCAGGTCAATTACCTACATTTTGCTGCCTTTTGCAGCCCTCTAGCCTTTTCCTGGGCTATTTTACAGACTTTTTAGTGCCCAAAAGTTTGGGTCCCCATTGACTTCAAAGGCGTTCAGGGTGAAGCTCGGGTTGAGTTCGGATCCCGAACCCGAACATTTTCGGGAAGTTCGGCCGAACTTCTCGAACCCGAACAACCAGGTGTTCGCTCAACTCTACTCATATGGTTATGTGAATGAAAAAATGAAAATGGTATGGCTTTAGGAAGGCTGGGAGTAAAAAACAAAAATGAACAAAATGAAAATGTCCTGGTCCTAAAAGGGTTAAACCCTCGAGTACTGAAAAAATCATCTGAAACCATTTTACAGTCCTAAACATTTCCTTCTTTTCATCCACACGAGCACATGCGGTATTCGGCCAAATACCCCCATGTGCCAGACATAGCGATGCTCGAGCCGAACATGCTCGCTCAACACTACTGACGATGGAACGGAGAAGGAGTCGGAGCGGGAGAAGTGGAAATGGATGATGAGGATATGAAAGACACCTCACTGCTAGTGGATGCGGCCTGGCTGGTGCACAGGGGACTGGGAGAAGGACTGAACTCCTCTTAGGGAAGCTAGCTGCCACCTCTGTTTGCCTACCGGAAGAGGTGATGCCACTTCATGTGGTGAAATAAAGCTGTGGTTCCTACATTTGTGTTTTCCTGCCCATGTCTTATTTTGCTCTTGCAGATCTAGCACAAGACAATGCTTTTGTCTTCAGCGTGGAGAAAAAAATGCCAGATGGGAGATTCTCGCAGAGCAGATGTAGGGGCAGCTGAGCTGAATATAATCAACAACCCGGCGCCAAAAAAGGTTTTTTTTTATTAAAAACATGTTAAAATAAGGAAAAGGATTTATGACTAAATTTTGTTAATACTCTCAGATGATTTTGTGTGCTGGCCTGTGTATTGGTGATGATCACCCATATGCTTGTTTAATTAAATTGTACGAGTCCAAAAAAATATATGTTGAAATTCCAACCATGTGGAAACAGAATTCACAGAAAGGGATGATTGAGGCCTGATGCTCAATTTCTTGTTATCGCTTACAGGTAAATTGCTGCCCTACTCGTTAATCACATATGTATGCAGGTTTAATTACATTTAACAATCCAAAAATTAACAGTGTGGAACGATTGAGGCTTGATGCTAAATTTCACCTTAATACACATTGGTAGATTGCTGCCCTACCTTGTGTATTGTAGTAATCACATATATATGCTGGTTTAATTACATTTAACAATCCCCCCAAAAAATTATATTTCACCCCTGTGGAAACAGCCTTTCCCTTTGCTCTCCCTGGCAATAAGCTTGATTGATTTCTGACTGTCCTTGATTGATTTCTCACTCTCTCTGACTCCCTAAGATGTTTTTCTGGCACCCCCATTGTC
Organism: Bufotes viridis; assembly: GCA_033119425.1. Classification (NCBI taxonomy): domain Eukaryota; kingdom Metazoa; phylum Chordata; class Amphibia; order Anura; family Bufonidae; genus Bufotes; species Bufotes viridis. The sequence goes on along the minus strand of CM065593.1, from coordinate 6,300,169 downwards.
CTTCACTTCCTAATATAATCCCAAACCCCTGCACCAAGCTAATAACTATTTATCTATCACTTTCCTCCTACTAATACTCCTACTAGTTTGAGACCAATACTCCCAGACAGTAATGTCTACCAGCAGTAGCTTTTGCCGCTGGGGTCTTAAGATCAGCTCAACACTAGACAGTCTGAGTGCAAATACAATAAGGTAAGTGGGTGCATCAGGTTGTAGCTCTGTGTCAGTGACCATCGGTTGCAAGGATTACCAATAACACCAGGAGCAAAGCTAAGGAGATGGCAAACGCTATAAACGGTGGAGTGGAAGATGCAGTGCAGATGAGGGGCCAAGAGGAGGTGGAAGTCAACTTTCTTCAATGCGAGGGGGAGCACAGCCAAAGCTCCCCAAGGAGCCAGTTGCCGGCAGTCAGGCCCATGGTGGTCTGCTTTTCATCTGCCCATCCCCCTTGCCCTCCTGAAAGCTGCCCTGGACCATCTCCAGGCCGGAGACAAGACCGCATATAAGATCCTCATGAAGGCTACAGAACGTCTTGAGCGAGCACAGGCTGTGGAACGTCGCAAGCAGACGGAACGCAAGCACCAGCTGAAAATGCTTGAGCTCTAACTCCAGCAGCCCACCCGAGCCAGTAGTGCCTCTTCTGAGATCTGGGTCCCAAAGCTGAGGACTTCCCCCTGCTGGACATAGGTGGGGACTCTTCTTGTTGGCATTTGAAACAGCTTACCATGACTACCATTTGCCAGAGGACTAGTGGGTCCGATTCCTAACCCCTCATCTTAGGGGAAAGGCCCCGTAAATTTTCGGGTACCAGCCCAGTGAGACCATCCTGAGCTATGAGGATATCAAGCAAGCTCTGGTCTGATAATACAACTTGACCCCTGAGATGTACCAGCAGGCCCTACTGAGAGCGGTTGACGAGTGGACCACAGGATTAGAGCTCACCGCCATCCAGCAGCTGGAGGAACTCATCGCCACAGAACAGTTCTTGTGGAATTGCCCGGAGGACCTCAGTATTTCTGTGACTGGAAGCCAAAGAGGGCATCCACAACAGCAACCCTAGCCAACAACGGAACTTCAGAGGCCAGGAAACCTGTTGGCTGGAGAGGGGGTAAGATGCACGTGGTGCCTGCTGCCCCAGCCCCTAAGCCCAAGTGGGCACCTGCCACTGCTTCCCTTTCCAATTTACCTCCTGTCATGTCCCTGCCAGTTACAGGACGTCAAACGCTCTATACAACTCCTATCATTTGCACTTCTGGCATGTCCCTGCTGGTTACAGGATGTCAAGTAAACACAATCCCATCGTCTCCAGACATTTCAGAAATGTTCACTAGACAGATCCTCCTGGAATGAAATTATTAGTTCTAGAATTTATTCCAGAAGGGAACAGAAATGAGAGACTGGTGACTAGGGATGAGCGAATCGCCTTCGGATGAAACTTCTGAAGTTGATTTGCAAAATACTTTGTTTGTATACTGTACAGAGCAAGCGTTCTGTACAGTAATAGAATGTAATGTTGGATGTGGGGGCACTCCAATATCTAGAGTTGTCTATGACGATTGGTACAATATAAGTTTATTTATTAAAATACTAAAACAGATGCCATGTGCATGTCATCAAACAGTACAATTACAAGTGTTGTGGAAAATTAAAATATATTTTCTTAAATGGTTAGCTTCAAACACAAAAAACAAACATAAAAATAAAATATGTAAAAAATATAAAAAAGTTAAAATTAATGGTTAATTTATGGAAAAAAAAAACATTTCATTAAATATCCACTTCATAGAAATTTTCAATCCTCTGATATCTGCCGAATAATAGCCTTTTAACTTATGCTCAGTGGATAGCGCTGTTGCTCTCAAGTCAAAGGATATGAAGCAATCGGAAAGTTTTATATCTGCCAATGAATGCGCTTATAAATATAGTACTGCCAGTAAATGTAACTTCTGTAGCTAAAAAATAATTTAAATACTTTGTGTGTGATTGTAGCCGTTTCAGTCCTTATGCTGTTACATTACCCGTCCTGTAGATACTGAATGGATCGGGAGTTGTTATCTCCGCTGTGCTCACCAGCTCCTAACTTGGCGTCCCACGTGAGCGGGAGCTTCAGCGATTGTCCTTTCCTCCGGATGGATGCGGGGGTGTCGAGCTGTTTACCTTCGTGATATGCTAGATTAAACTGGATCGAATATTCAATCCTTTGCAAGATTTATGAGACTGCTTAATATATAAAATATGTATATTACTGCAGGGAATACCAAACGCGATCGTGGGCACAGCAAACTGGGTTATTATGTTTTATTGCCATATATTATGTCTGAATGCCGTACTTCATCTCATGTCATATTCTCCCATGTCACTATGTGATTCTGTGTAAGATCCTTTCATTTAGGCCAATTAGATTGCACCACACTAGTCTGTCTAAAATATAATGTATCTATTTACACGTATTCAAGTCAAAGGATAGCATAACGGCCATACTCAAAGGCTTCCCAGGAACCTCTGCAGTTAGGTGTAGGACACGGCTTCCGGTATCCACACCTTCAGTGTAAATCCTGAGGACAGCCAGGCCGACTGTGAGAAAAGCCCTGGAAATAGAGGTTCAAGGATTCTGAAAACCACCTTTAATCAAGGTTAAAATAAGGCGAGAGTTAATACCGGCCTTTTTATACTTCAAAAGCCTAGTCTGAAGCAGTAGCTTTCATATATATATATATAAAAGACAAAGAGCCTGCTTTCCCTGAGGACTTTTTAGGGACAATTCCTTACCCTCGTATGCATGAGAGATGGTATTTCATATCTGGATGTGATAGAGACTGTTTTATACTTGGATGTAACTGTTACCAGGAGCAACGTTCAGTAAAAGTCATAACTTGGATTGCACCAGCCTTGTCTCCGTCCCCAATTCCTCAATTACTACTACTATAAATGGCTGTACCACCACAAAAGGTACTGGCGTCACGACAATCAGGGACCTTGCCACAGGCACATTAATACAGACCACCAACGGCACTTCGAGCCACCATCTGGCCTGTGTCCCTTATCAGAGCGTGCCCCAGATAATCGTTGTGCCGTTCTCCTTATCACTTATGCAGGCCTGCCCAGGGACGACATAACCGTGAGTAACCAGAACTGTATTCACCTCGGCCTACCTACTGCTCACACCGTGACCTCACATATAATCCCCTGTCAGTCTGGCTCACCGCAGATCTTCATCCTATGGCCTTACTGTATGTATATGCATAGATATAGACACATATATACATACATAGATACATATACACAGAGTTATAATGTGAGGTATATATAGTGGTCTGGCAATCCAAAATTTGAATATGAGTCTTGATTGTATGATAAATAAGGAGGAGGCACATTCACATTAGTCATACATATTGTAGATTGATCATGCCATAATAATCTGTGAATCTTCATTTTTGATTAACCAATGTGATAAATGTGATTGTCCGGTGATGTTTTGTGATGTGTATATCGCAGGTGTTATCACTTAATATTAATATATGTGTAGAATTTAATTTAAATGGTTGTTATTATTTTTTTGTTTTTGTTTATTATTTTATTGTGATCTATATTACTTATTGTTGTAGTTCATGTTCCTTTCAGGTCTTCTTTCTTTTGAATATTTCATTCTTCCAGATTAGAGATGAGCGAACTTTAAAAAAAAGTCCGGTGTTCGGCGTTCGGGTTGTGGTAAGTCGCGCATCCCGTTATGGATTCCACTATAGCGGCATATGGAATCCATAAGGGGCGGCTGCCACCAACCCGAACTGTTGAACAGCCGAAGGACCTGGGGTGACGTCACCGTCATGTGATCAGTGCAGGGGGCTGGATTTGATCCCGTGCTGAGCCACGCCCCCTGCACTGATCACATGACGGTGACGTCACCCCAGGTCCTTCGGCTGTTCAACAGTTCGGGTTGGTGGCAGCCGCCCCTTATGGATTCCATATGCCGCTATAGTGGAATCCATAACGGGATGCGCGACTTACCACAACCCGAACGCCGAACACCGGACTTTTTTTTAAAGTTCGCTCATCTCTATTCCAGATATATAACCGAAGAGGGATGTCAGAAAAAAATGTAAAGAAAAAAAGTTAAATTTTCATAAAGGATAAGGACGGGGATTGAAAAAATAAGAAAACCCTGGAGAGGTGGCGATTCATTATAAATATGTCTAGGGTGGAATCCAAAAGGATTGTTGAATTTGATACTTTAATTCCAGCAGGATTAAATGCGGAAATGGAGGTCTTCGGTTTCTTGTAGTCCAGGGACGGGTGCCAATCTGGGACGGGACACCGTGGTCAGGCTGCTTACCAGCACCACGGTCTCCCCTCCTTGGTAAGCCCCCGTCCCTATCCTTCATGCAAATTTTACATTTTTTCTGACATCCCTCTTCGGTTATACACTCACCTAAAGAATTATTAGGAACCCCTGTTCTATTTCTCATTGATGCAATTATCTAGTCACCAATCACATGGCAGTTGCTTCAATGCATTTCGGGGTGTGGTCCTGGTCAAGACAATCTCCTGAACTCCAAACTGAATGTCAGAATGGGAAAGAAAGGTGATTTAAGCAATTTTGAGCGTGGCATGGTTGTTGGTGCTAGACGGGCCGGTCTGAGTACTTCACAATCTGCTCAGTTACTGGGATTTTCACGCACAACCATTTCTAGGGTTTACAAAGAATGGTGTGAAAAGGGAAAAACATCCAGTATGAGGCTGTCCTGTGGGGGAAAATGCCTTGTTGATGCTAGAGGTCAGAGGAGAATGGGCCGAGGCTGATAGAAGAGCAACGTTGACTGAAATAACCATTCGTTACAACCGAGGTATGCAGCAAAGCATTTGTGAAGCCCCAACACGCACAACCTGGAGGCGGATGGGCTACAACAGCAGAAGACCCCACTGGGTACCACTCATCTCCACTACAAATAGGAAAAAGAGGCTACAATTTTCAGGAGATCACCAAAATTGGACTGTTGAAGACTGGAAAAATGTTGCCTGGTCTGATGAGTCTCGATTTCTCTTGAGACATTCAAATGGTAGAGTCCGAATTTGGCGTAAACAGAATGAGAACATGTATCCATCATGCCTTGTTACCACTGTGCAGGCTGGTGGTGGTGGTGTAATGGTGTGGGGGAGGTTTTCTGGGCACACTTTAGGCCCCTTAGTGCCAATTGGGCATAGTTTAAATGTCACGGGCTACCTGAGCATTGTTTCTGACCATGTGCCTCCCTTCATGACTACCATGTACCCATCCTCTGACGGCTACTTCCAGCAGGATAATGTCACAAAGCTCCAATCATTTCAAATTGGTTTCTTGAACATGACAATGAGTTCACTGTAGTAAAATGGCCGCCACAGCCACCAGATCTGAACCCAATAGAGCATCTTTGGGATGTGGTGGAACGGGAGCTTCGTGCCCTGGATGTGCATCCCTCAAATCTCCATCAACTGCAAGATGCTATCCTATCAATATGGGCCAACATTTCTAAAGAATGCTCTCAGCACCTTGTGGAATCAATGCAACGTAGAATTAAGGCAGTTCTGAAGGCAAAAGGGGGTCCAACACCGTATTAGTATGGGGGTCCTAATAATTCTTTAGGTGAGTGTATATCTGGAAGTATGAAATATGCAAAAGAAACAAGACCTGAAAGGAACATGAACTACAACAATAAGTAATATAGATTACAATAAAATTCCACAAATTTTAAAATAAATAATAAACAAAAAAACAAAAAATAATAAACATCCGTTCTAATTAAATTAAACACATATAATAATATTAAGTAATAACACCTGCGATATACACATCACAAAACATCACCGGACAATCAAATTTATCACATTGGTTAATCAAAAATGAAGATTTACAGATTATTATGGCATGATCGATCTAGGTCACGTTATAATTAAATAATTTTTCTATTTGCCAAGGTGCTTAATATTAATTATATATACACGTTATAGATGTATGACTAATGTGAATGTGTCTCCTCCTTATTTATCATACAATCAAGACTCATATTCAAATTTTGGATTCCCAGACCACTATATATACCTCACATTATAACTCTGTGTATATGTATGTATATAGATATAGTAAGGCCATAGGATGAAGATCTCTACAGTCATGTATTCATATGCCTCACAATGACATTTATGGGTAATCACTAGAGATCCAGTATAACCTATTTTATCTTTTTACATAGTTGCCCCCTCCTTTTCATCACTCCCCCCTACTTTCATCACTCCTTTTTCAATTTGGGGTCACCTACCAATGATGACGTGATTTCCCTTTAAAAGTCGCTCCGAATTCATACACTGCAGGCCACTGAGGAAGAAGCATTGCTCTTCGAAACGCGTTTGGTATTCCCTGCAGTAATATACATATTTTATATATCAAGCAGTCTCATAAATCTTGCAAAGGATTGAACTTTCAAACCGGTTTAACCGAGCACATCACGAAGGCAAACAGCTCAGCAGTAGAGATGGCCCGAACTATTCGCCAGCGAAAAGTTCACGGCGAACATAGCTTGTTCGCGTCCGCCGCGGCGGGCGAACATATTCGATGTTCGCGTTCGCCCCTATACTTTATTATTGAGCAAACTTTGACCCTGTACCTCACAGTCAGCAGACACATTCCAGTAAATCAGCATACCCTCCCTCCCAGACCCTCCAACCTCCTATCAAAAAGCAAGGATAGGATCCATCTTAGATTCATTCTAAAGCTGCAGTGTTAGTAATTGTAAATCGCAATGCGATTAATATACCCTGTATTATTCGCATTGCGATTACAACTTAGATCTGAGTTCCTAATGGTTGTATTGCTAGAATATAACGAAGATAACAAATATAGCACTATATTCTCAATCTTCGTTATATTCTAGCAATACAACCATTAGGAACTCAGATCTAAGTTGAATTTGCAATGTGATTAATATAACCTGTATTAATCACATTGCGATTACAACTACTACACTCTGCGTCAACTAGGTATTTTTCCATGGGAGTTTGCCATGGATCCCCCTCCGGCATGCCACAGTCCAGGTGTTAGTCCTCTTCTTTTTTTTTTTTTTTTTTTTGATTTTCAACAATTTTTATTGGAAAATGTCAAGCAATACACTGGTAAGACAGTGGAGAGAAAGGTGGACCAATCTCCACTTAATACGAGCGGAAAAATAACATGGTGTAAAACAACTTTTCCATCACTATTGTGGCCAGAAGGAGTCCCTTTGGTTTTTAAAATTCGCCTGTCTATTGAAGTCTATGGCGGTTCTCACGTTCGCAAACATTTGCGGAAGTTCGTGTTCGCCATTCGCGAACGGAAAATTTTATGTTCGCGACATCACTACTCAGCAGCCCCGCATCCATCCGGAGGAAAGGATAATCGCTGAAGCTCTCGCTCACATGGGACGCCACGTTAGGAGCTGGTGAGCACAGCGAAAAAAATCAGCACACATTGGTGCTAACAACTCCCGATCCATTCAGTATCTACATGACGGGTAATGTAGCAGCATAAAGACTGAAACGGCTACAATCACACATAAAGTATCTACATTCCTTTTTGAGGTACAGAAGTTACACTCACTTACTAACCTCATCTGAATCTTACAAGAGGATTATTAATTCTTCTAACACAGGAGGACTGTACTATTCAATACCAGATAAATAAGGATTAATACCTATAACCAGATGTTAGATTATTCCGATTGCTCCACACCCTTTGACTTGAGAGCAACAGCGCCATCCACTGAGCATAATTTAAAAGGCTATTATCCTGCAGATATCAGAGGATTGAACATTTCTATGAAGTGGATATTTTATGATGCATTTTTTACATAAATTAACAATACATTTTCACTTTTTTTATATATTTTTTACAAATTTTAATTTAATTTTTATTCTTGTTTTTTTCTTTTTCAAGCTAACCATTTAAGATAATGGGTTTTAATTTTCCACAACACTTGTAATTGCACTGTTTGATGACATGCACATGGCATCTTTTTTAGTATTTTAACAAATAAATATATATTGTACCAAGATATCTCTATCGTCATATACAACTCTAGATTAGAGTGCCCCCACATCCAATATTACTTAAGGCATTTTTTCTTAGTGACATAGGGGTGAGTCGCGGGGTAGAGCACCGATCCACAGCCTCCAAGTCGTTGTAGCCACTGACCTGATACCAAACAGTATTACAATTGGCTCCTATGAGCCGAAATTATAACTTTGTGAAGTCTCGCGAGACTTCACATAATAACATCTAAAATTGGAACCTAGTTCAGGGAATGTTTTTTACAGCAGAAATTTATCTATGAAGTTATGAGACTTTGCGAAGTAATACCTTTGGCTCATCGGAGCCAATACATTGTAATACTGTATGGTGCGCTCACTCCGTACAGTATTCAAACAAAGTATTATGCGAAACGACTTCGGATGTTTCATCTGAAGTCGATTCACTCATCCTTTCTGGTGACTAAAGAGGCGAACTGGACTTTTTTGTTAAGCAGTTTAATGCCGGAGGGTCTTAATGAGGCTCTTTAATGGGTTAAATAAACAAAGAACAGTTTGTTTGATATATTTTTATATTTAACTATGTGTATACTCTTTGCTACAGTTATTATTTGTGTGAATAGTTACATATCTACTCCTGTCTTTTATGAGGTTGTGCTTTGATTCTTTTCATGTTTTGTATATTGCCCACGTATGTATAAATTACTTCTAGTGCCACACACCTTGTATCTGAAGAATGAGGTCAAACATTTCTGAAAACGCCTTCATACAACACAGTGGTTGTTTTGTATAATGACACTGACACTTGGGGTACAGGATAATGACACTGACACTCGGGGTACAGGATAATGACACTGACACTCGGGGTACAGGATAATGACCCTGACACTTGGGGTACAGGATAATGACACTGACACTCGGGGTACAGGATAATGACACTGACACTCGGGGTACAGGATAATGACCCTGACACTCGGGGTACAGGATAATGACCCTGACACTCGGGGTACAGGATAATGACACTGACACTCGGGGTACAGGATAATGACACTGACACTCGGGGTACAGGATAATGACAGTGACACTTGGGGTACAGGATAATGACACTGACACTCGGGGTACAGGATAATGACACTGACACTTGGGGTACAGGATAATGACACTGACACTTGGGGTACAGGATAATGACACTGACACTTGGGGTACAGGATAATGACACTGATACTTGGGGTACAGGATAATGACACTGACACTTGGGGTACAGGATAATGAGGCTGACACTTAGAGTACAGGATAAAGACACTGACACTCGGGGTACAGGATAATGACACTGACACTCGGGGTACAGGTTAATGACAATGATACTTGAGGTACAGGATAATGACACTGACACTCGGGGTACAGGATATCGACACTGACACTCGGGGTACAGGATATTGACACTGACACTCGGGTTACAGGATAATGACGCTGACACTTGGGGTACAGGATAATGACACTGACACTTGGGGTACAGGATAATGACACTGACACTTGGGGTACAGGATAATGACATTTGGGGTACAGGATAATGACACTGACACTTGGGGTACAGGATAATGACACTGACACTTGGGGTACAGGATAATGACACTTGGGGTACAGGATAATGACACTGACACTTGGGGTACAGGATAATGACACTGACACTTAATGTACAGGATACTGACACTGACACTTGGGGTACAGGATAATGACACTGACACTCGGGGTACAGGATACTGACACTGACACTTGGGGTACAGGATACTGACACTGACACTTGGGGTACAGGATAATGACACTGACACTCGGGGTACAGGATAATGACACTGACACTTGGGGTACAGGATAATGACGCTGACACTCGGGGTACAGGATAATGACACTGACACTCGGGGTACAGGATAATGACACTGACACTCGGGGTACAGGATAATGACAGTGACACTTGGGGTACAGGATAATGACACTGACACTCGGGGTACAGGATAATGACACTGACACTCGGGGTACAGGATAATGACACTGACACTTGGGGTACAGGATATTGACACTGACACTTGGGGTACAGGATAATGACACTGACACTTGGGGTACAGGATAATAACACTGACACTTGGGGTACAGGATAATGACACTGACACTTGGGGTACAGGATAATGACACTGATACTTGGGGTACAGGATAATGACACTGACACTTGGGGTACAGGATAATGAGGCTGACACTTAGGGTACAGGATAAAGACACTGACACTCGGGGTACAGGATAATGACACTGACACTCGGGGTACAGGTTAATGACAATGATACTTGAGGTACAGGATAATGACACTGACACTCGGGGTACAGGATATTGACACTGACACTTGGGGTACAGGATAATGACACTTGGGGTACAGGATAATGACACTGACACTTGGGGTACAGGATAATGACACTGACACTTGGGGTACAGGATAATGACACTGACACTTGGGGTACAGGATAATGACACTTGGGGTACAGGATAATGACACTGACACTTGGGATACAGGATAATGACACTGACACTTGGGGTACAGGATAATGACACAGACACTTGGGGTACAGGATAATGACACTCGGGGTACAGGATAATGACACTGACACTCGGGGTACAGGATAATGACACTGACACTTGGGATACAGGATAATGACACTGACACTTGGGGTACAGGATAATGACACTGACACTTGGGGTACAGGATAATGACACTCGGGGTACAGGATAATGACACTGACACTTGGGGTACAGGATAATGACACTGACACTTGGGGTACAGTATAATGACACTGACACTTGGGGTACAGGATAATGACACTGACACTTGGGGTACAGGATAATGACACTGACACTTGGGGTACAGGATAATGACACTGACACTTGGGGTACAGGATAATGACACTGACACTTGGGGTACAGGATACTGACACTGACACTCTGGGGTACAGGATATTGACACTGACACTTGGGGTACAGGATAATGACACTAAGACTTGTGGTACAGGATAATGACACTGACACTTGGGGTACAGGATAATGACACTGACACTTGGGGTACAGGATAATGACACTGACACTTGGGGTACAGGATAATGACACTGACACTTGGGGTACAGGATAATGACACTGACACTTGGGGTACAGGATAATGACACTGACACTTGGGGTACAGGATAATGACACTGACACTTGGGGTACAGGATAATGACACTGACACTTGGGGTACAGGATAATGACACTGACACTTGGGGTACAGGATAATGACACTGACACTTGGGGTACAGGATAATGACACTGACACTCGGGGTACAGGATAATGACACTGACACTTGGGGTACAGGATAATGACACTGACACTGGAGTACAGGATAATGCCTCCAGTACAGCATGATACACACACTTGGGGTACAGGATAATGACACTGACACTTGGGGTACAGGATAATGACACTGACACTTAATGTACAGGATACTGACACTGACACTTGGGGTACAGGATAATGACACTGACACTCGGGGTACAGGATACTGACACTGACACTTGGGGTACAGGATACTGACACTGACACTTGGGGTACAGGATAATGACACTGACACTCGGGGTACAGGATAATGACACTGACACTTGGGGTACAGGATAATGACACTGACACTTGGGGTACAGGATACTGACACTGACACTTGGGGTACAGGATAATGAGACTGACACTTGGGGTACAGGATATTGACACTGACTCTTGGGGTACAGGATAATGACACTGACACTTGGGGTACAGGATAATAACACTTGGGGTACAGGGTAATCACACTTGGGGTACAGGATAATGACACTGACACTTGGGGTACAGGATAATGACCATGACACTCGGGGTACAGGATAATTACACTCGGGGTACAGGATAATGACACTGACACTTGGGGTACAGGATAATGACACGCTGACACTTGGGGTACAGGATAATGACACTGACACTTGGGGTACAGGATAATGACACTGACACTTGGGGTACAGGATAATGACACTGACACTTGGGGTACAGGATAATGACACTGACACTTGGGGTACAGGATAATGACACTGACACTTGGGGTACAGGATAATGACACTGACACTTGGGGTACAGGATACTGACACTGACACTTGGGGTACAGGATATTGACACTGACACTTGGGGTACAGGATAATGACACTAAGACTTGTGGTACAGGATAATGACACTGACACTTGGGGTACATGATAATGACACTGACACTTGGGGTACAGGATAATGACACTGACACTTGGGGTACAGGATAATGACACTGACACTCGGGGTACAGGATATTGACACTGACACTTGGGGTACAGGATAATGACACTAAGACTTGTGGTACAGGATAATGACACTGACACTTGGGGTACATGATAATGACACTGACACTTGGGGTACAGGATAATGACCCTGACACTTGGGGTACAGGATAATTACACTCGGGGTACAGGATAATGACACTGACACTTGGGGTACAGGATAATGACACTGACACTCGGGGTACAGGATAATGACACTGACACTTGGGGTACAGGATAATGACACTCCTAGTACAGGATAATGATACACTGACACTTGGGGTACAGGATAATGACACTGACACTTGGGGTACAGGATAATGACACTGACACTCGGGGTACAGGATAATGACACTGACACTCGGGGTACAGGATAATGACACTGACACTTGGGGTACAGGATATTGACACTGACACTTGGGGTACAGGATAATGACACTGACACTTGGGGTACAGGATAATAACACTGACACTTGGGGTACAGGATAATGACACTGACACTTGGGGTACAGGATAATGACACTGATACTTGGGGTACAGGATAATGACACTGACACTTGGGGTACAGGATAATGAGGCTGACACTTAGGGTACAGGATAAAGACACTGACACTCGGGGTACAGGATAATGACACTGACACTCGGGGTACAGGTTAATGACAATGATACTTGAGGTACAGGATAATGACACTGACACTCGGGGTACAGGATATTGACACTGACACTCGGGGTACAGGATATTGACACTTGGGGTACAGGATAATGACACTGACACTTGGGGTACAGGATAATGACACTGACACTTGGGGTACAGGATAATGACACTGACACTTGGGGTACAGGATAATGACACTTGGGGTACAGGATAATGACACTGACACTTGGGATACAGGATAATGACACTGACACTTGGGGTACAGGATAATGACACAGACACTTGGGGTACAGGATAATGACACTCGGGGTACAGGATAATGACACTGACACTCGGGGTACAGGATAATGACACTGACACTTGGGATACAGGATAATGACACTGACACTTGGGGTACAGGATAATGACACTGACACTTGGGGTACAGGATAATGACACTCGGGGTACAGGATAATGACACTGACACTTGGGGTACAGGATAATGACACTGACACTTGGGGTACAGTATAATGACACTGACACTTGGGGTACAGGATAATGACACTGACACTTGGGGTACAGGATAATGACACTGACACTTGGGGTACAGGATAATGACACTGACACTTGGGGTACAGGATAATGACACTGACACTTGGGGTACAGGATACTGACACTGACACTTGGGGTACAGGATATTGACACTGACACTTGGGGTACAGGATAATGACACTAAGACTTGTGGTACAGGATAATGACACTGACACTTGGGGTACATGATAATGACACTGACACTTGGGGTACAGGATAATGACACTGACACTTGGGGTACAGGATAATGACACTGACACTCGGGGTACAGGATATTGACACTGACACTTGGGGTACAGGATAATGACACTAAGACTTGTGGTACAGGATAATGACACTGACACTTGGGGTACAGGATAATGACCCTGACACTTGGGGTACAGGATAATTACACTCAGGGTACAGGATAATGACACTGACACTTGGGGTACAGGATAATGACACTGACACTCGGGGTACAGGATAATGACACTGACACTTGGGGTACAGGATAATGACACTTACCTGACACTTGGGGTACAGGATAATGACACTGACACTTGGGGTACAGGATAATGACACTGACACTTAATGTACAGGATACTGACACTGACACTTGGGGTACAGGATAATGACACTGACACTCGGGGTACAGGATAATGACACTGACACTTGGGGTACAGGATACTGACACTGACACTTGGGGTACAGGATAATGACACTGACACTTGGGGTACAGGATAATGACACTGACACTTGGGGTACAGGATAATGACACTGACACTTGGGGTACAGGATACTGACACTGACACTTGGGGTACAGGATAATGAGACTGACACTTGGGGTACAGGATATTGACACTGACTCTTGGGGTACAGGATAATGACACTGACACTTGGGGTACAGGATAATGACACTGACACTGGGGTACAGGATAATACACTGACACTTGGGGTACAGGATAATGACACTGACACTTGGGGTACAGGATAATGACACTGACACTCGGGGTACAGGATAATGACACTGACACTCGGGGTACAGGATAATGACACTGACACTTGGGGTACAGGATAATGACACTGACACTTGGGGTACAGGATAATGACACTGACACTTGGGGTACAGGATAATGACACTGACACTTGGGGTACAGGATAATGACACTGACACTTGGGGTACAGGATAATGACACTGACACTTGGGGTACAGGATAATGACACTGACACTTGGGGTACAGGATAATGACACTGACACTTGGGGTACAGGATAATGACACTGACACTTGGGGTACAGGATAATGACACTGACACTTGGGGTACAGGATAATGACACTGACACTTGGGGTACAGGATAATGACACTGACACTTGGGGTACAGGATAATGACACTGACACTTGGGGTACAGGATAATGACACTGACACTTGGGGTACAGGATAATGACACTGACACTTGGGGTACAGGATAATGACACTGACACTTGGGGTACAGGATAATGACACTGACACTTGGGGTACAGGATAATGACACTGACACTTGGGGTACAGGATAATGACCCTGACACTTGGGGTACAGGATAATTACACTCGGGGTACAGGATAATGACACTGACACTTGGGGTACAGGATAATGACACTGACACTCGGGGTACAGGATAATGACACTGACACTTGGGGTACAGGATAATGACACTCCTAGTACAGGATAATGATACACTGACACTTGGGGTACAGGATAATGACACTGACACTTGGGGTACAGGATAATGACACTGACACTTAATGTACAGGATACTGACACTGACACTTGGGGTACAGGATAATGACACTGACACTCGGGTTACAGGATACTGACACTGACACTTGGGGTACAGGATACTGACACTGACACTTGGGGTACAGGATAATGACACTGACACTTGGGGTACAGGATAATGACACTGACACTTGGGGTACAGGATAATGACACTGACACTCGGGGTACAGGATAATGACACTGACACTTGGGGTACAGGATAATGACACTGACACTTGGGGTACAGGATACTGACACTGACACTTGGGGTACAGGATAATGAGACTGACACTTGGGGTACAGGATAATGACACTGACACTCGGGGTACAGGATAATTACACTCGGGGTACAGGATAATGACACTGACACTTGGGGTACAGGATAATGACACTGACACTTGGGGTACAGGATATTGACACTGACACTTGGGGTACAGGATAATGACACTGACACTTGGGGTACAGGATAATGACACTTGGGGTACAGGGTAATAACACTTGGGGTACAGGATAATGACACTGACACTTGGGGTACAGGATAATGACACTGACACTCGGGGTACAGGATAATTACACTCGGGGTACAGGATAATGACACTGACACTTGGGGTACAGGATAATGACACGCTGACACTTGGGGTACAGGATAATGACACTGACACTCGGGGTACATAATAATGACACTGACACTCGGGGTACAGGATAATGACACTGACACTTGGGGTACAGGATAATGACACGCTGACACTTGGGGTACAGGATAATGATACACTGATACTTGGGGTACAGGATAATGACACTGACACTTGGGGTACAGGATAATGATACACTGACACTTGGGGCACAGGAGAATGACACTTGGGGCACAGGATAATGACACTTGGGGTGCAGGATAATGATACACTGATACTTGGGGTACAGGATAATGACACTGACACTTGGGGCACAGGAGAATGACACTTGGGGCACAGGATAATGACACTTGGGGTACAGGATAATGATACACTGACACTTGGGGTACAGGATAATGATACACTGACACTTGGGGTACAGGATAATGATACACTGACACTTGGGGTACTGGATAATGACACTGAAACTTGGGGTAAAGGATAATGACACTGACACTCGGGGTACAGGATAATGACACTGACACTTGGGGTACAGAAAGCTGACACTTGGGGTACAGGATGACGCTGACACTTGGGGTACAGTACGTTGACA
Source organism: Bufotes viridis (assembly GCA_033119425.1). Taxonomy (NCBI): domain Eukaryota; kingdom Metazoa; phylum Chordata; class Amphibia; order Anura; family Bufonidae; genus Bufotes; species Bufotes viridis. Next base: position 6,283,540 of record CM065593.1, on the reverse strand, counting down.
CTTGGGGTACATGGTAGTGCTTTTGCTCTCAGTCTGGTTATACTAGTTGTGGAGCTCAGAGATTTCCAGGTCCTGGGTTTAGGGTTCCTTCTCTCTTTGCATCTCCTGGTTTTGGGGTCCCTCCCGGTCAGCCCTCACATAATATAATAATCAGCCCTCTTACCCCAGTGATGATGAGTATGAAGAGGAGCCAGAGGCACAGGGCTCGGTGGAAGCTCTTGCTCCTGGCCATGATGATTTTCTTGGTCTTTAGATTATTTTCTTGTGGCAGTTTCTCCTCATGATCACAGCGCAATGAAGTGCAGCCGATCACCTCATTGTGGATTCTGGAAAATTTGCCATTGTCAAAACCTGTCCCTCCCTATTCCTGCTCATTCTGGCGATCTCATCATAGACGTTTCCAGTTTTCTTTGCCAATAGGTATGGTTCTGCTTCTGTAAACACTTAGAATCGGGCGTCGCCTTTCCACTTATGAATGGTGAATACATAAAGATAAAAAATAATCATGTTGAGATAAGAGGCAGAGGTCCAGGTGGAGTAGGAGGTTGAGGAGGCTGTGGACGTGGTGGTGGAAGTCAACGCTTTTTTTGTCTGTTTTTCTTTCTTTAATTTTTATTTTGTCATTTTTTATTTGCCTGTTAATTCTGTGTGCAGTTTTTTGGCTGAGGCTGGTATATGAGAGGATGCTGAGACGTTTCTGGCTTTGCCTCCTTCCAGTTGGAATTGAAAAATGAATTTGGTACCATATGAAAGCTTGATTTCTTGCTATGTATCTGACCAAATATCAGATGTTTACGATTGTTACGACTATTTTTAATTTCAGGTAGAACCTCAGATGGCAGAGGCACAAGAAAGTTTTTTGTCCTCTGTATCCCCACACTCCTGTGATGCCCGTGAGCTGATTTGGGTGCCACCCTACTGTGAACAGGGATCCTCCTCATCCTCCAAAACTGTGCCCTGGCTTGACAGTTGTGTACCTGGCCTCTGTAGGTGGAGGAACCCACCCTCCGAGCCAAGTGTGAATGACTTGCCTGATAACTGTGGGAATGATCCCTGTTCTTCCTCCTCTTCTTCCTGTGCCACCTCCTCTTCCATCACCGCCTGAAGAGTTTTTTCCGTCATCATCGCTGGCCATGTTGGTGGAGTACTCGAACCAGCTCAACACGGCACACAGGTCCCCCATGGAGGCCCACTCATTGGTGGTGAAGTGGTGCTGTTCCGCAGAGCGACTGACCCATGCGTGCTACACCTGAAACTCCACTATGGCCTGCTGCTGCTCGCACAGTCTCTCCAGCATGTGCAAGGTGCAGTTCCACCTGGTGGGTACGTTGCATATGAGGCGGTGGACAGGAAGGCCGAAGTTACGCTGCAGTGCAGACAGGCGAGCAGCAACAGGGTGAGAATGCCAGAAGCGCGCACAGATGGCCCTCACTTTATGCAGCAGCTCTGACTCTGGGGTAATTGGTCAGTAACCTCTGCACTACCAAGTTCAGCACATGCGCCAGGCAAGGGATGTGCGTTAAACCGGCTAGTCCCAGAGCTGCTACAAGATTTCACCCGTTATCGCACACCACCAGGCCAGGCTTGAGGCTCAGCGGCACCAACCACTCATCGGTCTGTTGTTCCATGCCCGTCCACAGTTCCTGCGCGTTGTGGTTTTTTTTCCCCAAACAAATGAGTTTCACAACAGTCTACTGTCGTTTCCCCTTGGCTGTGCTGAATTTGGTGGTGCAGGGGATGCGTTGACATGATGAGGAGGCAGTAGAGGAGGAACCGGAGGAGGAAGCACAGTGGGAGAAGACCACCAAGAAATGTTCAGCAATCCTTGGTGACAGTAGGACATGCACCAAACCGCTGTCCGCCTCAGACCCAAGCGCCACTACATTTACCCAATAGGCAGTTAGCAAGATATAACATCCCCGCCCATACTTACTGGTCTACATATCAGTTATTCTGTGGACCTTGCCACTAATGGCACAGCGCACACCTGATTTTGTCCACCACTTGTTCATGCAGGGCAGAGATAGTCCTCCAGGGAAAGTAATGGTGGCCGGGAACCACGTACTGTGGAACAGCCACTGTCTTTAAGTTCCCATCTGCACCAGACACAATAGCAGCATTTCAAAGGCCAGCAATTTTGAAATGCTGGCATTGAGGGCCAGGGTTTGCTGGTTGGTAGGGGGGTTATGTAGCTGGCCAGCTAAGACCTGTCCTAGGTTGCTGCTATGACTTACATGTTTATATAGCTAGACTTGCCAATAAATTTAATACAGTTCGCATGTATATATATTAGAGACAGAAAGAGAGTTATTTACAGGGACTTCATGTTTCTGGATGTCATATAACAGTTATATATTGTGTTCACAGAAGCAGAAAAAATAATATACCTTTAGGATTAAGTAAATCAATGTAAAGTAAGCTAAATTACACAGCAGAATTAACAACAGAAAGCATAGAGTTAAACTGATGTTACTGCCCAGGAGTCTTAACCAATCACAGCCAGCCTCACACTGAGCGGGAGTCTTGACCAATCAAAGCCAGCCTCACAGCAGAATCTTCTGGAGTCAGTATAGACCAGAGAAGAGGAGCTGAATAGACACATCCAGTCAGAGCTGTGTTTTATTGGAACAAGAGGCCAAATAGTTTCACCAAACTGCGACCAAACTACTCACAAACTGTGCAATTCATATCGCAAACCGTACAAACCGCTTATCAGAACAATATTGGTTTATTAGAACTACTGGTTCAATCTCAGATACACCTCTCAGAGTGATTAAAAAGTGTTTAAATAACTTAGAGGTTAAGTACAGATACTGAAGAGAGAAATATATCCACCATTTATGTTGAATGACAAGATTGAACAGGTAAACCACCATTTTATGCTTACCACCATTTTGTTATACTTTATGCAACACGTGTTTGTACATGGACTATCTGCTGCGGAGGTGGCAGTGTTATATATGGAAGAAAAGTTGAAGTTAATAAAGAAGTTATTTTAAGCATTTGGTGTGCTCTTTAAGCCTACTGTTTCCATAGAACAGCACTAGAAGAATTAGCTCAAAAGAAACAAGACTGAAGCAGAGTAATAGACAGTCTGGTTGGACTAAAAATTTAGAGATATCATATTCTTCTAATGCCACAGCGCAAAAGGCACCTCATAGTGCTGCGCCTGTCACAGTGGAACTATCGACCTCAGACGGCGAAGCGATAGCGCTCCTCAACTTGCACAGTAAAGAGCGCATTAGAGCAGCGGAGCGCCAGCATATACCGCCATGCAGCAACCATTCCCTGAGTTAGCGAGCAAAGACACCTTAGCGGAGCTGCCATACAGGCCATAGAACGTGTGTAATAGTTAAACTGCAGCCTACCCTTAATGTGTCAGAACGGCAAAGGCAAGATAGTCAGAGAAAGAGCACCAACCCTCCTGCGATCCCTAGACAGAGAAAGAGACGCATGGTGGGGGGCCAAAGTCCAGAGTCAGAATGCCTGCACCACTATCCATGAAAAGGGCACGTACTGCAGCCTGCTAGTTTCCTTCCTTTAGGCCCAAAGTCTGCAGCAGCATATCCAAGCCAGCACATCGCAAGTCAGCACAGAGCATTGCAAGTCATCACAGAGTATCGCAAGTCAGCACAGAGCCTCGCAAGTCAGCACAGAGCATCGCATCACATGAAGAGAAACTGATTGAGCAAGTGCAAGCAAGAAAAGATACGTCTCCTTTAAAACTGAAATTTGTTCCAGCAACCTCCAGATCCCAGTATGCTGCTCTTCAAAAAGGTCAGAGCTTTCCTTTCTATTACTTATCATTGCATATAGGCTTTGGTATAAGGAGACATTTTCATGTTCAGGAATAAAAGACTTTAAAGTAAAACAAAGGACAGTTTGTAGTACACGGACTCTAAAGTATTTAAAGTGAAAGTCATTTATTGCCTGCATTTATCGCTGTTACATTTAAAGTGAATTTATTTCTGCATTACCATGCCGCTTTTAAAGGATACAAAGATAGATAGGATAGAAGGTGAAGAGCGAGGGAACCTGTCTGAGGTAGAAGAGACTTATGCAGCATTAGTCTTGCCCCAAACAAATATAGCCCAAACAAGTGAACTAAGACGTTCATCATGTGCCAGAAAACCGACCCCAAAGATGCTGGGAATTGTAGAGCAAGAAGCAGCACTGAAAGAGAAGAAGTTTGCCCGAATCTATGAGAGGTGGAAATTATACATTAAAGACATTCGTAGAAAGCTAAAGCAAGAAAGTATGAAAAGGAACTTGAGTGACAGTTAGCAGTAGAAGAATCTGAATCAGAGCTTATGACAGCATATGTCCACCTGCGGTCGTTATAAAAACCTTCCCAGGATATTGTAAGGAACGTGGACACGTACTGCGGTCACTAAAGATTTAGTAAAGCTCATGAGAGAACTATCATCTGCAGCTAACTATGTGAAGTTAAAGCAAGAAAGAGAATGAATGAGCTTTTTATGAGAGACTGTGCTAGGTCCTTAGGTGGAACCACAATCTCAAATGGGACTTCGTTCCCTAGCAGAAGTGCCAGCCCAATATCAAGTACTTCAGCCAGAGAGATGGAAGCTGCCATTGAGGCGCAGCGCCAACTGATGGCTGAAAAGGAAGCTGAAATGGAGGCACAGCACCTACAGATGAAAAGTCTTGAAAGGCAAAAAGAAGTTAAGATCATGAAAGCCAGACTTAGAGTGCATGAAGAGGATATGAATCAGAGTGATCTTAGGTTCAAATCTGTACCAAGTGAAGAAACAGACTCCTACTTTCCTCCATACGCCCAGGAGAATGGAAGGAAATCTCCACCATGTAGTGAAGAAATAAGTCATTATTCTTCTATCCCTGCTCAGAAAGACGAAGAGAGGCTTAGTCCAGTGTTAGGAAAAGGGTATGTGGACTTATATCTCTACCAGAAAAGATGAAGAAAGGGACTCGCCTAATTCAGAACTAAGTGAGAAAATAGAACAATTTAATTATATTCCTAGATGTCATGGCAACGGTCAGGAGAATGTTGCAACTGTTGTCCCAGCTAGACAACAGAGAACAGTCCTCACTAGACTTCCCGTTCCGGAACCCACTGTATTTTCGGGAGACGTACTGAAGTTCATGGGGTGGAGGGCAAGTTTTCAAATGATCCCCATCCACAGGCTACATTTTGGTGCACCTGTGAGGCCTGGGCTATATCAGCCAGTCTACAGTGGGGCTCAATCTCTTCTCCCTCCTCCCACTGCAGGCATGGTTACATGCTGGAGGTAACTGAGGAGTCTGCTGCGAGGCGGCCTAATACATTCCTATAATTTTGCCCACTGGCCCCTGGTATTGCCCATACGGCACAGGTAGGTGAGTGTTAGGTCCCGAGCTACTTGAGAAACCTTGGCATGGTGCTCCGGCTTAGACAAGTCCTCCAGTGCAGGACATGTTGACTAATCTCTCAATTTTAACATCAGTTTTAGGGCTTAGTAAGACCGCAAAGTGCACCTCTCTTGTCATTTGTTATTGCTACATCGAATATCTGTCCAAGAGTTACCAACCCTAAGTCCAGCAAAAGTAATGAAGATCCTTGAATCTTATTTTGAAGACATAAGTTCTAAAGAAAAGAGTGTATCCCAAGAAGACATAAAGTTCGTACACACTCTAGAAGGAAGTATTCAGCAAAATCAACAAGGTCATCTTGAAATGGCCTTACCATTTGGGAAACAATCTCGTCTGTCAAATAACCCTAGCAAGATTGAAATCTTTGAAGAAAAAGATGGGAAGAGATCCCAAATTCAAGAAGGATTATTTGAAATTCATGGAAGGCATCCTCGAAGAAGGACATGCAGAGAAAGTCAATAGTCGACCTAAAGAAGGAGAAGTATGGTACATCCCACATCAAGGAGTTTATCATTAAAGAAAACCAGATAAGATTAGAGTAGTATTTGATTGGTCAGCAAAATACAATGGTGTGGCATTGAATTTTCATCTATTAAAAGGACCAGATCTTATGAATAGTGTTGGGCGCGAATATTCGAATTGCGAATAATAATCGAGAATATCGGCACTTTGAGAATTCACGAATATTTAGAATATAGTGATAAACATTTGTAATTTGGAATATTCTAGATAGGGTTGAGCGAACCAGAACTGTAAAATTTGGGTTCGTATCGAACTTTAGGATTGTTGGTGCCTTGCCCTGAACCCGAACATTTCCGTAAAAGTTCAGGTTCGTTGTTCGGCGATCCCTTGGCGCTTTTCGAAAGACTGCAGGGCAGCCAATCAACAAGCGTTTCACTTGTCTGCCCTTAGATGTGTGCGAGGGACATTACTTTAATTCTGTTCTGGTAGCACAGTGGAGGACAAATTCCCTTTTTTTGCCAGTTTAGTACCCCTGCGGCCTGCAGTGCATACCTGGCAGTGAAAATTATTCAATTACATTAGTCTGTCACATATTTTTGTGACCTAAAGCGATTTTTTATCTGTCTGCAACAGGCACTAAATATCTGACAGTCCAATAAAACTGTTAAATACTGCAGTTACCTTGCTGCTATAAAAAAAAATCACACTTTTTTTGTTAGATAGTAAATTTACGGGCTATGCTGCATTTCTGACAGTCCAATTAAACCGTTAGATACTGCAGTTACATTGCTGCTATAAAAAAACACACAGTTTTTTGTGCTAGATATTACATTAGCGGCCTACACTGCATTTCTGATATTCCAATAAAACCGTAAAATACTGCATTTACATAGTTGTTTGCAAAAAACTCAGTTTTTGTGCTAGATAACACATTAGCGGCCTACACTGCATTTCTGACAGTCCAAATAAACCGTTAACTTCAGGTGTTACATTGTTGGTTGGAAAATTCAAATTTTTTGTATAGTGAAGTAATTGTATTGAATTGCTCCGTTACACTGTTGTGTGACATAAAGAAATGTATTCTGTTTATGACACGGGCACTGCCTTACTGTTAGTGAACTTAATTGTTGACTATTGGCAGTTAAATTGTCACCTGAGATAAACCATCTGTTAGTTTTGTGGGTGAATGCAAATAATGAGGAGAACATGAAATAAAGAACGTGGACATGGTCGTGGTGGTGGAGCTCCTGTTGCAGGGAGAGGACGTGGTCGATCTGTGGCAGCTACGGGCCCAAATAAAACACCTTCCTCAGGTGCGTGTAGACAACAGAGCCTTCAGCATTATTTAGTAGGCCCGAATGCGGTGGTTGCACAGAGCCACCAGCACAGCAAAAGAGGGAGCAGGGTGCAAAAGCAGAGCGGCTGTCCCCGAGACAGTACGCCTGCTACTGCCCACCGCACCCAGGGACCGAGCACAACAAAGCCAGCTCCAAGAAGTTCCCTGGCGTGGCAGTTCTTCATACAATGTGCAGACAACAAGACATGAGTGGTTTGCATGCTGTGCAATCAGAGCCGAAGGCATAAACGTTCTAAACCTGAGCACAACCTGCATGACCAGGCATCTACATGCAAAGCACGAGCTGCAGTGGAGTAAACACCTTAAAAAGCAAGAAAGGTCTCGGCCTCTTCCTCCATCTCCGGAGTAACAGTGGTACCGGCCACCCCGTAAACAGAGGATGTGTCAGCAACGCCATCACGTCCGTCACCTTCAACAAGCAGCACCACAATGTCCCATGGAAGCGTTCAGCTGTCCATCTTCCAAACACTGTAGAGAAAGAGGAAGTACCGCCTACCCTCCCGCAATCCCTGGCCCTGAATGCCAGCATTTCAAAATACCTGGCCTTTCAAATGCTGTCATTCCATCTTGTAGAGACGGAAAGTTTTAAAAACCTTATGGGGTTTGCTGTCCCACAGTACGTCGTTCCCAGCTGCCCCTACTTTTCCAGGCGAGCCATCCCTTCCCTGCACAAACAAGTTGGGGACAAAATCAGGTGTGCACTGCGCAGCGCCATCTGTGGCAAGGTCCACATAACTACCGATACGTGGACCAGTAAGCACGGGCAGGGACGTTATATCTCACTAACAGCACACTGGGTAAATGCAGTGGTGGCTGGACCTGAGGCGGATAGCAGTTTGCCGCATGTCCTTCCACCACCGAGGATTGCAGGGCATTTCTCTTTGCCTCCCGTTGCCTCCTCCTCCTACTCCTTTTCCTCCTCTACCACCTCCTCATCCGGTCAGCATAACAACAGACCAATGAGTGGTTGGTGCCACTGAGCCTCAAGCCCGGCCTGGTGGTGTGCGATAATGGGTGAAATCTCGTAGCAGCTCTGGGCCTAGTTTGACGCACATGCCTTGCCTGGCGCATGTGTTGAATTTGGTGGTGCAGAAATTACTGAAAAAATACCCTGACATGTCAGAGCTGCTGCAGAAAGTGTGGGCCGCTTGTGCACACTTTCGGCATTCACATCCTGCTGCTGCTCCCCTGTCTGCGCTGCAGTGTAACTTCAGCCTTCCCGCTCACCGCCTCATATGCAACGTTCCCATAAGGTGGAACCCCACCTTGCACATGCTGGAGAGACTGTGCAAGCAGTTGGAGTATGTTGGAGTTTCAGCTGCAGCACGCACAGGTGAGTCGCTCTGTGGAACAGCACCACTTTACCGCCACTGAGTGGACCTCCATGCGAGACCTGTGTGCCGTGTTGCCCTGTTTTGACTACTCCACCAACATGGCCAGTGGCGATGACGCTGTTCTCAACATTACTCTCCCTCTTCTATGTCTCCTTGAAAAAACGACTCATGGGTCTGCCTCAATAAACTTCTGGGTCTCCAAATTTGGCACATGGCCTGAGCTTGCCCTTTATGCCTTGGAGGTGCTGGCCTACCCTGCAGCCAGTGTATTGTCTGAACGTGTGTTTAGCATGGCAGGGGACGTTATCACAGACAAGTGCAGCCGCCTGTCTACAGCCAATGTGGACAAGCTGACGTTCTTTAAAATAAACCAGGCATGGATGCCACAGGATTTGTCCGTACCTTGTGCAGAATAGACATGTATACCAGCCTCAACCATCCATTGTCATACTCCAGCGCAATTTCACTTGGTTTATTTTATATATTCCACAATATTTTGTGGTCTACTCAAAACAAAAAATGTGTTGGTTACCTCCTCCTCCATCGCCGCCGCCACATAATAACTGTGGAACCCCTGTTGAAAGCCAGATATCTCTCAAAGGAAGGAAAACCGAGCAAAGGGGTGTCTCCATTACAGAGATCACCAAATCCACCATATTAAGTGGCACCTATGTCAAGGTCCCATTTTTTTACAAGCTTTAAGGATGTGACAGGGAAGACCTAAACCAGTTATCCATCCACAGACAGCTGTTTCGGGGGACTCTTAAATGATGCTCCGCGATGTTTTCTGTAGCGGGTCTCCCTGAGATCAGCTATTGTTTTGTTTGAGTAGTCTCCAAGACATTGCTCCCGGTTAGCCAGAATCCTACCCACACTGATGAGGGGCAACACCCCGAAACAGCTGTCTGTGGATGGATACCTAACATAGTAACATAGTATATAAGACCGAAAAAAGACATTTGTCCATCCAGTTCGGCCTGTTTCCTACAAGTTGATCCAGAGGAAGGCAAAAAACCCCTGTGAGGCAGAAGCCAATTTTCCTCACTTAAGGGGAAAAAAAATTCCTTCCCGACTCCAATCAGGCAATCAGAATAACTTCCTGGATCAACGACCCCTCTCTAGTACCTATAGCCTGTAATATTATTAAACTCCAGAAATAAATCCAGTCCCCTCTTGAATTCCTTTATTGTACTCACCATCACCACCTCCTCAGGCAGAGAGTTCCATAGTCTCACTGCTCTTACAGTGAAGAATCCTTTTCTATGTTTGTGTACAAACCTTCTTTCCTCCAGACGCAGAGGATGTCCCCTCGTCACAGTCACAGTCCTGGGGATAAATAGATGATGGGAGTGATCTCTGTACTGACCCCTGATATATTTATACATAGTTATTAGATCTCCCCTTAGTCGTCTTTTTTCTAAAGTGAATAACCCTAATTTTGATAACCTTTCAGGGTACTGTAGATCCCTCATTCCAGTTATTACTTTAGTTTCCCTCCTCTGAACTCTCTCCAGCTCTGCTATGTCTGTCTTGTTCACAGGAGCCCAGAACTGTACACAGTACTCCATGTGTGGTCTAACCAGTGATTTGTAAAGTGGTAGGACTATGTTCTCATCACGGGCGTCTATGCCCCTTTTGATGCAACCCATTATCTTATTGGCCTTGGCAGCAGCTGCCTGACACTGGTTTTTGCAGCTTAATTTGCTGTTTATTAAAATTCCTAGATCCTTTTCCATGTCAGTGTTACCGAGTGTTTTACCATTTAATATGTACGGGTGACTTGCATTATTCCTTCCCATGTGCATCACTTTACATTTGTCAGTGTTAAACCTCATCTGCCATTTCTCTGCCCAAGCCTCCAATCTATCCAGATCCCTCTGTAGCAGAAAACTGTCCTCTTCAGTGTTAATTACTTTACACAGTTTAGTGTCATCTGCAAAATTGATATTTTACTGTGCAGGCCTTCTACAAGATCATTAATAAATATATTGAAGAGAATAGGGCCCAATACTGACCCCTGAGGTACCCCACTAGTGACAGTGACCCAATCTGAGTATCTACCGTTAATAACCACCCTCTGTTTTCTGTCACTCAGCCAGTTACTTACCCACATACAGACATTTTCTCCCAGTCCGAGCATCCTCATTTTATTTACTAACCTTTTATGAGGTACGGTGTCAAATGCTTTGGAGAAGTCCAGATATACGACATCCATTGATTCGCCGCTGTCAAGTCTAGAACTTACCTCCTCATAGAAACTGATTAAATTTGTTTGGCATGACCGATCCCTCATGAAGCCATGCTGATATGGCGTTATTTGCTTATTTTCATTGAGATACTCCAAAATAGCATCTCTTAGAAACCCTTCAAACAGTTTACCAACAATAGATGTTAAACTTACCGGCCTATAATTTCCAGGCTCTGTTTTTGGACCCTTTTTGAATATTGACACCACATTTGCTATGCGCCAATCCTGTGGAACATTCCCTGTTATTATAGACAAGTGCTTAGGTCTTCCCCGTCACATCCTTAAAGCTTGTAAAAGAGCGGGATCTTGACATAGGGGCCACTTAATATGGTGGATTTGGTGATCTCTGTAATGGAGACACCCCTTTGCTTGGTTTTCCTTTCTTTAAGGGATATCTGGCTTTCATTGTGTTGTAGACCCATAACTGGGGCTCCACATTTATTTTGCATATTCCTGTTTCCCAGGGAGCTTTGCACTTTGGATTGCTGTGTTGAGACTCTTAAATGAGGCTCTGCGGTGTTTTCTGTAGCTTGTCCCCCTGAGATCAGCTATTGTTTTTTTGTTAAGTTCGGGTCCCGAACTCGAACTCTGCAACAAAGTTCAGCCTAACCCGGCGAACCCAAACTTCCAGGTGTTTCTAATCTAATTCTAGATTTTTTTTTTCATCAGTAAACTCCCTTCTTACTTGTGGACCAATGAGAAGGCAGCAATGTCTTTGTCTGAGCTTAGCAACATCCCTAGCAACCAATAGGAAAGTTGCTGACCCCTTACTATATAAGAACCTCCCCAGCAGCCATTCTCTGCTGTTTTCTGCCGTTCTGAGAGAGAGAGAGAGCAGTGTCATTGCTGTTCTCTGTCCTTTCCCGTGTCACATTACGTTAGATAGTTAGTTATCTTATATATATAATACAGATAGTTAGTGGTAGATAGTCAGTGTAGGTTAGATAGTGATATAGTGTAGCTGATAGGTTCCAGTGCAGGGTGTTAGGTAGTGTGATAGGTTCTGCTCTCCATACATACATGCTACAGACATAGTGCTGTGATGTCACATTACATTAGATAGATAGTTATCTTCTATATATAATACAGATAGTTAGTGGGAGATAGTCAGTGTAGGATAGATAGTGATATAGTGTAGCTGATAGGTTCCAGTGCAGGGTGTTAGGTAGTGTGATAGTTTCTGCTCTCCATACATACATGCTACAGACATAGTGCTGTGATGTCACATTACATTAGATAGTTAGTTATCTTCTATATATAATACAGATAGTTAGTGGAGATAGTCAGTGTAGGTTAGATAGTGATATAGTGTAGCTGATAGGTTCCAGTGCAGGGTGTTAGGTAGTGTGATAGGTTCTGCTGTCCATACATACATGCTACAGACATAGTGCAGTGATGTCACATTACATTAGATAGTTAGTTAGTTATCTTCTATATATAATACAGATAGTTAGGGGGAGATAGTCAGTGTAGGTTAGATAGTGATATAGTGTAGCTGATAGGTTCCAGTGCAGGGTGTTAGGTAGTGTGATAGGTTCTGCTGTCCATACATACATGCTACAGACATAGTGCAGTGATGTCACATTACATTAGATAGTTAGTTATCTTATATATATAACACAGATAGTTAGGGGGAGATAGTCAGTGTAGGTTAGATAGTGGCATAGTGTAGCTGATAGGTTCCAGTGCAGGGTGTTAGGTAGTGTGATAGGTTCTGCTGTCCATACATACATGCTACAGACATAGCGCTGTGATGTCACATTACATTAGATAGTTAGTTAGTTATCTTATATATATAATACAGATAGTTAGTGGGAGAGAGTCAGTGTAGGTTAGATAGTGATATAGTGTAGCTGATAGGCTCCAGTGCAGGGTGTTAGGTAGTGTGATAGGTTCTGCTGTCCATACATACATGCTACAGACATAGTGCTGTGATGTCACATTACATTAGATAGTTAGTTATCTTCTATATATAATACAGATAGTTAGTGGGAGATAGTCAGTGTAGGTTAGATAGTGATATAGTGTAGCTGATAAGTTCCAGTGCAGGGTGTTAGGTAGTGTGATAGGTTCTGCTGTCCATACATACATGCTACAGACACAGCGCTGTGATGTCACAAGTTTACACCAATCACTAATATGTAGTCAGACCTGCTAAAATGTGAAGTTGCATGTATTGCGCCAAAATATTTGCATCATTAATTGCCGATTTGCGCAGTCACGAATATATCGGAGCACTCTGCATATAAAGCTATAGTAATATTCTGCCATGCCAACCATTTTCTCCAGTCTCAGGAAACTTCTAGCAGCTTGAAAAATATAGCAACAGTGACCCACTCCTGTATTTTGCATTACGCGAATATTACATTGGCGATTTTTCACAATCAAAAAATATTATCTCGAAATCACAAATATATGACAAATATTCTGCCAAATATTCGTGAAATATCGCGAATTTGAATATTGCCCCTGCTTCTCATCACTACTTACAAACACTCTGCCTGGAGTACTTTCAAGATTCAGAAAGTGTCCCGTAGCTGTCTTGTGTGACGTTGAAAAAATGTTTCACCAGTTTCCTGTGAAGAATGAAGATAGAGACTTCCTGAGGTTCCTATGGTGGGAGGACAGGCATACAGATACAGAGCCAGCAGAATACAGAATGAAAGTATACTTGTTTCGAGCAGCATCGTCTCCAGGTTGCGCCAATTATGGTATGAACTACCTGGCCAATCAGAATGAAAAAGATTTCCCATCAGCAGCAAATTTTCTGAAGAAAAACTTTTATGTAGATGATGGTCTTATAAGTCTAGAGTCCACAGAATCGGCAATCAAAGAAAGACAAGAGTTATGCACAAGAGGAAACCTGCACCTTCACAAATTCATCTCAAACAACAGAGAGGTTCTGGAATCCATCCGTGACTCTGAACGTGCATCAACAATGAAGAATGTAGATCTTAACTATGATCATCTTCCAGTTCAGAACGTTCTTGGATTGGGATGGAATGTAGAGAACGACAAGTTCTTCTTTGAAGTATCTATTGAAGAGAAAGTTGCAGCTAGACGTACCATTATTTCCGCAGTGGCTTCTATATATGATCCATTGGTATTCTTGGCCCCAGTTATCCTCAGAGCAAGAGAAATACTGCAAGAATTATGCAGACAGAAGTTAGGATGGGATGGACCCATACCTGAAAATGTGAGGCCAAGGTGGGAGAGTTGGATAAGAGACTTGCAAAACTTGAGAGAAGTTCGGATACCCAGATGTTTTGTACCTCATGATTTTGGAAAGTACAAGGAAATATAATTTAATCACTTTTCAGATGCCAGTAGTTATGGTTATGGTCAGTGTTCCTACATCAGAGTGATAGGAGAAGAGAAGATACACTGTGCCCTGGTTATGGGAAAGGCCAGAGTCGCACCTAACAGTATTCACACAATACCAAGACTTGAACTGACAGCAGCCGTAGATTCAGCACCAGTAAGCAAGCTTCTGAAAGAAGAATTGGAGTTAAAAATAGATGAAGAATATTTTTGGACAGACTCACAAGTTGTCCTAGGATACATAAATAACGAAGCTCGAAGATTTCATATCTTTGTCGCCAACAGAGTTCAGAATATTCGGGAAATCCAGAACATTGGCATCACATTAACACCAAGCATAACCCAACAGATCATGCTTCAAGAGGCCTGAATGTAATTGAAGAATACAAACTGGTTCACCGGTCCAGAGTTCCTTTGGGAAAGGAAATCATACCCAGTAAAGGTCATACTGAATTGTCTATGGCTCATCCAGAAGTAAAGGTTGTTCAAACATTGAGCACTGTCAAGATGACATACTTGAAAGACTAATTAATAAGGATATCCAAAGCACTCTTCAGTTTGTGCAAAAAAATCAGTTATTTTTATTCCATCAGCAGCCTACAATGTGACGTTTCGACTTAAAGAAGTCTTTATCAAGCAATGAGAGTGCGGTACATAGTGTGTTTAGATAGTTAGTGGGTGAGGGTATGTCTTATGCTTTTATCTTTTATAGGCGGCCTTCCATGTGGAACTAGGCACTCCCTCTTTTATGCCTCTATTTTGGCTCGGACTGCACAGACGTCTACAGCCAATTCTGCTGAGGATACTCTATTATTCCTCTTAGAGATTACAGAGGGTGAGTTGCTTTATTTTCCTCCTTTTAAGGTTGTTCAGTGATGCCAGCTTGAATGGTGGGATTGTGACTCCCACTTGGTTGTCATCTATATGAGGACCCACTCAGGGCCGGCACTACCGTTAGGCGAACTAGGCGTTCGCCTAGGGTGCCGGCCTGCTGGGGGTGCCCTGGTGGGCTCCCCCTGTCTGGGGCTGCAGCCCTGGACGAGCGGCTCTTGAGCCACCCCCATCGCCATTACAGGGGGGCCAGGAGGTGGAGGTCCTTCTTAAATATGGCAGAGCAGGCACCTGCTTACCCTGATGGCAGGTGCCTGCTCTGCCAGTAAATTACCGGAGCAGAGGAGGCGGGCGGCAAGGAAGGCTGTTCTAGCAGCTCCCCACTCCTCCTTCGCACGCCCTCTGTGATGCCGCCGTTCCGGCCCCAGCATACGAACCGGCGCGCTGGAGGACTGAGGAGCTGCACCACACTGGACCCCAGGGAGGTGAGTGTCTGCCTGTGTGTGTGTGTGTCTGTCAGTGAGTGTGTGTGTGTGTGTGTATGTCAGTGAGTGTGTATGCCTGTCTGTCAGTTAGTGTGTATGCCTGTCTGTCAGTAAGTATCTGAGTGATTGTATGTCTGTCAATGTGTGTAGTTCAGTGATTGTATGTCTGGCAGTGTGTGCATGTCTGTCAGTGTGTGCGTGTCTGTCAGTGTGTGTCGTTCAGTGAGTGTGTGCGTGTCTGGAAGTGTGTGCATGTCTGTCAGTGTGTGCGTGTCTGTCAGTGTGTGTCGTTCAGTGAGTGTGTGCATGTCTGTCAGTGTGTGCGTGTCTGTCAGTGTGTGCGTGTCTGTCAGTGTGTGTGTGTCTGTCAATGTGTGCGTGTCTGTCATTCAGTGTGTGCATGTCTGTCATTCAGTGTGTGCGTGTCTGCCATTGTGTGCGTGTCCGTCTGTCAGTGTGTGCGTGTCTGTCAGTGAGTGAGTGACATGGTGGGGGGCGGCAAAAATCCTTGCACCGGCCCTGGACCCACTGGGTGGTTATATATACACCCCTTTATATCTTTCTGATACCAACTGTTTTGGGGATTAGATTCTTTATCAGGGACTGACCCCATTCAGCTACTGGATTGTGGGAATGTTCACTGAGCCCCTCTAAAAAAAAGCTGAGTGTCCCCTAAATGGTGATCTCCTGCTGGAAGGGGGTCTCAGTACAATAAATGAAGATCCCTTGATATGGTGGAGTGTCATTTAAATAATGATCTCAGCCTGTAGGTTTTCTCAATTTAAGGCACAGTCTGACAACCTGTTTCGAGGTATTGGCACAGCCTTCTTCTTCCCATCATTAGCCATGTTTGCGATATGCCCTGTTTATTATAGGAGGCTCCTGCTTCTAGTGAATAGTTGCCTCCTCCCTAATCTTCCTAGCAACTATGTATGTCACAGTTAGATATTGATGCCTAGCACTCTGCTATTATAATAAAAGGAGGATCTTTTATTATATGGTTTCGAGATATGGAGGACTACACAAAAGACGAAGTCTATAAGATTTTACAAACTGGACGACCAAAGAATCAACCAAGAAAACTGAAACCCAAACCTAGACACTCCAACACAAAATCCCATGCCGGAAAAACAAGCACAGAATCATCTGAGGATCTGAGTGACGGTAATCCTTTTTTAGGACAAAGATGGAATCTACATCTAGGAGACCAAGGTGACAAAGGAGGGGAGGACGCAAAAACAGACGATGGAGGAAACACTACAATGACCAGACCAAAGAAACCACCTTTGGCAGCGAACCGGAAGGGACAACTGGGACTACAGAAAGACTCTCTCTAAACCAAACCACGATGGACACTCTGGTGGTAAATATCTCTTCAAAATCCTTTTCAGACGTAGAACTTTCTCTCCTTAATAAGGGATGTTCCTATTGTCCTACCACACAGGTTGATTGGTTTAACAGTGAGATAGACCTGTTTGCATTTTTTTAGACGCTTAAAACTGAAAGCTTTTTTTGGAACCTCTCCACTGGGAGATTCTTCTATAACAACTGTATCATCCCATACTGACATGATGTCACTCGGGGACTTGAATCTCCATTTGAAGAGTAATTTCCACCCCCCGGCCGATAATAATGTGATAGAAGCTTATATCTCCTTAGTGAGAGAAGATATTAATAAACTTAAGAATCAGGCCCCTGAGATTAGATATAGGTCCAACATTACAGCAATAGAACGAGAAACCCTTAATAAAAAGTCAGAGAAGGGACATAATTATCTAACCATCATGGACATGGAGGAATATGAACAGGAGATTCTACACCAACTGGGTGATACATCAGTATACCGTCAGATCGACCATAATCTGAAGTTTGAGATTATGCACAAAATTAAACTATTGGTTGATGACACATATGCTGATGATATCATTGATGGCACTTTCCATGACTTTCTTATTGCCACACACCCAATGACTCCGCTTTTGTACATCTTGCCACAGGACAGGGATAATCCATTTTTTTAACCACTAGCCATCTTTTGAGATATAGTTCTCCAGAACTTTGCTATTTCAGCACTGTCATTTGTGAAAGTATCTTCACATTTTTTGGTCAAAATAGATGAACAGAGGTTTGAGGAAGGTAATTTACTCGTCTCCTTTGATGTGATCAGTCTCTACACGTGTATAGACCACAATAAGGGTGTGGAGGCAGTGAAACACACATTGCATAACTCAAAATTCTCTTCACGAAAGATGCCGTCTTTCCTGTCCCTTTTGGAGATCATCCTTACCTGTAATTATTTTCTTTTTAAGAATGATTTCTATATACAATGCAGGGGACTGCCATGGGGTCCAAGGTGGCCCCAGCTTATGCGAATATTTTTATGGTACATTTTGAAGAGACCTATGTGTATCCATCCAGCCACTTCCAAAAAGTGAAGGGCTGGATGAGATACATAGATGACATTTTTTTTCATTTGGACAAGCACAGGAGAACAACTACAGGAATGTAACACCTATATCAATAGCATACATCAGGAACTGCAGTCCACTATGGTTTGTTCAACTGGAGAACTCCAATTTATTGATACTTTGGTATATCTGGTAGGTGAGACCCTCTAAACTGATCTATATGTCAAAACAATGGATAGGGATAACATCCTCAATTTTAAAAGCTCACATCCACGGGGAATGATTGAATCCATTCCTTACAGTCAATTTTTGCGGGTCCGAAGTATTGTAAACGAGCATTAAAATATCCAAGTAAGACTAAATGACATAAGTCGTAAATTCATAGAAAGAGGGTGTCCCCCAAAACTAGTCCAAAAACATCTGTAACACAGTGGTAACATGCCAAGAAATGAACTTCTGACAAATAGAGGGATTAAGAAGACTACTAAAAGAATCCCCCTTGTCACAAGCTATACCCCTCTTAGCAACAAAGTAGCAACGGAAATTAAAAAGAATTGGAGGATACTTGCTCAAGCATTTCCTGATATCCCAGAAATCCAGAACCCTCCTCTATTTTCATACAGGAGAACTACTTGTCTGAAAGACAGGCTGGTACACGCAGATCTCCCCCCTCCGCGATCTCTACAGAGTAAAAAGACAGGGTGTTTCCCTTGTTTGAACTGCTGCCACTGCAGCAGCATGATCAGGGAAACTCGTTTCTACATCCTCCTTTGTAGTTTAAACTTTGCAATGTCCCTGTGTCCTACTATATGTAGGAGAGACCACACAGGAGATCAAAAAAAGAATTACCCAACACAAATCCAAGATTCGTAATTCTGTACTTGAGCTTCCAGTTTCTGAACATTTTACCAAACATCAACACAACATTTCTCAATTGAGATTTTTGATTATTGATGGGGTCCCACAGCCCCGCAGAGGTGGCGACCACAAATCTATGTTGAAAAAACTGGAACTACTGTTAAATGGATTTACAAATTGGCCACCTTAGAGCCGAAAGGACTGAATAGAGACTTTGGCCTGAATATTTTCATTTAGAAGGTATTTCCCTTTATCTACGCTTCCTGCCCCTCTTTCTTACCTGGTAATCTTTGTTACATAGAAACAAATTTTGTGCCCAACAATAGTATTTTGTTGTGAAACCCTCTTATATGTCTTATGCTTTTATCTTTTATAGGAGGCCTTCCATGAGGAACTAGACACTCCCTCTTTAATGCCTCTGTTTTGGTTTGGACTGCACAGACGTCTACATCCAATTCTGGTGAAGATCCTCTATTATTCCTCCTAGAAATGACAGAGGGTGAGTTGCTTTATTTTCCTCTTTTCAAGGTTGTTCAGTGATGCCAGCTTGAATGGTGGGATTGTGCACTTGTGACTCCCACTTGGTTGTCATCTATATGAGGTCCCGCTGGGTGGTTATATTTACACCCCTTTATATCTTTCTGATACCAACTGTTTTGGGGATTAGGTTCTTTATCAGGGACTGACCCCATTCAGCTACTGGATTGTGGGAATGTTCACTGAAACCAACCTAAAAAAAAGCTGAGTGTCCCCTAAATGGTGATCTCCTGCTGGAAGGTGTGCCAATACCTGTTTCGAGGTATTGGCACAGCCCTCTTCTTCCCATCATTAGCCATGTTTGTGACATGCCCTGTTTATTGTAGGAGGCTAGGGTTGCCTCCTCACTAATCGTCCTAGCAACTATGTATGTCACGGTTACATATAGTGTTGATTGTGAATATTCTAATTACAAATTTATATCATGAATATCGGGACTTCGAGAATTCGAGAAAATGTAGAATATAGCGATATATATTCAAAATCGCAAATATTCTAGATTTTCTTTTCATCAGTAACCTCCATTCTTGCTTGTGGGCCAATGAGAAGGCTGCAATGTCTTTGTCTGAGCTTAGCAACATCCCCAGCAACCAATAGGAAAGTTGACTACCCCTTACTATATAAGAACCTTCACAGCAGCCATTTTCTGCTGTGTTTTTGCAGTTCTGAGAGAGACAGCAGTGTCATTGCTATAACATATACTACACATAAAGGGAGGGGGGGGGGTGGTCAGTCAGCACTGCCTCTATGCTAACAACCTCTGATAGCTTCTTGCATAGAGTGCTGGTTGCAGAGTGCTGGTTGCAGAGTGCTGGTTGCATAGTGCTGGTTGCAGAGTGCTGTTGCATTTCTGTGTGTGCATGTATATTTTGCCATGGCTACGTGCATATATATTTGCATATATTTGCCATGCACGTTCATATATATATATTTTACAGATAGTCAGTGTAGGTTAGATAGTGATATAGTGTAGCTGGTATGTTCCAGTGCAGGGTGTTAGGTAGTGTGATAGGTTCTGCTGTCCATACATACATGCTACAGACATAGTGCTGTGATGTCACATTACATTGGATAGTTAGTTATCTTCTATATATAATACAGATAGTTAGTGGGAGATAGTCAGTGTAGGTTAGATAGTGATATAGTGTAGCTGATAGGTTCCAGTGCAGGGTGTTAGGTAGTGTGATAGGTTCTGCTGCCCATACATACAGGCTACAGACATAGTGCTGTGATGTCACATTACATTGGATAGTTAGTTATCTTCTATATATAATACAGATAGTTAGTGGGAGATAGTCAGTGTAGGTTAGATAGTGATATAGTGTAGCTGATAGGTTCCAGTGCAGGGTGTTAGGTAGTGTGATAGGTTCTGCTGTCCATACATACATGCTACTGACATAGTGCTGTGATGTCACATTACATTAGATAGTTAGTTATCTTCTATATATAATACAGATAGTTAGTGGGAGATAGTCAGTGTAGGTTAGATAGTGATATCGTGTAGCTGATAGGTTCCAGTGCAGGGTGTTAGGTAGTGTGATAGGTTCTGCTGTCCATACATACATGCTACTGACATAGTGCTGTTATGTCACATTACATTAGATAGTAAGTTATCTTCTATATATGATACAGATAGTTAGTGGGAGATAGTCAGTGTAGGTTAGATAGTGATATAGTGGAGCTGATAGGTTCCAGTGCAGGGTGTTAGGTAGTGTGATAGGTTCTGCTGTCCATACATACATGCTACAGACATAGTGCTGTGATGTCACATTACATTAGATAGTTAGTTATCTTATATATATAATACAGATAGTTAGTGGGAGATAGTCAGTGTAGGTTAGATAGTGATATAGTGTAGCTGATAGGTTCCTGTGCAGGGTGTTAGGTAGTGTGATAGATTCTGCTGTCCATACATACATGCTACTGACATAGTGCTGTTATGTCACATTACATTAGATAGTTAGTTATCTTCTATATATGATACAGATAGTTAGTGGGAGATAGTCAGTGTAGGTTAGATAGTGATATAGTGTAGCTGATGGTTTCCAGTGCAGGGTGTTAGGTAGTGTGATAGGTTCTACTGTCCATACATACATGCTACAGACATAGTGCTGTGATGTCACATTACATTAGTCAGTTATCTTATATATATAATACAGATAGTTAGTTAGTGGAGATAGTCAGTGTAGGTTAGATAGTGATATAGTGTAGCTGATAGGTTCCAGTGCAGGGTGTTAGGTAGTGTGATAGGTTCTGCTGTCCATACATACATGCTACAGACATAGTGCTGTGATGTCACATTACATTAGATAGATAGTTAGTTATCTTATATATATATATATATATATATATAATACAGATAGTTAGTGGGAGATAGTCAGTGTAGGTTAGATAGTGATATAGTGTAGCTGATAGGTTCCAGTGCAGGGTGTTAGGTAGTGTGATAGGTTCTACTGTCCATACATACATGCTACAGACATAGTGCTGTGATGTCACATTACATTAGATAGTTAGTTAGTTATCTTATATATATAATACAGATAGTTAGTGGTAGATAGTCAGTGTAGGTTAGATAGTGATATCGTGTAGCTGACAGGTTCCAGTGCAGGGTGTTAGGTAGTGTGATAGGTTCTGCTGTCCATACATACATGCTACAGACATAGTGCTGTGATGTCACATTACATTAGATAGTTAGTTAGTTATCTTATATATATAATACAGATAGTTAGTGGGAGATAGTCAGTGTAGGTTAGATAGTGATATAGTGTAGCTGATAGGTTCCAGTGCAGGGTGTTAGGTAGTGTGATAGGTTCTGCTGTCCATACATACATGCTATAGACATAGTGCTGTGATGTCACAAGTTCAGAACAATACTTAGTGCACCAATCAGTAATATCTACTCAGACCTGATAAAATGTGAAGTTGCGTGTATTGCGCAAAAAATATGCAGATCATTAGTGCCGATTTGCGCAATAGGGAAAATAATGATGAGATCGCGAATTCTAGAATTTGCTAATTTATTGTGAATATTATGTGAAAAATTCTCAAAAAATCACGTAATGGAATATTGCCTATGCCGCTCATCACTAGTTACATATTGATGCCTAGCACTCTGATAGGCTATTATAATAAAAGGAGGATCTTGCCTTTAGCAAGTACGCGCCTTTCTGGTAATCTTCCTAGTAACATCTGACATCATAGACGAACTGTGCTTGGATTGGCTGTTTCCCTCTTTCACTCTCTGGTGCGATGTCCTGCATCTGCGCAGTCTGAGTCTGAGCACGTCGAGATCTGGCACCTTGTTGCCCTAAGGCAGGAGATTCTAGGGAGCCACATGGA
The DNA here is from genome assembly GCA_033119425.1 of Bufotes viridis. NCBI lineage: Eukaryota > Metazoa > Chordata > Amphibia > Anura > Bufonidae > Bufotes > Bufotes viridis. The sequence continues at coordinate 6,260,972 of CM065593.1, read as the reverse complement.
ACCCTATCTTTTTGTAAGTAATCTCTTGGTGATTTGCTGATATTATCCCTAATATGTATGTTAACCCCCTCAGCCCCCCTAGCTTAAACACCCTTAATGACCAGGCCACTTTTTACAATTCCGCACTGCACTACTTTCACCGTTTATTGCTCCGTCATACAACTTACCACCCAAATGAATTTTACCTCCTTTTCTTCTCACTAATAGAGATTTCATTTGGTGGTATTTCATTGTTGCTGACATTTTTACTTTTTTTGCCATTAATACAAATGTAACGACTTTTTTGCAAAAAAAATGACATTTTTCACGTTCTGTTGTAAAAATTTTTAAAAAAAACTACATTTCTATATAAAATTTTCTCTAAATTTATTGTTCTACATGTCTTTGATAAAAAAAAGTCCAATAAGTGTATATTTATTGGTTTGGGTAAAAGTTATAGCGTTTACAAACTATGGTGCAAAAAAGTGAATTTCGGCATTTTGAAGCAGCTCTGACTTTCTGAGCGCCTGTCATGTTTCTTCAGGGGCTAGAATGCCAGGAAAGTATAAATACCCCCCAAATGACACCATTTTAGAAAGAAGACACCCCAAAGTATTCGCGGAGGGGCATGGTGAGTTCATGTATCATTTCATTTTTTTTCACAAGTTAGCGGAAAATGACACTTTCAGAGGAAAAAAAAAAAAAAAAAAAAGTTTCAATTTCTGATAACTTCTGGCAAAAAATAAATAAATCTCAGACGGACTCACTATGCCCCTCAGTGAATACCTCGGGGTGTCTACTTTCCGAAATAGGGTCATTTGTGGGGTGTGTTTACTGTTCTGGCATTTTGGGCGGGGCTAAATTGTGAGCCGCCATGTAAAACCTAAAGGTACTCGTTGGAATTTGGGCCCCTTTGCTCACCCAGGCTGCAAAAAAGTGTCACTTAGGTGGTATGGCCGTACTCAGGAGAAGTAGGGCAATGTGTTTTGGGGTGTATTTTTACATATACCCATGCTGGGTGAGAGAAATATCTCTGTAAATTGCCAACTTTGAATAAAAAAATTTAAAAAGTTGTCATTTACAGAGATATTTCTCACACACAGTATGGGTATATATAAAAATACACCCCAAAACACATCGCCCTACTTCTCCTGAGTACGGCGATACCACATGTGTGACACTTTTTTGCAGCCAAGATGCGCAAAGGGGCCCTAAAACCAATGAGTACCTTTTGGATTTCACAGACCATTTTTACGCATTTTTCTTCTCACGCTTTAGGACCCCTAAAATGCCAGGGCAGTATAAATACCCCACATGTGACCCCATTGTGGAAAGAAGACACCCCAAGGTATTCTGTGAAGGGTATGGCGAGTTCACAGAAAAAAAAAATTTGGCACAAGTTAGCGGAAGTAACTAATAAAATGAATGGAGGGGCTACACCTTTGCTGGGAAACACAAGGGAGTAATCTAGTGCAAATATAAATATAAACCTTTTATTCCATACATAAAAACCCTTATAAGTGAAGCATACGCGGATATCCTCACTCTCTTTGTATATTATAACAACTCAGTGCAACATACGGCTCTGTGCAAACAAACTCTGGATAAAAGTTCCTGTGAAAAAACGCTCTGTGCAAAAATAGCTTTGTGCAAAAATAGCTCTGTGTGAAATAATGCCGTGCCAGAAAATACAGTCAATTCGTGCAAGAATGTTTGGCCAAACAATGTGAACTCTTTGTATCCTTAAGTCCCCAAAATTAGGTATCCATCGCAGCTTCCAATATAATGTCCTTGTGGAGATGGCCACTTGATATCATCCAGTAGCTCTTATAGTCAACCCACATATATATTAAACTCTCTTACCCTCCTCGGGCGTATCTCTCTCCGTCCGCTTCCCAGCGCTTGCCAGCTGCAATGTTCGTGTCTCCGCGCGAACATTGCAGCTGCTCCGATTACACCGAAAGGTACCCATGTAAGCGCAGGGAATCTTCACTTGCGCAAGCGCACTCAATCTCTTCCGCCAGTACCGGGTCACGTGGGACGCCGCGTTCAAACCCGGAAGTGCGCGGGGCGCCGCGCGCGGAGACACGAACATTGCAGCTGGCAAGCGCTGGGAAGCGGACGGAGAGAGATAAAAAAAGAAAAAAAATGAACGGCACAGATTTCTTCATTCGCATCGTTCAATGTGGATGAAAAAATCTCTGTCAAAATCAGTGACTGCGGTGCAGTGGGCTGGGCGCTAACTACCTAACAAGTAGCTAACTAACTGGCGGTGAGCTGACTGGCATGGAGTGAAGACGTGGGTTCGGTGTGCTCCTCCAGAATCCTGACCTACATCAGCTAAAGCCCGGCTCCTGAGTCCCCACTGTCCCTATACTTCCAGCTGCTGCAGTGAAGACTGTCCCCCGGACTAGCGGCACATATCGGGTGAGCGCAGAAACCCCCATAGCGTCTCTCCCGACATCCGACTTCCCGCGCTGCCCACGGGAGCGGGAGGTGAAGACCTGCAGATACCGCGACTGCACCCGGCCGGGAGAACGCAGCCAGAGCATCCGGCAGCACAGACAGAGGTAGCGGTGGGGTGAAGAAGGCCTGTGTGAACCGGGGAGTGGAGAAGCCGGGGACCTGAGCAGGGGGAGATTCGGAGTCCTGTGACTCTCCTCCGCTCACCTGACACGTGGCAGGCGCCATCTTTGCTGGAGGGGGAGGCGCTGTTAGCAGACGCTGCTGCAGGGACCGTCCTCTGGGTCAGCCATAAGACCTGTGGGGAAGGCATTGCTATAAGTCTCCCCAGGTGCAGCTATATCCTCTCACCCCCTTTTTTTTTTTGTCTGCTTCTCTGGGCCGCAGAGGCCCCTCTGTGACTCCATCATCCGCCAAGCAGTTTATGGATGCCATGAGCCAGACGGAACAAGGACATGAGGGGTCCCAGTCTTCTGGGCCCTCCTCTGAAACATCTCAAATTATGAAAGCGATAGCTGACTGCCAAACTGCTCTTATATCAAAAATCGACCACCTGCAATCCGATCTCAGTTGCTTGCGCCATGATTTCACTAAAATCAAAGAACGTACGTCGGCGGTGGAACAAAGAGTGAGTGCAGTGGAGGACACATCTAAGAAGATGGAAACAGACACCAGGCGCTTAATGCAGCAGATACAGATCTTACATGCCAGAGCAGAGGATGCTGAGAATCGCAGCAGACGCAATAATGTACGCATCCTAGGTTTGCCTGAGAGAGCTGAAGGCTCCAATCCGGAGCAATTTGCGGAACAACTCATCAGAGATATTTTACGCCCAGCCAATCTCTCTGCCAGCTTTGTGATTGAAAGGGCTCGCCGGGTCCCTACTAGGCCGCTGCCACCGGGCTCTCCTGTACGTCCCTTCATTATGAGACTCCTTAACTACAGGGACAGGGATGCTATTTTACTGACTGCCAGAACAAAAAAGGTGCGGTGCCATACGAAAACACCCGCTTGTCCTTTTACCCTGATTTTACGGCCGAAATTCAGAAGAAAAGGAGGCAGTTTGCTGAGGTTCGGGGCAGATTACGGGACAAACAAGTGAAGTACGCCACGTTATATCCGTCTCGCCTGCGGGTACAAGATGGAGAGACTGTCGGTTTCTTTGCTACTCCCGAGGAAGCTTCGGAATGGATTGACAGGATCCTGGACGCCAGACCCCATCGCTGAACCACGCACTCCGGGAGAAATCAGCAGGAATAAAGGGGATGGTTGCTTTCTGCCTTCGGCATCTGCCGGGGTCAACGTGAAGTGAAGTTGTAGTCATGAAGGAGACTGTTTTGTTGTTTCTGCCAGTTGTTTCTCTTTCAGGATTGCTGTGCCTCACCCACAGATGTTCTCTGAGGGACCCTTATGCTTCGTCGCTGACTGGGTCATGTTTCCTTTGCTTACCTGGGCCGGGCAGGACCTCCTGCACGAACGAGCACCGTTTAATATTATTGCATCGTTTACTTTACTTATCCATATATGTGTATATGGGGTTCTTTCTCACTGTTTAACTCTTTGACACTCTATGATCTAGAGTACAGTTAGTAGAGGACTCGCTGTCCCGTAGTTTAGTTTGTTAGGGATCAAAGCTCAACCATGTTTGGGAGGTCTGGGCAGGGAGGGACGGGAAAAGGCACTTCAGTTATAGTGTCATGGGACTTTATTTTATTGTTCCCTTTTTTTGATTGGATGTGTGTGTGTGCGTGTGTGTGTGTGCGTGTGTGTGTGAATGGTTCCCCATCGGTTGGAGTTGCTGGCATATACCTATTTGGAGGGATAAATGGCGGTAGTTAAGCTTCTCTCCTGGAATGTCAGGGGCCTGAATAATAAGGTCAAGAGGTCCCTGGTATTTGATTACCTGAAAAGGTATGACCCAGACATTATTCTTTTGCAGGAGACACACCTTCAGGGCCGCAAGGTGCTTGCTTTGCGGCGTCCTTGGCTTGGTCCTGTGTACCATGCCACGTACTCCAATTATGCTCGGGGTGTTTCTATTTTGGTCGCCAAGAAACTTCCGTTTCAGATTATTTCAGTGCAAATAGATCCACAAGGCAGGTTTGTTCTGCTACAGGCCAGTATACGGGGAATGCAGTATTTAATAGCGGGTGTGTATGTTCCACCTCCATTTCGCAGAGACTTTGTTGATATGCTTATTGCGAAGTTAGCGATGTTCCCAGACATACCTCATATCATATTAGGTGATTTTAATGCCACCCTCGACCCCCTACGGGACAGGCTTCATCCCCAGGCTACCCATAATTCTTCACTCCAACACTGGGCAGCTGTTTATGACCTGATAGAGGCGTGGCGATATTTACATCCAGTTGATAAACAATTTTCTTGCTATTCCTCTTCTACTGGCTCATTATCGCGTATAGACCTAGCGTTTATTAGCAGAGACCTCTTGCCGCACCTCCATGCAAGTGTTTATTTACCAAGGGGAGTGTCGGATCATGCTCCTCTCCTACTGTCCATTTCCCAACCAGTTTCTCCGGGCGACAGACAGTGGAGGCTAAATCCCATGTGGTTGGAAAATTTGTCCGTAGTAGGTACATGTATTGACACTATGACTGAATACTGGGCTAGCAATGAAGGTTCCGTTGATCCTTTAGTAGAATGGGATGCTTCTAAATCTGTGATGAGGGGGGCTTTGATTCTAGCGATTGCTACCCATAGGAAGGAGCTCAATGTCAAGAGAGGAAGCTTGAAAAGGAAGTCACAGTAGCTGAGGAGGCGTATGTCGTTAGTCAGAGTAGAGAGGCTCACACGAAGTGGCTGGATGCGCAAAGACGGTTCAATCTACACTTAACTGACTATACCCAAAAAAAATATTGAATCAGCGACATAATATTTTCACTAATGGAGACAAATGTGGTAGAGCCCTGGCGTACTTGGCCAAAACTGAGATCCAACAAACAGTGGTAGCGGAGGTTTTAGATGCTCAGGGGACTTTGTTGAGAGATCCTAGAGGTATATGTCATCGTTTCGCCTCTTATTATGCTGAGCTCTATGCTTCTAAAACCAGCAATACTCAAAGCGAAGTCCTAGGCTTTTTGTCTAACATTGATCTCCCATCCCTGGATAGTAGCGATAGGGACTTTTTAGCCACGGAAATATCTGAGATGGAAATAGAGCATGCCATCAGTGCACTTGCTACCAAAAAAACGCCTGGTCCTGACGGCTTTCCAGCTGAATGGTACAAGCGTTTTTCAAAAGAGCTTGTCCCTAGAATTAAGACGCTGCTGAAGGTGATACTAGAAAGTAATGATATGCCAACCTCCTTTTCAGAGGCTACGATTGTGATATTACATAAGAAAGGGAAGGCTCCCGAATTATGTAGCTCTTATAGGCCCATCTCACTTCTGAATTTAGATCTCAAAATCCTGGCCAAAGTCTTGGCGTTGCGGTTGAGGGAGGTTATCCTTTCCTTAGTGGGGGTCGATCAATCTGGTTTTATGCCTGGGAAGACCACCGATATTAATCTTAGGCGGCTTTTCACTAATCTTCAGGTAGCTCATGACAACCGAGGCACGAGAGTGCTAGCCGCTTTGGATAACGAAAAAGCCTTCGACTCGGTCGAATGGAACTTCATGTGGGCGGTATTACGTAAGATGGGCTTCCCGGAGATATACCTGCGATGGCTACAAATTCTATACAAGTCTCCCACCGCACGGGTTAGAGTGAATGGATACTTGTCAGACTCTTTCCCTCTGGGCAGAGGTACAAGGCAAGGTTGTCCTCTTTCCCCCCTCCTGTTTGCCTTAGTAATGGAGCCCTTGTCTATACTTATCTCCTCTGACTCTAGTGTTGAGGGATGGGATATAGCGGGTATTACTGAGAAAATCTCGCTATATGCAGTACCCATGGAGCATACAGCGCTCGGCCAAAGAGGATGACAGGGGGGGGGGGTAAGAAAGAGGATGACAGGGGGGGTGAGAAAGAGGATGACAGGGGGGGAGAAAGAGGATGACAGGGGGGTGAGAAAGAGGATGACAGGGGGGTGAGAAAGAGGATGACAGGGGGGGTGGGAAAGAGGATGACAAGGGGGGTGAGAAGAGAGGATGACAAGGGGGGATTGAGAAAGAGGATGACAAGGGGGGGGGGAGATTGAGAAAGAGGATGACAAGGGTGGGGGGGGGAGATTGAGAAAGAGGATGACAAGAGGGGGGGTGAGAAAGAGGATGACAAGAGGGGGGGTGAGAAAGAGGATGACAAAGGGAAGGGGGGGTTGAGAATGAGGATGACAAGGGGGAGATGAAAAGGGGAAAGAGAATGACAAGAGGGGAAAGAGAATTACATGGGGGGAGAATGACAAGAAAAGGAGAGAGAATTACATGGGGGGGGGAGAGAATGTCATGGGGGGGAGAATGACAAGAGAAGGAGAGAGAATTACATGGGGGGGAAGAGAATGACATGGCGGGGAGAATGACAAGAGAAGGAGAGAGAATTACATGGGGGAGGGGAAGAGAATGACATGGGGGGGAGAGAAAACTGGCGTTAGTTAAAGGAGTTCTGCAGCTTATTTAAACTGATCGGCGGGGTCCGACACTGGCAGTAGCGCCTCGGCCTTCTCGCTGTTTACCGCAGGTGCAGTGACGTCACGACTAGTATCACTGGCCTTGGCTGGGTTAAGCTCTGTTCACTTTAATAAAGCTTAGCCCCGCCCAGGCCAATGATACTAATCGTGGCGTCACTGCGAGAAGGCGGAGGCGCTACTGCCAGCGCCGCTGCTTCTCAAACAGCTAATTGGCGGGGGTCCCGGGTATGGGACCCCTGTCGATCGGTTTAAATAAACTGCAGAACCCCTTTAATTTGGCAGATCATATGGGTGGGGCATTGTGATGTCACATGGGGGGGGGGCGGCAAACTTTTCTTTTGCCTAGGGCGGCAAAAATCCTTGCACCGGCCCTGGCCAGCGGTGTTGGATCCTGGTCACAGACCCCTGTTCACATAGCCAAAGAGAATGAACCGCAGCACTCCTGTAGTCAAGGTCAATTCTTCTTTATTTCCTCAGTATTACCTAGCAGAGTTAAGCATCTAGCAATTCTACCCAAAAATTCTACCTTCACAAGATTTATTATTGATCACTACCAGGGAAGAAGCTTTACCCAAAGCTGTTTGAGAGAAGGTGGTTACTGGATAGTGAAAGGAAGCAAAGTTATAGCAAAGTACATAAGTATATGTGTAATCTGCAGGAAAGCACGTAGACCTACCGAAGAGCAAAGAATGGCAGATTTACCGGCTGATCGTGTAAACCCATCACCACCATTTCTTTATAGCGGAATGGATTGTTTTGGCCCAGTCATCACCAAACAGAACCGGAAGGAGTACAAGGGATATGGACTAATATTTACATGTCTAAGTTCCAGAGAGAGTCACCTGGAAATGTTAGAAGATGTGTTAACTGACGCATTCATCAACGCCTTGAGATGTTTCATAGCCATTAGAGGTACCGTCAGAGAGCTTAGATCTGACCAAGGATCTAATTTTGTCGGAGCAAAGAATGAATTGAAGAAAGCTCTAATGGAGATCGATAACGAAAAAGTAACTATTTGTTAGAGAAACAGTGTGATTTTCACATGAATGCTCCACATGCAAGCCATACAGGAGGAGATTGGGAAAGACAAATCAGAACTGTACGAAATGTGTTAAGTTCAGTGTTGAAAAATAACGCCGGAAGAATGGATGATGTTTCACTTAGGACCCTGTTCTGTGAAGCAATGTCTATTGGTATCAGTCGTCCAATTACAGGCGACAACATCAACGACCCAACAAGTTTGAACCCTTTAACTCCCAACCATCTACTTCACCTTAAGCCTGATTACATACAGCCACCGCCTGCCAAGTTCACCAAGAAGGATTTATATGCCAAAAGGAGATGGCGAAGAGTTCAATATCTATCAGAACAGTTTTGGGATAGATGGAGAAAAGAGTACTTAGCCAATCTGATGCTAAGAAGTAAATGGCAAACACCCAGGAGAATTGTCCAATTTGGAGAATTGTCCAATTTGGTGACATAGTGTTAGCCACCTAGATTTACCTAGAAGTCAATGGAAATTGGCCAAAGTTCTAGAAGTTCAAAAGGACGAAGACAGACTAGTAAGAAGAGTGTTGTTACAAATAGGAGACTCAAAACTTGGCAAAAAAGGAAAACGTTTCACTACTCCACTCAGGATGGAACGTCATATACAGAAGTTAGTTGTTCTGCTTAAAAATGATAAAAGACTCTTGAGAGATGAGAACCTGAAAATTCCCCAAATTCATCTTTAAGTACTACCACATTTTGGTGGGAGTGTAGCTGGCCACCTAAGACCTGTCCTAGGTCGCTAATATGACCTACACGTTTATATAGCTAGACCTGCCAATAAACGTTAATACAGTTCCAATGTATATATGTTAGAGACAGAAAGAGAGTTATTTACAGGGACTTCATGTTTCTGGCTGTCATATAACAGTCATATATTGTGTTCACAGAAGCAGAAAAGATTCATTAAATGAATGTAAGGTAAGATCAATGACACAGCAGAATTAACAACAGAAAGAATACGGTTAAACTGTTGTTACTGCCCACGAGTCTTAACCAATCACAGACAACCTCACACTGAGTATGTGTGGTAAATCCTCTAGCAGAATCTTCTGGAGTCAGTATAGACCAGAGAAAAGGAGCTGGACAAATATTTCCAGCCAGAGCTGTGTTTTATGGAAACAAGAGGCCAAATAGTTCCACCAAACGACCCACAAACTGCAACCAAACTATGCACAAACTACGCAAATCATATCGCAAACCATACAAACAGCTTATCAGAACGTTATTGGTTTAATAGAACTATTGGTTAAACCTCAGTGATTATAAAGTGCTTAAATAACTTAGAATGAAAGTACAGATACTGAAGAGAGAAATATATCCACCATTTATGCTGAATGACAAGATTGAACAGTCAAACCACCATTTTTGTATACCAAGTCATGCTTACCGCCATTTTGTGATACTTTATGCAACACGTGTTTGTACATGGACTATCTGCTGCGGAGCTGGCACTGTTATATATGAAGAAAAGTTGAAGTTAATAAAGAAGTTATTTTAAGCATTTGGTGGGGTCATTAAGCCTACTGTTTCCATAGAACGGCGCTAGAAGAATTAGCTCAAAAGACACAAGACTGAAGCAGAGCAATAGACAGTCTGCTTGGACTAAAAAGTTAGAGATATCAAATTCTTCTAATGCCACAGCGCAAAAGGCACGTTATAGTGCTGCGCCTGTCACAGGGTCTTCCCCTTTCTCTCCAGTTTTTGGGGGATGGACAACTGAACGCTTCCATGGGACAGTGTGGAGATGCTCGGTGACACTGCTGATGGTAGTGGTCACATCCTCTCTTTCCATGGAGCCAGGGGGCCCTGTCGCTCCAGAGGGGGAGGAAGAATCTAAGACTGCAGCAGAAGAGAGAGCAGGAGGAGCCTCAGATCTTTTGTGGTTCTTCAGGTGTCTACTGAACAACTCAAAACCATTCTTCAAATACATAAATGCAAAAAAAAAAAAACAAGATCAGAACATGTAGGGCCCCTCAATGGTGGTAACGGAGTGTTGGTCGCTGGGGATCAAGAAGAAAAGGCAGTGTTCCTAAATGTTTTTTTTTTAGCTCTGTATATACAAAAGAAGAGAGGGCATCTCATCAAGGTGGTGCAACTGGTGTAAATACCTCGAATAACATACTTAACTGGTGAACTGTAGATATGGTCCTTAATATGCTAAAAAAAAAGTGAACAAGGCCCTAGGTCCAGATCGATTACACCCTAGAGTTCTAAAGGAGCTCAGTTCAGTTATTGCTTTGCCTCTGGTCAGTACCAGATTCTTTAAATACAGGAATTGTACCAAGAGACTGGCGCTAGGCGAATGTAGTGCCAATTTTCAAAAAGGGTGCTAGGTCTTCACCAGGAAATAATAGACCAGTAAGCTTAATATTTATAGTGGGAAAAATGTTTGAGGGCCTTCTATGGGACTCCATACAGGATTATGTAACTGTCAATAATATAATAAGTGATGGCCAACATGGTTTTACTAAGAACAGAAGTTGTCAAACTAACCAAGGTGAGCAGAAGCCTGGACAGAGCGGCGGTTGTGGATGTAGTGAGGTAAGTAGAAGCCTGGACAGAGAAGTGGCTGTGGACGTTGTGAGGATTGGATTGAAATTTGGCTTCATGATCGCATCTAAAGAGCTGTGGTCAATGATTCCTACTCTGAATGGTCCCCGGTTATAAATGGTGTGCCCCAAGGTTTTGTGCTGGGTCCACTATTATCTAATTTATTAATTATTGACATAGAGGATAGGAGTAGTAGTGCTGTTTCTATTTTTGGAGATGACACCAAACTTATTAATACGGTCCAGTCTATGTTAATAAGTTACAAGCTGACTTGGACAAACTTACTGTTTGGGCCTCCACTTGACAAATGAGGTTCAGTATAGATAAATGTAAAGTTCTGCACCTGGGGGTAATAATCTGCATGCGCCATATGTCCTAGAGGGAGTGAATCTGGGAGAGTCACTGGTTGAGAAGGATCCGGGTGAATTAGTAGATCATAGACTAAATAATAGCAATGCCCGTCTGCTGCCTCTAAGGACAACAGAATTTTGTCTTGTATTAAAAGAGGTCTGGACTTGCGGGGGAGGGATGTAATATTGCCACTATACAAAGCGTTGGTGCGGCCTCAACTGGAATAAGTCTTTCAGTTCTGGGCACCAGTGCATAAAAAGGATGCCCTGGAGTTAGAAAAAGTACAGAGCAGAGCAACTAAACTAATAAAGATCCTGAAAGATCTCAGCTTGGAGCAAAGATTAAATGAATTGAATTTGTTTAGTCTTGAAAAAAGATATCTAAAAACAGACATGATAAGGGGGGGCATGATTAACCTGTACAAATATATAACCGGACCATACAAAAAGTATCAAGGGAAGCTATTCTGTGTTAAACCCCCTCAAACAACAAGGGGCCACTCCTTACACCCGGCCCGGAGAAAAAAAAGATTCATTCATAAGAGGTAAGAAGCATTCTTTACAGTAAGGGCTGTGAATCTCTGGAAGAGCCACAGGAGACATTCACTGCAAATACAGGAGGTGCTTCAAAAAGGCTTAGATTACTTTTTAATTCAAAATAACATTGAGGCTTCTGACAAGGTATAGAAATCCTGTTCTACACACCATTTCCCTTTGGCCCAACCCTTTTTTAAAAGGAAGATGGACATTGATCCAGGGAGTTGTTCCATGGAGCGATACAGCATGATTAAAGGTTGGACTCGATGGACTTTTGTCTTTTTCCAACCATAACAACTATGTAACTAAGTACTCCACTGCAGCTCGGGCTTTGCGGTTAAATCTCGGATCATGCAGGTGGTGCTCAGGTAGAGAACATTTATGCCTCGCTTTAGGCTCTGACTGCACAACGTGCAAACCACCCGTGTCCTGTCATTATTGCCTGAAGAATTGCCACTCCAGGGAACTCCTTTGCTCTGGCTTTGTTGTGCTATGTCTCTTTGTGTGTTGGGCAGTAGCAGGCGTACTGGCTGGGGGCGGCCTCTCTGCTTTTGCACCGTGCCTCCCCTTTTGCTGTTTGGCTGGCGCTGCGTGACCCCCACCTCTTCATCCGAACTACACACATCACTGGCATGGCCTGGATGTCATGTGAGGTCTAGGACCTCATCATCCTCCACATCGTCTTCCACCCACTCCTCACACCTTCCTTCCCAGCAGTTGACACCTTTGTTTCGTCATCATTAGAGATGAGCGAATTTCTCAAAAACTTGATTCTGTCGGTTTGCCAAATTTTCCAAAAAGATGTGATTCGTTTTGACTTTATTCGTGGTGAATCTCATTAAAAAAAAGGTATTTCCTGGCTGCAGAGAGCCTCACTAGCAGTGTAGAACACTGTGCCCTGCAGTAACACGCATAGGGAGTCTGCTGTGGTAGTGAAATAATACTGTGAGTCCGTATGACATGCAGATGACAGGTGTCACTCTTAGAATCACTGCACACTTCACCTATTCGGGCAGTCATGGGGCCAAAACTGACCAAATAACTCAAGTGTGAACTCAGCCTTACAGGTCGATGTTAGCGCCAAGAAGAAGTGCACTCCTTTTACACCGTCGTCAGCTGATTTCACATAGATGTCTACAGAACCTGTTCTATTAAACACTTATACAAGTAGAGCCCCCCCGACAGAGTGGAGAGGGTGCCAGCAGTAAGCATGAAACGTGAATGGAATATTTGCATGTCTTCTGTGTTTTGTACCCACTCCTGCTTTTGGCCTCCAAATCATAAGCCAATTCTGATGGGACCATACAGGGCTTACAGCTGCTACACAGACAGGATCCGTTGTGCATCTCATTTTTCCTTCCTTCTGACACATCAGAAGAAGGGTCAAATAAATGATGATGTCAGCCAGGCGGGAAGGCAAGTGGCCCAGTCATGAGAAGTGCAAAAACGGGGGTCAGTCAGCAGGTGCACGCTGTCATGGCTAGAAACACAAAGAAGAAAAATACAATGCAGCAGCACTTTGCAAACACAAATAAAGTACATTAATGCCATAATTATAGAAAACATTCTGCATTCTGGTGCTAATGCTACGCTTATTTTGCAAATTTGAGATCCTTGGCAAATACATTTTGTACAAAATTATTTTGTCCCGTCTGCCAAATGTAAAGGCGATCTCTATAAGGCGGGAACCTAACACTAAATACTACCTGCATGAGAAGTCCACAGTGTAGCCCAATGACAGAGTAGTGAGGTGGCAGCAGCATGAGGAGACCACAGAGTGGCTCAATGACAGAATGGTGAGGTGGCAGCAACAGGAGGAGACCACAGAGTGGCCCAATGACAGAATGGTGAGGTGGCAGCAACAGGAGGAGACCACAGAGTCGCCCAGTGGCATACGTCCCAACTTTGTAAATGAGCAAAGAGGGACAGCAAATTTTTTCCACACTGGGCCACGCACCTATAATTTCACCCAAAACATAACTATATACCTAATCCCACACAGTCCCCTTAATGCCCCCACATAGTAACTATTCCCCCTTCATGCCACCGCACAGCATTTATGCCCACATGGTGTCTTCAAAGAATTATGCCTAGCTATACCCCCAGTAATATGCCCAGTTATGTTCCCCTAGTAATATGCCCACATTGTGTCCCCCAGTAATATACCCACATTGTGCCCCCCAGATATATTCCCCCATTATGCAGTGACAGTGGTGAGGTTGGGGGTAATACCAGTACCAGCTGAAGATGGTGGGTGGCAGTAGGAGCACCTGGCAACAGGTGTGAGGCATCAGGTGCGTGGCAGTATCAGAATAGTAGCTGAAGCAGGTAGCCAGAAGAAACAGGTCTCTCTTGACAAAGTGTAGGTGTGGCACTGTGAGATGGGGAAACAGCTCTCATTATCTGAACATTGTTTTTGTTTAACTCCCTTCCGACCGCCGTACGCAGGATTGCGTCCTGCGGGCGGTCGGTTTATTCCTCCTGGATGCATCGGCGCGTCCTCTCGCAAGACGCGAGAGGACGCGCTGATGTGCCCGCACATGCGCAGTGCGCGTCATCGGCGCACTCGCATGTAACTGTAGTACAGCCTGCCAGCGCTGATCGCGCGCTGGCAGGCTGTATAAGTTAGAAAAAAACGCATATCAGACACTGTTTTATGAACAGCGTCTGATATGCCTGCTGTCTTCTCTTCTGATGGTCCCTTTGCTTGGGACCACCATAGGGAAAAAAAAAAAAGTGTGCACTAATCACCACACCCCCCCACACCCCGTCACTGATTAACCCTTAATTAACCCCTGATCACCCATGTCACCCCCACTGATCACCCATGTCACCCCCCCCCATCACTGATCACCCTCTATAAGGCTCATTCAGATGTCCGTATGTGTTTTGTTGATCCGCGGATCCGCAAAACACGGACACCGGCAATCTTCTTTTCCCATTTTGCAGATCCGCACATTGCCAGATCTATATAGTAAATGCCTTTTCTTGTCGCAATTGCGGACATAAATAGGACATGTTCTATATTTTTGGGGATCCGGAAGTGCGGATCCGCAATTCCGGATCCGAGCAGGACAAAGTCTGTCCCCATAGAATTGAATGTATCCACAATTCCATTCCACAAAATTTTGCGGAACAGAATTGCAGACGTGTGAATGAGGCCTAAGGGTCCCTTAGCGATCGCAGCTTTACAGCTTTCCCCTCTTTTTTTTCTTTTTTTTTTTGCACATTTTTTAGAGATTTTTTCATCCACATTGATCAATGTGAATGAGGAAATCTGTGCCGTTCATTTTTTTCTTTCAGCCCAGCGGCTGAACGGAAAAAAAAATAATCTCATTACCCGTATGCTCAATATAAGGAGAATAGCAAAAACTCCTAATGCTGGCCATACGTGTAATGATTGCGGAGACCCTCAAATGCCAGAGCAGTGAAAAAACCTCACAAGTGACCCAATTTTAGAAAGTAGACACCCCAAGGTATTCGCTGAGGGGCATAGTGAGTTCATGAAAGTTTTTATTTTTTGACACAAGTTAGCGGAAAATGAATTTTTTTGAAAAAAAAAATTCCATTTCCGCTAACTTGTGACAAAAAATAAAAAATTCCATGAACTCACTATGCCCCTCAGCGAATACCTTGGGGTGTCTACTTTCCGAAATGGGGTCACTTATGGGGTGTTTCTACTGTCTGGGCATTGTAGTACGTCAGGAAACAGGACAGGTGCTCAGAAAGTCAAAATGCGGAAACTCACTTTTTTGCACCATAGTTTGTAAACCCTATAACTTTTACCCAAACCAATAAATATACACTTATTGCATTTTTTTTTATCAAAGACATGTAGAACAATAAATTTAGAGAAAAATTTTAATTGAAATATAGTGTTATTTGAAAAATTTTACAACAGAAAGCGAAAAATGTTGTTTTTTTGCAAAAATTTCATCAAAAAAAGTAAAATATCAAAAAAGTCAAAATGACAGCAACAATGAAATACCACCAAATGAAAGCTCTATTAGTGAGAAGAAAAGTAGGTAAAATTCATTTGGGTGGTAAGTTGTATGACGGAGCAATAAACGGTGAAAGTAGTGTAGTGCGGAATTGTAAAAAGTGGCCTGGTCATTAAGGGGGTTTAAGCTAGGGGGGCTGAGGGGGTTAAATGAAGTTCAATGATCTGGACTGTTCTACTGTTTGGCCACAAGATGCTGCTGTTTCCTAAGCACAGCAACAGACTGCATTTCATGTGATGTTGGGAATTCTTAAGGGTTGGAGTAACAAGTCTAGAGAGGAAGGCAGCAGCCATCTTAGAGTGAGGTTGCGAGAGATACTGAGTAACTGTGTGAGCAGAGAGTCCGACAGCATCCATGTGTGAGAGCATCCCTCAGTGACCAGAGCTGTAGCTAAGTGAAGCTGACCATGCTCAAGAACCTGATCCGGTCCTGAGGAGCAAAGCTACATACACTGCGGTACCGCATGCTTGTTGGAGAGGCATTTGTTCTGTTCGGAGTCAACAGCAGATGCAGAACAGACCCGGGTCGGTAAGATTGTGCACGCACCTCATTACAGTGTTGGCACCTAGAGTCTGGGACTAGGCCTGTAGTTAGTTAGTTAAGGTCTCTGTTTGTGTCAGGCCACAAGTGTTACTACTGTTCATTGCAAGGACTCCATAACTTAAAGTGACATTTCACATTGGAGAGCTCATAAAATTCCCACAAAGTCAAGCCAGGTTGGCGTTTTGGTCAGAAGGAATATTGAGGTACGTGCTACAGGACCAGTTATGGAAGGAGGAATACTGTAGACCTGTTTAAGATTGTAAGCTGTTGTGCTGCACTGCAGGCTAGCCCGTACCACACACCCAAACAGTTGTTCGTGATCTTTTAGGGTAATAACAGGTAAGGTCTGGCAGTTTAGTTGTGCCCACCAGTAGGTAAATTACTGCTCTTTCCTGGTGCCATGCTGTGCATCTGGCGGCCACGAAGTGAATAAACTGTCTGTGGTTGGAAAGGGTTAACTTCCAAGCCTTCACACTGAGAGGCCTGGGCGTATCTGGCTTATAGCGATTTGTGTCGAATTAACTTGTAACGAATCATATTGGTGCGGCCCCAATAGTCTGTGTGTGTCACGGTGCTCCTACCTGGATACCGTCGCTCCCCAGTGTTTGGCTCTATAGCAATAAAGGGGATAAGTAATCGTAGAGGTGAAGAATAAGTCGAGTCCAGACTCTAAAGTTAAACACCTTTATTTGCATCAACTTCCATCCAGACAATATTCAGGCTTTCTCTTGGTTACAGCAGGCTTTGGCAGAAACTGGCAGGCAAACTTGAGCTTTC
This sequence comes from Bufotes viridis, assembly GCA_033119425.1. Lineage (NCBI taxonomy): Eukaryota > Metazoa > Chordata > Amphibia > Anura > Bufonidae > Bufotes > Bufotes viridis. Next base: position 6,244,140 of record CM065593.1, on the reverse strand, counting down.
TGTTTTCTCTCCCTGCTGTGCTAAACCCAGCTTTAGTTTGGTAGCTGGACTTTATGACTGTTCTAATATCTCTGGAGTGGGGTGCCTTTGGCTGTTGACCCCCTAGTGACACTGTTTGTTGATATGTAAGGAGTCAGAGTGCTCTATAAGCTGCTTAAATTTTGAGACTTCTGCTGCAGGAGGAGGAACTTTCCCCTCACTGCTACAACTTTCATGTCTTCTCAGCTTCACTATCGAGTCTAAAACTGGAACTAACTAGAACTGCAACTCTTCCCTTTGGTAGGAAACAGGACTGGCCCACTTCTACCCAAAGGGGGGAGAATGGAATAGTAAGTTCCATTCTATCTAAGGATCTCTCACTCTACCAGATACTCACCGCCACCTGCTGGTGAACCAGGCATATTACATGTACAAAACAGTTTTATAACAATAATAGAAATGCAGAGTGTAAAAGGACCTGGAAATAAATACACAGGTGGCATTAATGTTAGACCATTAGAGACAGTAGCAGGGTGACGGAATGGTAATACAACTCTACGGTATTATACTAGCCGACACCTCACACAACCAATCATCACACAATTTAAACATAAAAAAGACAACATAGGTTAGTCTGAAGCAACAGCGCCTGATCCGCATTTGTACCCCTCTATAGAGATGTCCCGAACTATTCGCCAGCGAACATAGCTTTTTTCTCCATATATATATTGCAGTTGCCTGGCCTGCCCGTGTGTGAGGAGCTGCAGGCCCACAGACTGTAGTGTGCCCACTGCCAGTGCCCACCCCTGTCATTCCGTGTGGCACAGGACTTTGCATCAAAAAAAGGCATTACATTTTTACCCTTTAATCTAAGGTTAGTTGCCTGCCAGTGTGTGTCAGGCTGACTTCCACTGACTGTAGTGTGCCCACTGCCAGTGCCCACCACTCATACCGGCTGGCACAGAAGCTTGCCGATAAATAAGGCATTTATAAGGCCATTGCTTCATTATGGTCAGACCAAAAGCAATCGGCTGGATAATATTTCATAGAAAAAACATTATTTACCTTTTATTTTAAAGTTGTATGGGTTTTTAATGACATGCCTTGGCCTCAAAATGGTCCCTACGCTGCTGTATTTAATGTCTGCATACCGGATGACTTTCGTGAATTCTCTGCCACCAACTAGGGTTCAAGCCGCAATGTTTTAGTCACTTTTCTGCCTGGAAAACATAAATTTTTCCGGCCGCTGCTACAACAGCGGCTGCAACAATGCCATTATTTTTCAGGCATGTGTACATGCCTAATTTTTCTGTCCTATGGTGCAGCACTGTGGCTGGAAAAACAAACCAAAGAAAAAAGGCACATACAAGTGTCAATTCCCCTTCGTGATCGTTACCTTGTTGTGGTGAAGGGGCTTGCGTATCACAATGAAGCAATCATCACCTCTATGAGTGTGGTGGCAATGTTGCCACACCCCAGATGATAAGGCCGTTGCTTCATTATGGTCAGACCAAAAGCGATCGGACGGCTGGATAATATTTCATAGAAAAAACATTAATTTACCTTTTTTTTTTTTTATATGTTGTATGGGTTTTTAATACATAAAATAAAAAATCATAATAAAGTCTCGTAATAGTTTATTAGAAATGATGCAGACAATTAAAAAAATCCCCATCAATTCCAATACAAAGCAAGTACAGAGCTCAGAACTAAATTATTTCATGATGTTGTAATGGTTCGCTAATTCGACAATGGTTAATCAATTCGACCGGATAGGGTCCGTAACAGGGATTAAACTGATAGGAATAGTACTAGTTAAGACACCACTCATATAGGATGTCACAGCACATTGCTCTGTGCACGCGCAGTGCCACAATTTGGGAGTAAGAGGACCGACCAAGCTGCTTTTTCCATCTCCCGGTTCCTGAAATCAATTCAGTTTGGTGTATGAGAGTTTGGTCTGTCACTGTGAAGGCAGTCGAAGGTACCCGAACTAAATTTTTTTTCACAAAAGGCAATCCCTGATATGGGACGTAACAGGGATTAAACTGATGAGAATAGTACTACAGAAAATACCACTCATATCGGGTGTGACAGTAAATTGCACGGCGCAGACGCAGTGACCGTGGATTAAAAAAAGGGGAGGGAGCCAGCGTTTTTTTAACCATCTCCCCGTTCGAAAAATCTATTCAATTCACCTTTCGGGGACCCTTGGTGTTGTACGTGGCTGGGTGGAGGGAGAAACCTTCAATGACATCACCGGGACGTGGCGAGCTTGGTATCAAACCTTGTGCAAATGGGGAGTTTGCGGTTGTGTAAATGAACTGTTTGCGGTTGTTTGCGGTGCAACTAAAGGGGAGTTTGGTCTGTCAATGTCAGTGAAGTGGGCGTAACCCTTACACTACCTGATCGATACAACATCATACCTGATCGTATACACACACTGGATGTTTTAAACCACGTTGTTCAAAAAAATTTAGGAATGTTAGGTGATTTATGCCCTTTATGGATTAAAACCCGACTCTGCGTCCACTACGTAATTTTCCATGGGAGTTTTGCCATGGATCCCCCTCCGGCATGCCACAGTCCAGGTGTTAGACCCATTGAAACAACTTTTCCATCACTATTGTGGCCATAAGGAGTCCCTGTGGGTTTTAAAATTCGCCTGCCAATTGAAGTCTATGGCAGTTTGCCCGTTCGTGAACATTTGAGGAAATTCGCGTTCGCCGTTCACGAACGGAAAATTTTATGTTCGCGAGATCTCTACCTCTCTACAATCCACCTATATCCAGTCCCATATGCAGTTCTTGCCTTACTTTCCCACCTATTGTCCTTCTCCTAAGCCCTCATCCTACACATTATTCACACCCCGCCTGCTTACCTATTGTCCTCCCCCTCCCGGATATCCTTATCTTCCATTACACATAGAAACCCTGACTCTGCTCTCTGGTTGACAGATGGCCCTAATGAATCTTCTCTGTACCAGGCGCGCTCCTCCCTTTGTTAGCTTTCAAATATCCCTGTATGACACCACGTCACTTCTCCTTTTGTCTGGAAAGCTCGCTATGTAACATCATTGCTTCGATTTTTGTTTGGACTCTTATCTTGTTTTTCCTATTAATGAGAGCAATAAAGCAGTTTTCTGGTTAGGAGGGCACCAGACTATTGGCTCCTATGTAAAGGAGATGTCACGTAGGTATGGGGGCTTCTACTCCTTTGGATAAGTAGACTTTACGCACCTCGGCAATATATTTCTGCATATACTGTTGTCAAGTTCTGATTGGAGGCAGACCCCTAAAATCATTGTGCAATTGGATGAATTTCAGTCGAAGGCTACACGAACGTATGTGTTTTGCGGTCCGCAAATTGTGGACCCGCAAAAATAAAAGGATGACGTCCGTATGGCATCGTTTTTTTTTTTTTGTGGATCCATTGTAATAATGCCTATCCTTGTCTGCAAAATGGACAAGAATAGGACATGCTCTATTTTATTTTTTTTTTGTGGCGCTACGGAACGGACATATGCAGATAGTACACGGTGTGCTGTCAGCATTTTTTGCGGACCCATTGAAATAAATGGCTCTGCATCCTATCCGCAAAAAATACCGGAATGGACACGGAAACAAAATATGTTAATGTGCATGTAGCCTTTGGCTTTAAAGGCAAGTCCCGGAGCTCCTATTATAAATAAAGAGAATGACTTCAACCCCTAAAGATGTTTCCAATAAAGCGGAACAGATTTGAAGTGACCCTCTGCGCAAGTACTTACCCTTAGTAACAGGGGCGGATTAAGTGCCTGATAGGCCCGGAGCTGTCTACCCAACTCGGGCCCCTCCATCCATTTTAGTTTAATTTTTTTCTGTATGAAAAGGCTGTGGTGCTTCGTGAGCGTCACAGTCTCTTCCTCGGCCATATGATGTCACATTCATCGTTCACATGGCCTAGCTGCAGGCGCAGCTCTGTCCCCTCTGAGTGATTGGGGCTGAGCTGCAGTACCAAGCGCAGTGCTATCACATGGACAGCGCTGAGCAAAGAGGCTGCGGCGCTCATTGGAACATCGCGGTCTCCTCAAACAACTGATTGGCGGGGCTGCCAGGAATCATACCCCCACCATCTCATAACTCTCTGAGTACAGATGTCATAGATGTTACCTGCAGTCCTATGTAACACCCCATATAACACAGTGAACTATTGTGTTATGTGGGGTGTTACATAGGACTGCAGGGAACATGTACATTATCTGCACACAGAAAGTTATGACTATTATCTGGGCTGTTACATAGGACTGCAGGTGACAAATTAAAATTTTAGTTGCCAAATTTAAAATACATATGATTATGATAAAAAAAAACTTGGAGGAGAAGATGAGACGCAGGTCACAGTAGTGAGAATACAGCACCACATACCTCTTACATCCAGCGACATCTCCTGTCATGTAGACCTTCTCTTTCCTCTTCTTCTCCGTTTGACTTAGTACGCCATGACAAATTCTTTCCGCCACATCTCGTCTCTACAGAGTTTGTTACACAGACACGTTAGATTTCTCATAATTGGGGTCATTTATCAAACTGGTGTAAAGTAGAACTGGCTTAGTTGCCCATAGCAACCAATCAGATTCCACCTTTCATTTTCCAAAGGAGCTGCAAAAAAATGAAAGGTGGAATCTGTTGCTGTGGGCTACTAAGCCAGGTCTACTACACCAGCTTATAAATTATCCCAAAGGTCCCTATAGTGTCTACAGCAGTTATAATGTCCCCTAGAGGGCCCCCAGTAATAATAACACCCTATATTGTGCTCCAGGTAATAATCCCTGTATAGTGTCCCAAAAATAATGTCCCCTAATAGCAATGCCCCTAATTTCCCCCACATAATAATTTCCCCACACTGCCCCCACATAATAATTTCCCCCACACTGCCCCCATATAATAATTTCCCCTACACTGCCCCATACAATAAATTTCCCCACACTGCCCCATATAATAATTTCGCCACACTGCCCCATATAGTTATTTCCCCCCACACTGCCCCATATAATAATTTCGCCACACTGCCCCATATAGTTATTTCCCCCCACACTGCCCCATATAATAATTTCGCCACACTGCCCCATATAGTAATTTCCCCCACACTGCCCCCATATAGTAATTTCCCCCACACTGCCCCCATATAGTAATTTCCTCCACACTTCTCCCATAAAGTAATTTCCCCCACATAGTTATTTCCCCCACACTGCCCCCATATAATAATTTCCCCTACACTGCCCCATATAATAATTTCCCCCACACTGCCCCATATGATAATTTCCCCCACACTGCCCCCATATAGTAATTTCCTCCACACTGCCCCATATAGTAATTTCCCCCACACTGCCCCATATAATAATTTCCCTCACACTACCCCATACAGTAATTTCCCCCACACTGCCCCCATATAGTAATTTCCCCCACACTGCCCCCATATAGTAATTTCCCCCACACTGCCCCATATAGTAATTTCCCCCACACTGCCCCCATATAGTAATTTCCCCCACACTGCCGCCATATAGTAATTTCCCCCACACTGCCCCATATAATAATTTCCCTCACACTGCCCCATATAGTAATTTCCCCCACACTGCTCCCACATAATAATTTCCCCACACTGCCCCCACATAATAATTTCCCCACACTGCCCCCACATAATAATTTCCCCCACACTGCCCCCATATAATAATTTCCCCTACACTGCCCCATACAATAAATTTCCCCACACTGCCCCATATAATAATTTCGCCACACTGCCCCATATAGTTATTTCCCCCCACACTGCCCCCATATAATAATTTCCCTCACACTGCCCCATATAGTAATTTCCCCCACACTGCCCCATATAGTAATTTCCCCCACACAGCCCCATATAATAATTTCCCTCACACTGCCCCATATAGCAATTTCCCCCACACTGCCCCCATATAGTAATTTCCCCACCACTGCCCCATATAGTAATTTCCCCCACACTGCCCCCATATAGTAATTTCCTCCACACTTCTCCCATAAAGTAATTTCCCCCACATAGTTATTTCCCCACACTGCCCCCATATAATAATTTCCCCTACACTGCCCCATATAATAATTTCCCCACACTGCCCCCATATAGTAATTTCCCCACACTGCCCCCATATAGTAATTTCCTCCACACTGCCCCATATAGTAATTTCCCCACACTGCCCCATATAGTAATTTCCCCACACTGCCCCCATATAGTAATTTCCCCCACACTGCCCCATATAGTAATTTCCCCACACTGCCCCATATAATAATTTCCTCACACTGCCCCATATAGTAATTTCCCCACACTGCTCCCACATAATAATTTCCCCACACTGCCCCCACATAATAATTTCCCCACACTGCCCCCACATAATAATTTCCCCCACACTGCCCCCATATAATAATTTCCCCTACACTGCCCCATACAATAAATTTCCCCACACTGCCCCATATAATAATTTCCGCCACACTGCCCCATATAGTTATTTCCCCACACTGCCCCATATAATAATTTCCCTCACACTGCCCCATATAGTAATTTCCCCACACTGCCCCATATAGTAATTTCCCCACACAGCCCCATATAATAATTTCCCTCACACTGCCCCATATAGCAATTTCCCCACACTGCCCCATATAGTAATTTCCCCACACTGCCCCATATAGTAATTTCCCCACACTGCCCCATATAGTAATTTCCTCCACACTTCTCCCATAAAGTAATTTCCCCCACATAGTTATTTCCCCCACACTGCCCCCATATAATAATTTCCCCTACACTGCCCCATATAATAATTTCCCCCACACTGCCCCATATGATAATTTCCCCCACACTGCCCCCATATAGTAATTTCCTCCACACTGCCCCATATAGTAATTTCCCCCACACTGCCCCATATAATAATTTCCCTCACACTGCCCCATATAGTAATTTCCCCCACACTGCCCCCATATAGTAATTTCCCTTACACTGCCCCCATATAGTAATTCCCCCCACATTGCCCCATATAGTAATTTCCCCCACACTGCCCCATATAGTAATTTCCCCCACACTGCCCCATATAATAATTTCCCTCACACTGCCCCATATAGTAATTTCCCCCACACTGCCCCCATATAGTAATTTCCCTCACACTGCCGCCATATAGCAATTTCCCCCACACTGCCCCCATATAGTAATTTCCCCCACACTGCCCCATATAGTAATTTCCCCCACACTGCCCCCATATAGTAATTTCCTCCACACTTCTCCCATAAAGTAATTTCCCCCACATAGTTATTTCCCCCACACTGCCCCCATATAATAATTTCCCCTACACTGCCCCATATAATAATTTCCCCCACACTGCCCCATATGATAATTTCCCCCACACTGCCCCCATATAGTAATTTCCTCCACACTTCTCCCATAAAGTAATTCGCCTCCACACTGCCCTCCAATGAAAATATTTGCCCCCACACTGCCCCCATGAAGTAATTTGCCCCCACACTGCACCCCTATGAAGTAATTTGCCCCCATGTAATAATCTGCTCCCAATGAAATTATTTGCCCCCATGTAATAATCTGCACCTATACTGCGCCCCACACTGCCCCCATGTCCTCCTCTGGCCCCCAAAGGCACACACAGAAAAAAAAACAACAACTAAAAGCTAATACTTACCTGGGTTCGGGATGGTGAGGCAGGCCGCAGGCGCGCAATCCTCATTGTCCTGCTTCTCGGCGCAGGCACGTGATGATGTCATCACGCACGCCTGCACCGGGAATATACTACCACATAGGCCTCAGGCCTACTAGGCCTGAAGCCTATGGTGTTGATCGACGGCGGGGCAGGGAACTATGCACTCCTGTGCCCCGCCGCAGTATGTGGGCGCTCGGGTCTGCATTGGGCCCCCCAGTGATGCCGGGCCCGGGGCTGCCGACCCGAACGCCCCTATGTTAATCCGCCACTGCTTAGTAAGGAGGGCCATGCTTTCCACCCACCTTACCAACTTACAAGGATTACATTACGGTCAATGTGACATCCCTACCTTGGAATGCTCTTCTGGGCCCCTTCTTTGTGTCGGATTGTTTCAGAACAATCCATAGCTCTGCACGATTATTGTGAAATACATTTTCCAGGTAACTATAGACTGACCGTGGGTTCTATGCAGAGCATAAGCGTACGGTAATGATCACTTGTCACAATAAGCACAGGTCGTTAATCTGTTATCTCTTAGTCCTGACATCATCAAAATAACCTGATGTATCTGCCCCTGCGAGCAGGTAGGATAATTAAATCACTAAATACATACTCCCTTATACTATAAATGCTGCATTACCCCCCTTCCCCAGGTATTTTATAAAGGAGTAGAGCGGAGTAGAGCTAACTAGGGCTAACTAGGGGATAGAGTTTGTGCTACTACAAGGACTAAGGGAAAACAGATCGACATCAGAAATCCACCCTTTCTCTATGTCCTACCAGCCGCACAATTAGAATACGTCTACATGGGCTAGAAAAGATCTGTTGCAGATTTCACTTCAGATTATACATAGATTTTACCCTATGCAAATTGGTGAACTTGTGGTAAACATCCACAGAAAGAATTGCCATGCTGAAATCTACTGCACAGATCTTATTGCGTGTTGATATTTTCTGCAGAAGATTTGTTAAAATCAAATCCACTTTGCTCTTACAATACAATACTGTGGGTTTTTCTCCAGCAAATCCTGACATACAATCCACAGCATTTATATAGGGGGTGTGTCCTCAGTATGCTTTTTATTTTATAAGACCTGTTTCTATAAGAAATATCTATTTTTGTTATTGTTTTCACAGCCTTTAATTAAGCTCCTGTATGGACCGAAATGTCCCATGAGTGCAGGCTGCCCATACATGACGACCATCATCAGCCCTGTTACTGCTTAGGAACGTCTGAAGGAAGCCTGGCAGGTCTGGCACTTCGATGAATAAAGGGCTCTTGTCTCACAGACAGAAAGTTTCACAATAGACTGTTTACTGAGTGTAAATAGATTTTACAAGGATAGTAAAAGAGTTTAAAGAGTAGAAATAAGGAAACACGTAGAAATAAGGAAACGCGTAGAGACAAACAGAGTTGGTCAGGGCTCTAGATTGTTGAAAGTCCCGGGGGCCACCTGCCACTTAGGTGATCCCCTTACGATCTACACGTTCTGCACAATTTACACATTAACATCAATGATTAAATGCTTCATTGACTGCAAGGACTATTCTGTCTAGGGAGCAGCCTCTGAGCATGAGAAGCATGAGGAAGGAAACAGTGGAGATCACCCCGAAACTTCATTCTAGAACAACTAGTATGTGAAGACCTTAAGTAGGCTAACACACTCGCACAGAGTATAATATAATATAGAAAAGCTATATATGCTTAGTTTCCTTTTCAGGACATAAATATAATTGAACCCAATGCATAGACTTTATCTGCCAAAATGGACCTGTAACCACCAGACCTGGACCATGAAGCAATGTTAGAAGGAGGCCTGTTCTAATGAAACACTTTACATCATGTAGATGGTTGGGTACATAGAGAAGGCACAAGGTACTTTACGGGAACTAGGTGAGCTTGTCTCAAAAATCACATATCATGTAGATGGCCGGATGCACGCACACTAGTGTAATACCCCAGAGTGGTATTACCATTAGGCCTAATTCACACGTCCGCAATCTACGTAATTTTGAATGGGGAAGTGATGGATGCGGAGAGCACACTGTGCTCTCCGCATCCGCATTTGCGGAGCACGCCCCCGATCTTCCAGACGCAAAAATATAGAGCATGTCTTATTCTTACCTGCAATTGCGGACAACTATAGGCATCTCTATAGGGCTGGTGGCAAGGTGTTTTGCAGATCCGCAAAACAATACGGACGTGTGAATAAGGCCTTACTGCTATGAAATTGTTATGTTCATGTAATTTTCCTGGTTCACCAGCAGGTGGCAGAGGGATCCTTAGAGAGAATGGAACTTACCATTCCAGTCTTCCCCTTTTGGGCATAAAGTGGGCCAGTCCTGGTTCTTACCAAAGAGAGGGGCTGCAGTTCTAATTTAGCCCAGTTTAGACTCGATAGTAGAGCTGAGAAGACATGAAAGATGTAGCAGTGAGGGGAAGTTCCACCTCCTGCAGCAGAAGTCTCAAAAGGGAAGCAGCTCATTGAGCACCCCGACTCCTTACAGATTTACAGACAGGATATTGCGAGGCAACCCACTCCACAGATAGAGAACAGACTGAAAGTCCAGCTGCCAGAATAGAGCTGAGTTTAGCACAGCAGAGAAAGAAAGCAGAGTGTTCAAGTTTGCCTTCCAGTTTATGCCAAATCCTGCTGGTACCAAGAAAAAGCCTAAATATTGTCTGGATGCAAGCTTACCCAAGTAAAGCTATTGAACTTTATCAAGGTCTGGACATGACTTAGTCTCAACCATTACTCATCCCCTTTATTGCTTTGGAGCCTAACCCTGGGTAGCGACAGTATCCAGGTAGGAGCACCGTGACACACGCATAGAGACTATTGGTGCCGCACCACACCACTCGGCATTCCTATAGACCTGGGACATGATTGGCCCTAGGAGGTGTCACTTTTCCCTAGCATTTAGGATCCGGCAGGCTGTTCCAGCAGTCTGATAGTACAGGTCTCCACAGAGGTCAAGTGGAGTCAAGTGGACCTCCACAGAGGTCAAGTGGAGTATTTCAGGCATATATGAGGCTGCGACGGTAAGACAGATATAGGACTTTATTAAGACCAGCGTCTAAATGTGCTCCTATGCCTTGAATGGTCATTGTTGTTTTAGTGGCAAAAGAGTGAGTTACATAATATTAGACAGGTGATTTTAATGTTATGGCTGATCAGTGTCTGTATTGCAATGTTTCATCCTGCTCCCAGTGCAGCGTTCCAGTACTAGCCTAGTGGTACTCTGCAATAGAATGTAAAATGTGTTTTAGGTGGTAAGTGCATTTTCTGTACCTATGCCACGCAGAGCATTAATAGGCCTTAGCAACCAGTTCCTACATGGGGCTGTTGTCACCCGCCCCATAGGAACTGGTTACAGCATTCAGTTTAGAGACAGTGGCTGTCTGCAGAGCAGAGTGCTGAGGCAGCAGAACATAACCTGGGGAAATTAGCTCATAAAGAAAGCTTAGATATCAGCTAAAGTGGAGAGAAACAAATTTATATCTTTGAAAAGCATTCCAGTGTCAAAAGGAGGTACGAGTACAAGCCTGTGGAGATAAACTGCTTGACCAGGAGCTTATGGACTCCATCGCAGACATTGTCCAGAAGTGTAACAGCTTCCAGCCCTCGATAAACCTAAAAGACAGTATCTGGATATGCGCACCATACTACGTCCCACAGTAGAAACTTGTAGTAACATAAGTTGTGAGTATGCCAACCTGGAAAAAATGGTACAGAACTTAGTCTGACATTGGGGTCTGCCCTGTGGTTGCATAGTGAGAATTTGTTGAACCCCTATTTCTGGAGGCATATACTAAAGCCAGATAGGGAAGTGCAGTGTGAGGAAAAATGCTTTAAAGAGACATCTTGTCCTGTTATCTACTACTGCAGCCATGTGAGATCTGTGGAAATTGCACATTTTGTAAGAACTGCCAGTCTATACATTATGAGAACTGTATCTGATAGAACAGGACAGTAATGTCCTGTTCTATTGTTGTAACTGCCTCATCATTGCCACCTCCAGGAGGCCCTCGCGATTCTTTACCACCAGAGGCACCCCAAACATCATCAGGCAGGAGAATAACAAGAACCAGGGTGTGCCCCGAAGGGAAGAAAGGTGCACCCTTCCTATCACTGCACGGCCCAGGGGAGCGTCAGAGTGAGTAACTCCAAGCACCTTTTCTGCTACAGTACTATCAGTCCCATCCTCTCTGCTCTATCGTACCACTCTATGGCTTTAGAAAGGCTCAGATGTGAGCTGAAACATTCCATGGACCCCAGCTAGGACTTTGTGGTACTGAAGACTGAATGCTGTGGCCTTTCTTACCATAAAAAATGTATCCACATAGTTTTTTTAATTCTGCTATTTGAACTGTGATGGATTCGGTGGACTACTCTGATGAGCTGCCATTTATTAAAACGGTTAGATTTGGAATATTTCTTTAAATACATTAATTTTTGTGTGTTTTTATTTTTTCATGGGGGGATCTGTCAGACACTTCCATTGTGATCACTGGGTCTTGGTGTCAGCCAGCAGTGTCTTTCCGTCACAGGGCTGACATTAACTCCCTGTCCTCCATGATCCCGGTACCTGTAGCTCCAGGAGTGCTGGGAAGAGCTGGGTTGCTGTGATGGTTTAGCTTCTGGGACAGCTGCGGGCTGAATTTTTAGGGTTGGAAGGGGCTAATAACCATGGACCTTCCAATACCTATAACGTCAGCCCCCAGCTGTTGGTTTAACCTAAGCTCTTTATGAAACAAATAGGGACCCCCATGTTGTTTTTTCAAAAAATAAAAGAAAATGATGTGTAGTCCGCCCAGTTCTACAACACTACCACAGGAGAGATGTTTCAACTCCGGGACAAAGGGGGTGACTTACCTGGTGACATAAACATGTGGTTTACATCATGTGGAGAAAACCATTCAGGGAATACTAGTGATAGATTAACGACCACGTCAGCGACCACAGGCTGAAGGATGAGACCCTCGCTGGATGACAAAGCTGTGAATGACAGAATAGCGGTTTTCTAAAGGCTCCGTTTCAGAGGACTGAGTCGGTGACTCTTGAGAGGAGGTGATTCTGACATAAAGGTGGTTCAGCATGTGGATATTGTGGTTGGAAGCTGTTTGAGCCTCAGGTCTGAAGGAATGCATGCTTTATCATCACCTGATGGGGTTCCTACTCTTTGCCCCGTAGTCGACAGGCCGTTGTGGGGAAGTTTCAGTCACTCCAGGGCTATAGCTTATGTAGAATTTCTAGTAAAGGCCGATTCCAATTATCCAGTCACGCAGAGACAACCAGGGATCCTGGCAAGAAGGTGTCACGGCTGGTGTCTTCTGTGGTGCTGGTGCACAGGGATGTACACCCTGCTCGAATAATTCTCGTAGCACATGATTTCCCAAAACTGTGATAGAGGAAAATTTGTGGCTGACAACAAAGTACGCAAATAGTCTATGTTATGAGAATGTTATCCCATTGCCAGTAAAAAATATTTGAAACATTTTTTTTTAATTCTTTTTCAGTTTATAAAACAAAAAAACAAAAATAATAAAAAGGCCTAAATTTTATATATAAAAATACTCATTTGCTCACTCATTTACATGGGGCAATTATAGGGAATGAGCATATGTACCCAATCCTTAGTCTCTTAACCTTACCTTAGAAGTTAAACAGGAGCAGAAGGAAGTTATGTTATCAGACAGCGACCACCCGAACTCTTGACAGCTCATGGTCCTGAGGGGAAAAAAGCACGTCCTTCTCAACCCAGGGGAAATCACAGTGTCTGAGATGAAGCCGCGCTGTGATGCAGAAACAGATCCCAGGAGCATCCAAGGAACAAATAAGGATTCCAGCGTCCAGGGTTCTATCCCCTCCAGGTGGCCGTATCAGAAGAGGGAAATTATTGGTAGAAACCATGTCACCCGCACTCTAAAAGTGGAGTGGACAGCGCTCAATATAGGCAAAAATAAGCCTTCTTTTATTGTACAAAAGCTGGTGTGGACCAGAATGTTTCACATATTCATAATATACAGCCACTCATCAAAAAAAGGTCCACACGGCTTTTGTACAATAAAAGAAGGCTTACTGATGCATGTGCTGGGTGCTGTGGTATTTTCTATTAGAAGAAGGAAGTTAGAGGGCGGGGTCAGCAGAGTCATCTCATTATCATTAGAGGACGGGGTCAGCAGAGTCATCTCATCATAAGACCTCATGCACACAGTTGTACCCATTTTTGAAGTCCGCAAATTTAGGATCCACAACAGACCTGCCATGTGCATTCTTTATTTTCCCTTCTCCTGGTTCTGCGCATTGTTACAATTTGTTTATTCTTATATGCAAAACGGATAAGAATATGAACATGTTCCGCATTTTTTGCGGCCCTATTGAAATGAATGGGTCCACATCTGATCTGCAAAAAATGTGGATCAGATGCGGACCAAAACTACAGTCATGTGCACAAGTCCTTAGATTGTGGGGTCAGCAGAGTCACTTCATTACCATTAGAGGCCAGGGTCAGCAGAGTCATCTCATTACCATTAGAGGCCAGGGTCAGCAGAGTCACTTCATTACCATTAGAGGCCAGGGTCAGCAGAGTCATCTCATTACCATTAGAGGCCAGGGTCAGCAGAGTCATCTCATTACCATTAGAGACCAGGGTCAGCAGTCATCTCATTATCATTAGAAGGAGCTGACAACTCTGTTGTACTGTTAGTGGTCTAGATATGGCAGGGTAGTAATACTACATACACAGATAAGGAGCTGTATGCAGCTTTAAGGGATGAGAGAATCGACTTCAGGTGAAACATCCGAAGTTGATTCGCATAAAACTTCGTTCTAATACTGTACGGAGCAGGAGCCAAAGTTATTGCTTTGCGAAGTATTGCGAGACTTCTCACTAAAACTTCATAAATTAATTTGTACTGTAAAAACTATTTCCCAAACGCGAAGCAATAACTTTGGCTCATCGGAACCAATACATTCTAATACTGTACGGAGCTTCTTCTACGTACAGTATTAGAACAAAGTTTTATGCGAATCAACTTCGGATGTTTCATCCGAAGTCAATTCGCTTATCCCTAGCAGCTTTTCTTTCTGGAAAGGAGCACCAGTTTTTGATCTTTTCTCCTAGCTTTTTCTGAGCACGACCCAAATCAAATCTACTGTGTGTTGTCTGATGCTGTGGTGGTCTCGTAAGATGTTCCATATAAACAGCGGATTCCACATATTCGTGTCACTGTACAAAGTCTAGGAAGACGTCTGTGGTGGAAATAACAATACTTTAATCTCGATAAATGTGAAATTAATAATTTTATAGAAAAATATAAAAGTATAAAGTTTAATTCTGCCGACGAGGAGACAAGCTTCCCATGTTATTTAGTAATGATGGCCGACCTGAGGGATGGGACTGATGTACAAACCTTCTGGGGAAATGGACAGCACTGATGAGACAGGACTAATAGACAACAGGACTGCTGGGCATGGTGACAGAACAATGGAGGGCAGGGACAGTGCAGTGTCCCAGTGGTTCACTGCTAAATGGGTTAAATTGTGCTTTATGCATTTTGTGTCCCAAGGGCTGTGTATGGGGAGTAGAGGGTTAATGTCCTGGCAGCCTAGAGACAGTTGCTCTGTGTGAGATGGTCCCACCTTTTTAGCTAGGAGTTGTAGTTGCAAGCGTGCAACCAGCAGCCAGTGTGTGGGCGGCTACTTTGTGTAACTGGTGTCGGAGTGAGAAGCAGCCGACAGTGATATAAAAGTCTTGCAAGCTGAAAATAGCCAGACAAGCAGCTGAAGTCCTGTGCTGGCCTCTGAAAGAAAGAGGCAGTGAATTTTACAGAAGGTTGAGAGCTATTACAAAAGGGACTGTGCATGGACAAAATGTCAGTGAAGGTAACGCATGTATGGAGGCTGTGGACTTCACTGTATTTGGCTGGAGATAAGCTTCAAGTACCCTGCCATACTACTAAGACTGGCAATCTGTTAAAAGACTATCCATTCCCCCCCAAGTTGGGCATTGTAGTGCCATATTCACAGTGAATGTTTATTGTGAGAGACTTTTCACCCCTTTGGCTGAATTAGAAAGGTTGATGGGATTAACTGTGGAGAGACTCAGATAGGTACGGCCTACATCCCCATAAGCAGCCATGGGAACACTGCGCATATCACCTGGAGAGACTGAACTTACTTTTACAAGTGCCCATTAGCATCATCTGCCCAGACTGTCTCAATAAAGTCCAGTGGTTTTGTCACCTCAAAACCAGGCTCATCGTCTCACCATTACCCTCTTCCAAGTACCTCAAGGGAGCCCTGCTTTGAACCTCAAATCCCACTGATACCAAGGGCACCCAACCTACCATTAGGTCCCTTTCACACGGGCAAGTTTTCCGCGCGGGTGCAATGCGTGAGGAGGACGCATTGCACCCGCACTGAATCCTGACCCAATAATTTCAATGGGTCTGTGTACATGAGCGTTTTTTTTCACGCATCACTTGTGCGTTGCGTGAAAATCGCAGCATGTCCTATATTCTGCGTTTTTCACGCAGCCCTAGCCCCATAGAAGTGAATGGGGCTGCGTGAAAAACGCATTGCATCCGCAAGCAGGTGCGGATGCGTTGCGTTTTTCACTGATGGTTGCTAGGAGATGTTGTTTGTAAACCTTCAGTTTTTTATCACGCGCGTGAAAAACGCATCAAAACGCATTGCACCCGCGCGGAAAAAACTGAACAACTGAACGCAATCGCAGGCAAAACTGAATGGCTTTGCCTGTGAAATCGCACAGTTTTCCCTGAACGCATCCGCAACGCATCCGGACCTAATCCGGACACACTCATGTGAAAGAGGCCTAAGGCCCCTTTCACACGGGCGAGTTTTCCGCGCGGGTGCAATGCGTGATGTAAAGGCATTGCACCCGCACTGAATCCTGACCCATTCATTTCTATGGGGCTGTGCACATGAGCGTTTTTTTTCATGCATCACTTGTGCTTTGCGTGAAAATCGCAGCATGTTCTATATTCTGCGTTTTTCACGCATCCCTAGCCCCATAGAAGTGAATGGGGCTGCGTGAAAAACGCATTGCATCCGCAAGCAAGTGCGGGTACGTTGCGTTTTTCACTGATGGTTGCTAGGAGATGTTGTTTGTAAACCTTCAGTTTTTTATCACGCGCGTGAAAAACGCGTCAAGACGCATTGCACCCGCGCGGAAAAAACTGAACAACTGAACACAATCGCAGGCAAAACTGAATGGCTTTGCCTGTGAAATCGCACAGTTTTCACTGAACGCATCCGCAACGCATCCGGACCTAATCCGGACACGCTCGTGTGAAAGGGGCCTAAGTAGTAGTCACCCAAACCAGGGTGTGTCCCAAAGGGAAGAAAGGTTGTGCCCCTCCTTTCACTGCAGGGCCCAAGGAGTGCACAAGGGAGCACTGCTACCATGACTACTACTATCATTACCACTACTACCACTCTCATCCTCTTGCTCTCAAGTCCCTGGCTACCTACAACAGGACATCTGAGTACATGGACAGGACTGATGGGACAGAGGCAGGACTGATGAAGGCAGTGACAAGACTGATGGGAGCAGGGACAGGAAAATGACTGGGGGGTGAAAGGCTAGACTGAAAGGAGTAGGGATGGGACTTATGGGTACAAAGACAGAACTGATAGGAGCAGGGACATAACTGAGTGGAAGAGACAATTCTGAGGGGTGCAGGGACAGAACTGAGGAGCGAGGGGACAGGTCTGAACAGTGCAGAGACAGTACTGATGGGGACATGGACAAGACTGAAGGGTGCAGTTATGCATGGCTGGTCCAAGGTCTTGAGTCCTCATGGGTCTTCTCTCACCCTCTTCATTGTCTGCTGTTGGTGGGACACTGGATTTTGTAGCCAACCACATAGGCCTGGACGTAGACCCGCACCTGGTTTATTCTGTCAGAAGAGAAGAGATGGGAGATGTTTCTCTGTCCAGTAAAATAACCTGAGCCACTTTTATACCTGAGCAGAGTGTATGGACTGGTCCCTGCAGAGGGGTAAGGTTAGGAACATTTTTTGCCGTGCGTCGGCATCTTTGACATGACAAGAACGAGAGTCACAGGTGCCGACCGATGCCAGGTGTCTATCAGATCCTTAAAAGAAAGTCAACAACCAATGTGTAGGCAATCATCTAACCAGACCCAACGATCCACTGTGCGCGGACTATGGAGCACAAAAACTAAAATCTTGCACAGTAACGAACCAATGCCATACAAATCTTTATACATAAAGGGGATGAGTTTAGTGACTTTGTTATTTCATCAGTAAGGGCTAAGTTTTTGCCTGAAATAGGTAGACTTGCTGTTCTTGGGGAAATCTTGTAATTAAGGATAGATTTTATGGACTTTAAATAAAGAAGATTTTTATGGAAACGGTTTGTTACTGTGCTGTATTTTTCTCTTTGGCCTTAAAAGAAGGTTTAATAATTGTTCCTGGGAGGCCTGACCCATCGCAGTGCCATCTGCAGACAAATGACTGTATGCTGCTGATGAGGAGGGAGCTAGGGTCCCACTGGCTGACTACTGATGATGGGAGAGGTGTTCTTATGGCCCCACTGGCTGACTACTGATGACAGGAAAGGTGTTCTTAGGGCCCCACTGGATGACTGCTGATGACAGGGGAGGTATTGGTAGGGCCCCACTGGCTGACTATATGCTGCTGATGAGGGGTGAGTTAGGGCCCCACTAGAGGACTGTGTGCTGTTGATTGGAGGTTTAGGGCCCCGCTGGCTGTATGCTGTGGAGTTGAGGGCTGGTCCAAAATTTGCTCTGGGGTCCATAGGTCTCTTGTTAGCCTTGGAAAGGTGAGTGTTATGGTGCGATGTGAGGAGCTTGGTAGCCTTGGGTGTTAGGCTGTCACTGCCTAGACCTATGACGTGTACAATCTCACACAAAACCAATAAAACTCTGGAGCAAATCACCAGGTTCCTGAGAGTGAGAGTCCAGTCATGTTGCCACCATTCATACATACGGTACCTGTACTTGGTGCAGAGCTGAGCCCCAAGAGGTCCACAGCGTTCCACGTAACTTTCCCTCACCCCTTGGCGTACGGCTCGGGCAGTGCTCAGCTTCATTGTCACAATTGGGCAAGTCCTGCAAAAATTTATAGCACATAAAATCCTCACAGGAGCGAACTCATCATATGAAACATGACATCGGTTACAGGTCTTCGCACTACTGGACTCCACCATGATTTGTAGGTCGTTAGGATTTTTCCACAGCACTTGGTTCTGCTGCTCACCTGCAGCTATCGCACATGGTGTGCTGGTTTAGAGAATGCAATTCTTAATGAAAACCTAAATTACAGCACTCAATGCCAGTCTGCTGCAGCTTAAAAAAAGGCATGGCTAGCAGAGAGGAAAACACTGACTCCTCAGCATCTGGATTATACCGTCCAGGGTTTATATAATAATAATATCAGAGGCAGAGAGAACCCAGAGGTCTCAGGATGAACAAAGGTTGTCAGAAGTAGAGTTACTGAAGAGAAGACTGTGGGGTGATAGGTCTATGTGAATATGTAAGTGCACCCCCCTTCCCTATCAAAACCTTTGTATGTTACTGTAAGGGGTTGCTCCCTCAAGCAGGGCTGCGGTGACAGATTCCTTTGCAAACAACAGGATTAAATTGATGCTTTCTTTTATGACATTCCGTTAATTTACAGGCAAGCCAGTTATAACTCACTAGGTGCGGTGAGGTTCCAGCACCACAAAACATAAACCAGATTAAATAAACTCCTGCCCTTCTGGGCTCTAACTAATACAAATTAGTTTCTAGCTCACCTATTGAGCGCAGGTCACACACAGAGAATCCGGCGTCTCTAGCCAGCAAGGCAGCCAGATTCCTAGCCTTTTTCATGCATAACTGTCCCAGACTGACAGCCTGGTATATGCTTTGATTTCCCTCTAATGATCCCAGCTGGCTACACTTGGGGATCCCTCAGGCTAGGGGAAAACCTGCACTGGAATGGGGGTGGACTGGGGAGGTCCCACTACCAAACCTACCATCCCAGTCCAAACAAAATTCAGCCCTTGAACTTTTAACAAAACTGTCTCAGCAACCTACACTTTGCTAAAACTAATTTAGCTTTTCTGGATTTTACTCACCTCACCCAGTTGAGGAACCTGGGTGAGATATACACCCCTTCCAGGACTTTTCCATACACTTTACCACAGTTACTTAATATTCTGTACCCCACTAGTGTTGGGCGCGAATATTCTAACCGCGAATATTTATCACGAATATCGGCACTTTGAGAATTTGAGAATATTTAGAATATATGTAGTGCTATATAGTCGCAATTTCGAATATTCTAAAAAAAAATTTAATCAGTAAACTCCCTCTTGCTTGTGGGCCAATGAGAAGGCTGCAATGTCTTTGTCTGAGCTTAGCAACATCCCTAGCAACCAATAGGAAAGTTGCCTACCCCTTACTATATAAGAACCTCCCCAGCAGCCATTTTCTGTAGTGTAATGGAGCTCTGAGAGAGACATCAGTGTGACTGCTGTGCTCTGCTGTATAATTAGACAGTTAACTTAGATATATAATTCAGATAGTCAGTGTAGGTTACATTGATTTATAGTGTAGTTGAGAGGTTCGAGTGCAGGGTGTTATGCAGTGTGATAGGTTCGGCTGTCCATACATACATAGTGGTGTGATGTCACCCAGTTGCACATATTGCAAAAAAATACTCCTCACAGGCAAAACCAACAAAAGCAGCTCTCACCTGTTGTGACTTAGCAAAGAAGCACAGATGCAGTCAGGTTAAAATCTTCAATACAGGAAATGTACTCAACGAACAACGCATTTCAGACCTTAAAAAACATTACGGTCCTTACTCATGAACGTTCATGAGTAAGGAGCGTAATGTTTTTTCAGGTCTGAAACACGTTGTTAGTTGAAAAAAATACTCCTGTATTGCGCACATTACACAAAAATTACATTGCCGATTTTTCGCAATCAGGAAAATAACCGCTAATTTGTGAATATTTGCCCATATATTCACGAAATATCGCAAATTCGAATATAGCCCCTGCCGTTCATCACTATATCCCACAGAGAACGTGAGGTCATTGCAGCTCAGGGAAAAACCCCATCTCTCTGGTAGGAATGCAGATTGTGGATACAGGATCGGTCCAGCGACCAGTAGGGGGCAGGAAGAGTTTTTCCCCTTTTGCCACATTGCTCTATGACATTTGACGGTGTCATCTCGCTCAACTAGACTTTGTAGAAACAAACTGGAGAGCAAGTCACAGAGAGGATCCCACACCCAGATCCTTTTGCCACGTAAGAAGACAACAGCATTATAAATGAGCACTGGCTGTATATATCTGTATATAATAGGCTCCTGAGCTCCCATTAGTGGTGGCTGTATATATCTGTATGTAGTAATCTCCTGAGCTCCCTCTAGTGGTGGATGTATATATCTGTATGTAGTTATCTCCTGAGCTCCCTCTAGTGGTGGCTGTATATATCTCTATGTAGTAATCTCCTGAGCTCCCTCTAGTGGTGGTTGTATATATCTGTATGTAGTAATCTCCTGAGCTCCCTCTAGTGGTGGCTGTATATATCTGTATGTAGTAATCTCCTGAACTCCCTCTAGTAGTGGCTGTATATATCTGTATGTAGTAATCTCCTGAGCTCCCCCTAGTGGTGGCTGTGTATATCTGTATGTAGTAATCTCCTGAGCTCCCTCTAGTGGTGGTTGTATATATCTGTATGTAGTAATCTCCTGAGCTCCCTCTAGTGGTGGTTGTATATATCTGTATGTAGTAATCTCCTGAGCTCATTCTAGTGGTGGCTGTATATATCTGTATGCAGTAATCTCCTGAGCTCCCTCTAGTGGTGGTTGTATATATCTGTATGTAGTAATCTCCTGAGCTCATTCTAGTGGTGGCTGTATATATCTGTATGTAGTAATCTCCTGAGCTCCCTCTAGTGTTGGCTGTATATATCTATATGTAGTAATCTCCTGAGCTCCCTCTAGTGGTGGCTGTATATATCTATATGTAGTAATCTCCTGAGCTCCCTCTAGTGGTGGCTGTTTATATCTGTATGTAGTAATCTCCTGAGCTCCCTCTAGTGGTGGCTGTATATATCTGTATGTAGTAATCTCCTGAGCTCCCTCTAGTGGTGGCTGTATATATCTGTATGCCGTAATCTCCTGAGCTCCCTCTAGTGGTGGCTGTATATATCTGTATGCCGTAATCTCCTGATCTCCCTCTAGTGGTGGCTGTATATATCTTAATAAATTACTACAATAATGCAGCAGATTAAGCCCCTCAACTACTGACTGACCCTTATTGTATATTTCACTATTACTTTGCTGTTCTCACGTGCTCTTGCCCTCTCGTTACTTACAGTTTCTCGCAGCGATGTCCAGCAGTGCCCGCTGCACATTCACACTTATTGAAGGGCTTGCAGTTTCCTCCGTGCTGGCAGGGGGGGACACACGGCTCTGTCACCACTAGAAGAGACCACAACATGGCGGGGTTCTGTTCAGATACATTCTGATACATTGTTAATGCCATGTTACCATCACCCTGTTCATGCCTGTGGGCAGAGCTATGAGGACAGTCAGAGTTGTCTTAGGCTCCATGTTGAAATCCACTGCCCAATATTTTTATGCGCACAACCGATCTGCCCGTCTCCGGGCTCCCACACACATGGCCACAATTCACAGCGCTCACTTCATCTGCTTTCTAATTCTTTCTCAAATATAGAAAATCTGGAAAGATCAGAAATCCCACCCCAGGGGCAGAAAAGG
This sequence comes from Bufotes viridis, assembly GCA_033119425.1. Taxonomy (NCBI): domain Eukaryota; kingdom Metazoa; phylum Chordata; class Amphibia; order Anura; family Bufonidae; genus Bufotes; species Bufotes viridis. Next base: position 6,221,659 of record CM065593.1, on the reverse strand, counting down.
GGAAACTCAACTGATTCCAGTTACATCTAGGGCTAAGATGAACGCACTCAGATGTCATGAAGGTTTTCTGGATGAGTGCACATAGATCTAAAGTTCTCTAACTTTCTATTAGACTTTGTCTTTCAATTCCTCGCCAGGTCATCAATAATAAAAGCCTGGAAAACCCCCTTAAGGAAATGTTCTCAGCTGATGGTGCAACCAAAACATAAGCTAAGATACCCTCAAGGTCGGGCTACTATAAATCTGGTGATAAAAAACCAAAATGTTCTCCTGGGCTTTACAGCAGCTGCCAGGCATTGAGAGGTTGGTGAGGGATACTGCTATTTAGTGATCTTTGGACTCCACTGTGGATGGGACAGTAGACATAAACGTAATGTTTGCGATAAGATCCTCACCTGCTTCACACTGTGGCCCCAGGAATCCTGCGGGACAGCGACACATGTTATATCCTGAGCATCGGCCGCCGTTCAGACATGGCTTCTCACAACGAACGGGCTCTGCAAGAAGAGGAGAGACGTGATTGCAGCCATCCATCTGGAACCCATGATGAGAATTATAGTACAAGTAGCTCACCCTGAGGGTCCAGTTAATCCTCAGTTATCTGATACCAAGCGTCACAAATGCCTCCGATCTTTATCTGGTCGTATGAACCTTACTGCCCCCCACATGCCACCCCTAGGACTGACCTCCCAGACTTCTGACACAGAAGGTAAACCTCCATTAATGCTTGGTTCCTGACTGCACCTCTAACAGATCAATAGAAGCCATGCCTAAAACCTCCAGCATTTCCTGCTTGTTCAGGGTCTTCACAAAGATTGCACAGGACATTAACACCCTTTTACACAATCGGAGTGACATGCAATTATAGGGAATGAACCATTCATTCCTGATAATTAGAAAAATAGGAAGACAGGCGCTCTACATGAGGTTACCAGCGGATATCAACAAAAGACAAGGGATAGTATAAATATGATAAAAACTATATTTATTTTCGTGGTAGTAGTAATAAAAACGTTATCGATATAGATCACTCCCAGTATACAGGGAAAGGAGTATAGTGGTGAAAAATTGATTAAAAAAGGAAACAATAATACAAATAAATGAAAAAAAAAAAAAAAAATGATAAAACACTCTAAAATGGCCTATATGTCCAGGAAAATGATATGTAGAAATATAAAATATTATAAGAGTATGGCCTCATGCACACGACCGTTTTTTTATGCTGTCCGCAAAAAGGGGTTCCGTTGTTCAGTGATCCGTGTCCGTTTTTGCCTTCCGTTGTGTTTCCGTGTGTCTTCCGTTTTTTTTAGCGGACATGACCCAAAAGATTTTACCAAAAGACAGGCTGACAATGTTTCCCAAGTGCCTGCCAAGGGATCCGCAAAAAAAACGGACACGGAACGCGGATGACACACGGATGGCCATCCGCATTTTTTCATGGACCCATTGACTTGAATGGGTCCGTGAACCGTTTTTCACGGACATTAATAGGACAGGTTATATTTTTTTGACGGACTGGAATCACGGACCACGGACGTGGAGGACAAACGGTGCATTTGCCGAGGTTTCCACGGACCCATTGAAAACCAATGGGTCCGCAGAAAATCACGAAAAATGGAGCAACGGACACGGAATCAAACAACGGTCGTGTGCATGAGGCCTATAGTTGATAATCTGAGATGGATTCAGTTGAATAAAATCGAAAATAGAAGGTTGATACAAAGATCTTAATTGTGACAGGTGGAAAAGGGTACAGCAGCAGCATTCCAGACCGAATTAAAGCGCCCGAAAAAAAGCGCCCGCCGAATTACTGCACGTGGCAAGAACGCCAGAAACAGTCAGTGGCCCTCTAACTGGAAGAAAAGACCGCAACATTCGCACCGACAGACCGCTCCACGAATAGCAGCTCCTCGCGATCATCGCATCCATTTGCAATCGCGCTGCTAGCCACACCAAGTACCCACAGCACACAGAGGACCCCGCTCGGAGACAACTACATAGAAGAACCGGCGATCCTCCAGGAAAGGTAACAGCGATCAGTGAGCCAATTTTCGGTGGGACGCCACCAGGCACTGGTTCGGTGAAAATACCTTTCGCATAGCTGTGTATACCTATATATTGGGTCTGGAATGCTGCTGCTGTACCCTTTTCCACCTGTCACAATTAATTTTATTCAACTGAATCCATCTCAGATTATCAACTATACTCCTATAATATTTTATATTTCTACATATCATTTTCCTGGACATATAGCCCATTTTAGGGTGTTTTATCATTTTTTTTTTTTCATTTGTTTGTATTATTTTTTCCTTTTTTAATAAATTTTTCACCACTATACTCCTTTCCCTGTATACTGGGAGTGATCTATATCGATAACGTTTTTATTACTATTTCTGTTACATATTTATACTATCCCTTGTCTTTTGTTGATATCTGCTGGTAACCTCATGTAGAGCGCCTGTCTTCCTATTTTTCTATACACCTGCCTTCTCTGACTGGGTGAGTCAGCTTTGACACGTGCACCTTGCATATTGTCTATACAGGAGAGTCTGTAATCCCTTCCAAACCATTCCTGATAATTGCCTGATGGTTGGACATTTATATGCAGCAGTCATCCCCTGTGTATAGGGACAAGCAATGTCTCGTCCACACACGGATTCATTTTTTGCTGGCAGAGGATATGTTTAGCCAGGTGAATGTGCTGTGGGGAAGTAATCATTTTATGTGCAGCATGAAAGATATAATCACCATGTGCTTGTTCAACAGCTGATCGGCGGCACATTTACATAAGGCAATTATCAGGAACACGGATTTGTTTAAACGCTCATCCCTGATAATTGCCCTGATCCTCAGCCCATGTATGAAGACATTTCCTCCCGCTACTTCAATGTTCCCAAGGTCAGGCATAAGTGGCACTTAGGATCGCACTTTGGAGCTGGGTGAAGGAGCGCCGTCATCATCAGGAGAAGAGGGTGGCAGCTTGCCCGTCAGGAAGCTGCTAAGCCAGCAAGTCACTAGCGTGGCCGGGAGTCAGCAGGGTGGCAGCAGTGGGAGGCCGGGAGCCAAACGGGCACGAGGTAGACCACCCACTTTGCAGCAGTCTACTTGCCCGAAAAGGAGTGGTGCACGGGTTCATGGAGGCAGCGGCGGTAGCAGTCAGCCAATGAGTAGTATTGGGGGGAAAAGCAGGTACTCGGCGGTGTGGCAATTTTTTGTGAAGCCGCCGGAGAAGGTCAATATGGCCATATGTAGAATATGTGGGTAGAAGGTGAAGCGTAGCCAGGGTGCCAATGTTGGCACCATGTCCCTGCGTCAACATATGCAGCGGCAACATAAAGTGGCCTGGGAGAACTGTGGCTCTGATGTGGTGGTCCAGCCTGCCGCAGCTACCGCTACATCAACCAGTGGCACATACCCATTTTCTGCCAGTCAAGGCTCCAGCACCTCAACTGAACTGAGCTGTCTGTCAATCCCATCTTCTGCTGGTCCAGATGCTCCTGCTCCTACTCCTCGTCAGTCATTCTGTCAGCAATCGATCACCGAGGCGATTGCCAAGAGACAACGGTATGCGTGCACTCATCCAACGGCGCAGAAGCTGAACGTGCTCCTGTTTAAGTTGCTGGTGCTTCAGTCCCACCCTTTCCAAGTCGTGGACTCTGCACCTTTTAGAGAACTGATGCCGAGACGAGGTGGAGAGTCCCAAGCCATTATTTCTTTGCGAAAAAGGCAGTACCAGCCCTGCACATGTATGTGGAACAGAAGGTGGGCCAGTCCTTGAGCCTTACGTGTGGAGCTGTAACTATGGTCAGGGACAATACATGTTCTTTATGGCCCACTGGGTGAATTTGTTTCCTGCCCAGCCAAACCAGCAACTTGGCCAGGTCACGCTGCTTCCGCCTCCATGTTGTCACGCGGTTGGTCCTGCAACAATGTCCGCCTCTGCCTTCTCATTCTCCACCATGTCCTCAGCCTCCTCTGCAGGGACAAGTCACAGTGCCCCTCCAGCATACCACATGTGCAGGGCTCGGCGGTGTCACGCTGTTCTGCACCTGGTTTGCCTCGGCGAACGGAGTCACATAGGGGAGATACTGCTCTGTTTGATGCATCAAGATTTCGAATCCTGGAATTCTCTGCGACAACTGGAAATCGGAACCATGCTGACTGACAACGGGAAGAACATGGTGTCGGCGCTCCGTTAAGGAAGGCTGAGCCATGCGCCGTGCATGGCCCACGTGTTTAATCTGGTTGTCAAGCGGTTCCTCAAGTCTTCCATCCATCTGCAAGACATCCTAAAAATGGCCAGGAAACTTTGCATGCACTTCAGCCACTCGTACACCACAAAGTACACCCTCCTTGAGCTGCAGCGGCAGAACGGCATCTCCCAATCTAGGCTGATATTCGACGTTTCCACCCGTTGGAATTCCACCCTCCATATGTTGGACCGACTATACGAACAAAGAAAGACCATCAACGATTTATTGATGATCCAAGCGGACAGGAGTACTCCCCTGTGTAACCTCGATGTCAGCCAGTGGCAGCTTATGCGTGACACCTACCATTTGCTCACACCCTTTGAGGAGGCTATGTTATTTGTCAGTCACCAGGACTACGGTATGAATGATGGCATTCCACTGCTTCATGTCCTGAAACAGATGGTGGTAACAATGCCTGGTCAGGGGACAGGAGACGTAGTGCCTCGATCTCATGGCCACATGAGCCCTTTGGGGGCTGAACTGGAGGAGGAGGAGGGGGAGGAGGACATTGGAGCACAGGCAATGTGTAGCCAAATGGGTGGTTTTTCTACTCAGCTGACAGGACAGGAGGAGCAGGAGCAGCCACAGGAACTATAGGGCGATGAGGAAGATGAGACAGAGGACCCAGACACACCGTGGCAGTATGCAGTGGAGATGGAGGCAGGGAGTCCCTCCGAGTCACTTGCATAAATGGCATGATGCATGCTCACTTGATGCGTAGTGACAGCTGAATTGTCACCATTCGGCAGAGGGATGACTTCTGGCTCTCCACCCTGTTGGACCCTCGCTACCAGTGCAGAATGGGGGCCTTTTTTACACCCAGTGAGAGGGAGGACAAACTGAACTACTACAGAGATGTCCTATGTAGACAGTTGGCCGCTGCCTATCTGCGCCATTGTCCATCCTCTCGCAGGTCTGACCGGCGAGGCCCTCTGTGCTCACATTCCACTGCCATGGCTGCTGGGGAGGGGTGGCGTGGCAGGAGCAGTACCAGCTCCATCAGCAGCAGCCTTAATCTACAGTCACTGATGAGTAGCTTTCTTCACCCGTCTAGTGAAGAAACTATTTACCAGCAGCAGCAGGTAGTCCTGGAGCAGGACCTGAACCAGCAGGTGGCGGCATACTTGGACAGCCCCCTGCCTCCCCACATTGAAGATCCGCTCGACTACTGGGCAGCCAAACTGGATTTGTGGCCACAACTAGCAGAGTTTGCCCTGGAAAAGCTGTCCTGCCCGGGCAGTAGTGTGGCATCAGAGCGGGTATTTAGTGCAGGGGGGCCATAGTTAACCCAAGGAGAACTCGCCTGTCCACCCAAAATGTGGAGAGACTGGCCTTTGTTAAGATGAATTAGGCGTGGATCAGCCAGGATTTCCAAGCACCAATTCTTGATGCATCAGACTAGATCATCCATGGTGCCACACCAACACTTTGATACAAGAGACCAGTTTCTTCTGACTACCTGCCTCAGCTACTACTTTGATGCTGCAACCCACCTGATGCCACACATCTGATGCCAAGTGCTCCTTATTTCACCCACCTTCGTAAGCGGGTACTGGTATTGCCACCCACCACCCAACTCTGTTACTGGGTCACTTTGTGGTATCCTGATGCAGATGCTGCTGCCATCTACATACTATGTCACCTTGCCACTTTGTGGTCTCCTCATGCTGCTGCCACCTCCAGACTCTTTCATTGTGCCGCTCTGTGGCCTACTCATGCTGCTGACACCTCCACACTCTGTCATTGTGTCACTCTGTGGCCTACTCATGCTGCTTTCATCTCACTACTATGTCATAGGTCCACTCTGTTGACTTCGCATGCTGTTCCCACCCTCCCCACCTCATGACTGGTCCACTATTTCGGCTTTTGGCCTGGCTGACATCATCATTTATTTGACCCTTCTTCTGATCTGTCAGAAGGAAGGAAAAATGAAACGCACAACAGATCCTGTCTGTGTAGCAGCTGTAAGGCCTGTATGGTCCCATCAGAATTGGCTTATGATTTGGTAGCCAAAAGCAGGGGTACAAAACACACATACCTTTTAGGTGGAGGGAAGAAAACAAAAAAAACTAAAATAATGTGGTTGCATAAGTGTGCAAACCCTAATATAACTGGGGATGTAGCGTGTAACTGGGGATGTGTTCAGAATGAAGCAATCACATTCAGAATCCTGTTAATAGGAGTCAGCACACACCCGCCATCATTTACAGCGCCTCTAATTAACCCCAAATAAAGTTCCGCTGCTCTCGTTGGTCTTTCCTGAAATTTTCTTAGTCACATCCCACAAGAAAAGCCATGGTCCACAGCGAGCGTCCAAAGCATCAGAGGATCTCATTGTTAAAAGGTATTAGTCAGGAGAAGGGGACAAAAGAATTTCCAAGGCATTAGATATACTATGGAACACAGTGGAGACCGTCATCATCAAGGGGAGAAAATATGGCACAACAGTGACATTACCAAGAACTGGGCGTCCCTCCAAAACTGATGAAAAGACAAGAACAAGAAGAAAACTGGTCTGGGAGGCGACCAAGAGGCCGACAGCGACATTAAAGGAGCTGCAGGAATATCTGGCCAGTACTGGCTGTGTGGTCCATGTGACAACAATCTCCCGTATTCTTCATATGTCTGGACTATGGGGGAGAGCGGCAAGACGAAAGCCTCTTCTTACCAAGAAAAATATCCAAGCCCGGCTACTGCAAAAACACATCTGAGGTCTCCCAAAAGCCTGTGGGGAAAGGGGTTATGTCTGAGGAAACCAAGGGGGAACTTTTTGGCCATAATTCCAAAAGATATGTTTGGCGCAAAAACCACCCTGCCCATCACCAGAAGAACCCCCTCCCCACAGTGAAGCATGGCGGGGCAGCATCAGGCTGCGGGGCTGGTCTTCTTCAGCTGGGACTGGGGCCTTAGTTAAGATAGAGGGAATTATGAACAGTTCCAAATACCATCAATATTGGCCCAAAACCTTCAGGCTTCTGCTAGAAAGCTGAACATGAGGAGGAACTACATCTCTCAGCAGGACAACGACCCAAAGCATACATCCAAATCAGCAAGGGAACGGCTTCAACAGAAGAAGATTAAAGGTTTGGAATGGCCCAGCCAGAGCCCAGACCTGAATCCGATTGAAAATCTGTGGGGTGATCTGAAGAGGGCTGTGCACAGGGGACGCCCTCGCAATCTGACAGATTTAGAGTGTTTTTGCAAAGAAAGAGTGGGCAAATCTTGCTAAGTCAAAATGTGCCATGCTGATAGACTCATCCCCCAAAAAACTGAATGCTGTAGGAAAATCAAAAGGTGCTTCAACAAAGTATTAGTTTAAGGGTGTGCACACTTATGCAACCATATTATTTTATTTATATATTTTTTCTTCCCTCTACCTAAAAGATTTCAGTTTGTTTTTCAATTGAGTTGTAAAGTTTATAGGTCACATGGAAAAAGTTCTGAAATGATTTATCTTTGTCTCATTTTTTACATCATAGAAACCTGACATTTTAACAGGGGTGTGTAGACTTTTTATATCCACTGTAAGCGTTTACTAGAACAGGTTCTGTGTGGAATCCGCTGACGATTGTGGAAAAGACGTGCGCTTCTTCTTGGCGCTAACATCGACCTGTAAGGCTGAGTTCACACTTGAATTATTTGGTCAGGTTTTGCCCCGTGACTGTCCAAATGAATGAAGTGTGCAGTGATTCTAAGAGCGCCGCCTGTCATCTGCATGTCATATGGACTCACAGTATTATTTCACTACCAAAGCAGACTCCCTAGTCGTGTTACTGCAGCCCAGTGTTCTACACCAGTATTGAGGCTCTCTGCAGCCAGGAAATAGCTGTTTTTTAACGCAATTCGCTGTGAATAAATTTGGATCAAAGCGAATTTTTCTGAATAATTTGGTGAATCGAATTTTTAAAAAATGTGCTCATTTCTAAATGTAATGTATGTACACAGTGACTGCACCAGCAGAATAGTGAGTGCAGCTCTGGAGTATAATACAGGATGTAACTCAGGATCAGTACAGGATAAGTAATGTATGTACACAGTGACTGCACCAGCAGAATAGTGAGTGCAGCTCTGGAGTATAATACAGGATGTAACTCAGGATCAGTACAGGATAAGTAATGTATGTACCCAGTGACTGTACCAGCAGAATAGTGAGTGCAGCTCTGGTGTATAATACAGGATGTAACTCAGGATCAGTACAGGATAAGTAATGTATGTACACAGTGACTGCACCAGCAGAATAGTGAGTGCAGCTCTGGAGTATAATACAGGATGTAACTCAGGATCGGTACAGGATAAGTAATGTATGTACACAGAGACTCCACCAGCAGAATAGTGAGTGCAGCTCTGGAGTATAATACAGTATGTAACTCAGGATTAGTACAGGATAAGTAATGTATGTACACAGTGACTGCACCAGCAGAATAGTGAGTGCAGCTCTGGAGTATAATACAGGATGTAACTCAGGATCGGTACAGGATAAGTAATATATGTACACAGAGACTCCACCAGCAGAATAATGAGTGCAGCTCTGGAGTATAATACAGGATGTAACTCAGGATCAGTACAGGATAAGTAATGTATGTACACAGAGACTCCACCAGCAGAACAGTGAGTGCAGCTCTGGAGTATAATACAGGATGTAACTCAGGATCAGTATAGGATAAGTAATGTATGTACAAGGAGACTCCACCAGCAGAATAGTGAGTGCAGCTCTGGAGTATAATACAGGATGTAACTCAGGATCAGTACAGGATAAGTAATGTATGTACACAGTGACTGCACCAGCAGAATAGTGAGTGCAGCTCTGGAGTATAATACAGGATGTAACTCAGGATCAGTATAGGATAAGTAATGTATGTACAAGGAGACTCCACCAGCAGAATAGTGAGTGCAGCTCTGGAGTATAATACAGATTTCTTATGGGAGCAGAGTTGCAGTAACCACAGTAACCAGACATAGCCGGTACTAAGCGGATGCAGTGGGGTAGTTGCAGTGCACAGCAGCTCCTCTAGTCGATAGGTGGGGTTGTTGGAGCTGGACTCCTACCAGTCTGAAATGGATGACCTGTTCTGAGGATAGTTATCAATACTTAAGCCCTGGAGAACACATATCTGCTGAATGATAATCCTCACCTATCTGGCAGCGGGCACCGAACCACCCACTGGGGCACACACACTTGTTGACATCGATGCATTTGCCTCCATTTAGGCAGGGCGGAGAGCAGAGGGCTGTGGAGGAGGGTGAAATGGCAGGTTATACACGTGCAACATCATACGTCACTGTTACATAGGACTGCAAGTAACATCTGTGCAATCTGAATAAATGGGATGTCCCACAGAAAGATATTCTGCATTTCCCAGCCAGCACCTATATCTGAAATACTGGAAATTGCATGCAATTAAAAATGTGGTGTAGCCTCTGAGATATTCAATACAATCTGCCTGTATAGCGCCATCTGCTGCTTGTTCTTCAGCACATCTCACTGTCCACCTCACTGAGGAGGTTGCACATGCTCAGTTACTTTCTTCAACTGCCACCAGCCATGTCTAATGTAAGAAGACAGAAAGAACTGCAGCAGACAGATCACTCCCCTGGGAAAAGACACGCCCCCAGGGAAGGACATGCCCCTCAGAGAAAAAAAACACTCCCCTTGAGCTGCCTCTTTGAAAAAATCTAGCAGAGCAGTTGAGCTGGTCGTAGGTTTGTTAGAGATTGTTATGTTTGATTTTCAGTTCTTACATTGAGACAACCCCTTTAAGTTAGCTCTGCTACATCAGTATATTAATAGTGTGGTATGTCCCCTTCATGCAGAGCCCCACTTACGTGTCAGACACTGTTGCCCGCTGTACCCTGATGGACACTGGCAGGTATCGGGGGCCACGCAGCGGCCACCATTCGCACACGGCAGTTTACACACCGCTGAAAGAGAGGAACCGGCGTTATCAGATGATCCTGCAGATAATAGGAGTCTGCCCCAACGCAACGCAACGGTCTTCTGATCTACACATCACGCTCAGCGTCAGGGTGGCTCCTCTGCTTCTTTTGTCTTATGTATCTTGCAGCTTGCCTCATGCTCCAGTTACATCCAGAGCTGCAGCCACAATTCTTCTAAGCTCATTATCAGGGGAGCACCTAGCCTTTCTGCTGCCTGGGGCGAAAACTGAAACGGCACCCCCCCACCCCAATGTCAATTTCTTAATAACCCTTTTGCGACAATGAAAGCGCTCATTGCCCATGGCTCTTCTGCTGCCCCCCTCTTGCCCCTACCTGGTGCTGCCTGAGGCGATCGCCTCACCTGGCCTTATTGGTGGTGCACCCCTGCTCATTACTCATTATCAATGCTGCTTGATCTGCGAGGCTGCAGTGCGGGGACGATCTGCGCGGTACAGGTCGGTGTATTGCTGGCAGACCGTAAGCAACAACAGAATTTTAAATGCAACTCTGGATGTAACTAGAGGACAGCAGGACATATCTGAGATTCCCAGGCTGGAATCAGTCGAGTAATCCCCACTCGTACCCTGTAGTCTACTGCAGAGGTCAGTACCTGTCTGGCAGCCGGATGCTGTCCATCCGGGTGGGCAGGCGCACATGTTGTGTCGCATGCAGGTTCCTCCATGGGCACAAGGCGGGGAGCACATGGCTGAGAAGAGAAACAAAGTGAGCGCTAAATCCACATCTATACAGGACTATATGCAAGTATTTAATATAGTACAAATCGATGGCTCCCCTGGTGGTCGCCTGTAGTCTTGTAGGCTGAGGCTTCGCTTACATCTGCATTGCAACCCACGAGATCCCATTTATGCAACTCACTGGCACTCCTATCAATCTCGTTGCTCTGCTTGTCAAATGGAGCTGAATGATGGGAGTATTTTGCGCTGATATGACCAACTTAATTGTTTCCAAACAGAGGCTTTTCAGCGGTTCTGGAAAGTACAACTGCCAACATGTTTCGGAGAGCCTAAGGCTAGTAACTACTCACATTTGGGGCTAGTTGTACTTTTAGAACCTTTGTTGCACACAGATATGTTTTATACGTCAGGGGGAGATAAAACTGCCTGCATGTTGTCTAGAAAAAAAAGTCCTGGGGACCGGGTTTTGCTCCCTGCATATCATCCATTCTGCAGTCAGGTACTTTCTCCCTTCAGCTGGATTATGTTACTAATCATCACCTGCCATAGAGTCAGTGAGATTTCACCCACTAGGCACAATACCGTGAGGGTGCACACACAGAGCACAAGGGAGTCATGTTAGTGGTGCACCAAGGGCTCGGCCAGCTCCCTGGTGCATGAAATTGCTTATTTGCATAATTCTGCAGTGCAACCTATTAAAAAAAGGTATAGGTATAATCAGAATTATCAACCCTGCCAGACTAAATTTCTGATTTAATAGGGTTGATCATGCTGACAGATCCCCCAATATTTACATAACAACTCAGTGGTCCTAGTAGAAACCCCTTCCCCATAGCCTAGCCTCCTTAGTAGTCACAGCAGATGTTCCACTCCTCCTCCATGTATTTACCCTATGTTCTCGTGATGCTCTCTGTCAGTGCCAGGGAGAAAGGAGGCCACTGGAGCTACCGGAACAAAGTTTGGGCTGTAATGGAGTCCTGCCACGAGGGGGAGGGGGAGCGGCTGTGATGACTGAGCTTAGTAGGGGACTGCTGTGACTACTTGGAAATGAGGGTTCTTGCTGTGACTACTGGGGATGTGACTGGTGCATATGCTGTTCCTCCGGAGGACACTGGCAGACATACGTTTTACTATTTGATATAACTGGGGGACTCTGTTCAGATTACTGGGGGGACAAATCCTAAAGTAATTCCATTCTTGGGTCTTCCCTGTGGCAGTGACAGATTCATGGATTTCAGATGACCAGGGCATTTTCTATAACGAGCACCTACCTGAACAGCCGGGTCCAGGATAGCCTGCAGGGCAGTCACATGTGTCGGGGGCCACACACACACCATAGTTCTGGCAGGGTGGGTTACACACAGCTACAAATACAATAAAAGCAAATTAGTGAATGAAATGAGTGTATAAGGGTCCGATCACAAGTCCACTGTTCTGGGTCCGCATCCGTTCTGCAATTTTCAATGGAGCGGCAAAAGATGCAGACAGCACACTGCAAAAGATAGAGCATGTCCTACTCTCCGTAATCGCGGACAAGTGGAGGCATTTCTATCATAGGGCCGGTCATGTGCAGTCCGCAAAATGCAGAACACACAAAGCCGTTATCCGTGTTTGGCAGGTCCGCAATTTGCAGACCGCAAAACACTTACGGAATAGACTCTCACGGGGTTTTCTAGGATTCATACTGATGGCCTACTGTCACGCTTTGGTGTGGAAGGGAAACACCACACCGAGCATAGGAGGGAAGGGGGGAACAGGGAGTCCTGACTGACTACCAGTACGAACAGACCCCAGAGGTAGGTGTGTTCATACGCAGGAATATCTAGCCCTATAGGAGCCTGGTACTAATGGCAGGGACCAGACTACCTGTTCCTCCAAAAGGAAGGACGAACAGGAGTCTCCATCAGGCCTAAAACAAACGAAATACAAAAGGGAAAGGAAAGACTTAACTTCAAAGTAGCAATTGAAGCACCAGGAACTCAGCCGAGATCCAACCACAATCTATTTAAAAGGTCTAAACAGAAGCTACAAACCGCACAGCATTGTGGGAGAAGCAACAATAAATAGAGAAGGTTAAATGACCCTAATAGCCACCCCTGGGAAAAGAAGTAGTGGCAAGCACCAGAAACAACACAGACGTCATTTGATACAAATGGAAAACATGTTAGATCAAACCACGTGTTGCCAGTCTCACCGATCTCCTGCCACCTGTCGTGGGAATGTCAGTGACACCTATTCTCAGGATAGGTAATCAATATCCGATCAGTAGGGGTCTGACTCCCGGTGCACCCGCCAATCAGCTGTATGAAGAGGATGAGGAGCTCTGTGTGCGCATAGGCCTCTTCCTAGGCATTCATTGGTCACATGGCCTAGTCGCAATTTAAAGGGAGTCTTTCACCCCAAATGTGCACTCTCTCACACTAACACCATTGCGTTGATAACAGTCCCCACATTAAAATCCTACTTACCATAAGGTTGTCAGTTGCATAGTTCGTCTAAAAAACACTTTTATTGTATATGTAAATCAGGGTCTGAAGGTGCCCAGGGGCGGCGTTCCAACGGCCGGTGCCCAGGCCCTGTGCTGATTTCCATGTGCAACCCCTCCCCTTTCACCCATTTGGCCCACCCTTTCTCTGGCTGATCACCTCCTTCTCTTCTTTTGAAATCCAGCGCCTGCGCCGATGACAGCCCTCTGATGCAGCGTCGGCTGGAGCATGACGTATGGGCCGGCGCATGCGCAATGTACTACCCATTACTGGCAGATGCCTCAGAGTATCCAGTGCGCATGCACCGGCCAGTATGTCACGCTCCAGCCGATGCTGCATCAGAGGGCTGTCATCGGCGCAGGCGCTGCATTTCAGAAGAAGAGGAGGTAATCAGCCAGAGAAAGGGCGGGCCAAATGGGTGAAAGGGGAGTTGTTGCACATGGAAATCAGCACGGGGCCTGGTCACCGGCCGTTGGAACGCCGCCCCTGGGCACCTTCAGACCCTGATTTACATATACAATAAAAGTGTTTTTTAGACGAACTATGCAACTGACAACCTTATGGTAAGTAGGATTTTAATGTGGGGACTGTTATCGACGCAATGGTGTTAGTGTGAGAGAGTGCACATTTGGGGTGAAAGACTCCCTTTAAGTGAACAGGGCTGAGCTGCAATACCAAGCACAGCCACTCTTCGATGGACAGCGCTGTGGTTGGCGAGCTGTGAGGAGGCTGCGGCGGTCACTAGAACTCTGGTAAACGCAGTGGCCTCCTCAGCTCATCGGTGGGGGTGCGGGAGTCCTGAAGATAGGACATCAGTATGAAAATCCCAGAATACCCCTTTAACCCTTTTTCAGTCATGTCACAATATTGTCATGACCGTATATGACATGAGCGAAGCTGCTGATGTGTGTGCGGAAGGGGCAGAATATACACCGCTGCAGATACATGAACCTCATGATACTGGACGGTTCTGGACAGTGGAGACATCAGCTCCTGTCCTGGTCTGGGAGATGATCCCTGCCGCCAGGTATCTGGCCTCCTTACGCTGGCACTTGGTGTGGTCATCAGAGCGGACGCTGAACCCCTTGTAGCAGCTGCAGTTATAGGAGCCCAAGACGTTCTGGCAAGTCTGCTGACAGCCTCCGCGGGTGAAGTCCGCACACTCATCCACATCTGCGAACAGAGAAGACGTGGAGGGTCGAATGGCAGAATCCTTACACAACGATTGATTTTCTCCAAAAATAAGACCACCACGATGTGCCATGACTGCAATTAATATCGTGATGATGGCGGTATGACATGTAGATAATACCGCGAATGTGTGCGATACGGTGTAACTGCACTCTGTATAACACTACTGTGACACTCCGACATGACACTGTGTTGTGGACCGTGATATACAACTTTACAGTACAGGAACTATTATATACCCTATAGAACTGGTACTATTATATAACTCTATGGTACTGGTACTATTATATAACTCTACAGTGCTGGTACTAATTATATAACTCTACAGTGCTGGTACTATTGAATAACCCAACAGTGCTGGTACTATTATATAACTCTACAGTGCTGGTACTATTATATAACCCTACAGTGCTGGTACTATTATATAACCTACAGTACTGGTACTATTGTATAACCCAACAGTGCTGGTACTATCTTATACCCTACAGTACTGGTACTATTATATAACCCTACAGTGTGGGTACTATTATATAACCCTACAGTGCTGGTACTATCATATAACTCTACAGTACTGGTACTATTATATAACCCTACAGTGCGGGTACTATTATATAACCCAACAGTGCTGGTAATATTATATAACTCTACAGTACTGGTACTATTATATAACCCTACAGTACTGGTACTATTATATAACCCTACAGTGCTGGTAATATTATATAACTCTACAGTACTGGTACTATTATATACCCTACAGTACTGGTACTATTATATAACCCTACAGTACTGGTACTATTATATAACTCTACAGTGCTGGTACTATTATTTAACCCTACAGTGCTGGTACTATTATATACCCTACAGTACTGGTACTATTATATAACTCTACAGTACTGGTCCTATTATATACCCTACAGTACTGATACTATTATATAACCCTACAGTGCTGGTACTATTATATAACACTACAGTGCTGGTACTATTATATAACCCTACAGTGCTGGTACTATTATATACCCTACAGTGCTGGTACTATTATATAATTCTACAGTACTGGTACTATTATATACCCTACAGTACTGGTACTATTATATAACCCTACAGTACTGGTACTATTATATAACTCTACAGTGCTGGTACTATTATATAACCCTACAGTACTGGTACTATTATATACCCTACAGTACTGGTACTATTATATAACTCTACTGTACTGGTACTATTATATACCCTACAGTGCTGGTACTATTATATAACCCTACAGTACTGGTACTATTATATAACTCTACAGTGCTGGTACTATTATATAACCCTACAGTACTGGTACTATTATATACCCTACAGTACTGGTACTATTATATAATCCTACAGTACTGGTACTATTATATAACCCTACAGTACTGGTACTATTATATAACCCTACAGTGCTGGTACTATTATATAACCCTACAGTGCTGGTACTATTATATAACCCTACAGTGCTGGTACTATTATATGACCCTACAGTGCTGGTACTATTATATAACTCTACAGTACTGGTACTATTATATAACCCTACAGTACTGGTACTATTATATAACTCTACAGTGCTGGTACTATCATATACCCTACAGTACTGGTACTATTATATAACCCTACAGTACTGGTACTATTATATAACCCTACAGTGCTGGTACTATTATATAACCCTACAGTGCTGGTACTATTATATAACTCTACAGTGCTGGTACTATTATATAACCCTACAGTGCTGGTACTATTATATAACCCTACAGTACTGGTACTATTATATAACTCTACAGTACTGGTACTATTATATAACCCTACAGTACTGGAACTATTATATAACTCTATAGTACTGGTACTATTATATACCCTACAGTGCTGGTACTATTATATAACCTACAGTACTGGTACTATTATATAACCCAACAGTGCTGGTACTATCTTATACCCTACAGTGCTGGTACTATTATATAACCCTACAGTGCTGGTACTATTATATGACTCTACAGTGCTGGTACTATTATATGACTCTAAAGTGCTGGTACTATTATATAACCCTACAGTGCTGGTACTATTATATAACTCTACAGTACTGGTACTATTATATGACTCTACAGTGCTGGTACTATTATATAACCCTACAGTGCTGGTACTATTATATAACCCTACAGTGCTGGTACTATTATATGACTCTACAGTGCTGGTACTATTATATGACTCTACAGTACTGGTACTATTATATAACCTACAGTACTGGTACTATTGTATAACCCAACAGTGCTGGTACTATCTTATACCCTACAGTACTGGTACTATTATATAACTCTACTGTACTGGTATTATTATATAACCCTACAGTGTGGGTACTATTATATAACCCAACAGTGCTGGTAATATTATATAACTCTACAGTGCTGGTACTATTATATAACCCTACAGTGCTGGTACTATTATATGACTCTACAGTACTGGTACTATTATATAACCTACAGTACTGGTACTATTGTATAACCCAACAGTGCTGGTACTATCTTATACCCTACAGTACTGGTACTATTATATAACTCTACTGTACTGGTACTATTATATAACCCAACAGTGCTGGTAATATTATATAACTCTACAGTACTGGTACTATTATATAACCCTACAGTACTGGTACTATTATATAACTCTACAGTGCTGGTACTATTATATACCCTACAGTACTGGTACTATTATATAACTCTACAGTACTGGTACTATTATATACCCTACAGTACTGGTACTATTATATAACTCTACAGTACTGGTACTATTGTATAACCCAACAGTGCTGGTACTATTATATAACTCTACAGTACTGGTGCTATTATATACAATACAGTGCTGGTACTATTATATAACCCTACAGTACTGGTACTATTATATAACCCTACAGTACTGGTACTATTATATAACCCTACAGTACTGGTACTATTATATAACTCTACAGTGCTGGTACTATTATATACCCTACAGTGCTGGTACTATAATATAACTCTACAGTACTGGTACTATTATATACCCTACAGTACTGGTACTATTATATAACCCAACAGTGCTGGTACTATTATATAACTCTACAGTGCTGGTACTATTATATAACCCTACAGTACTGGTACTATTATATACCCTACAGTACTGGTACTATTATATAACTCTACAGTACTGGTACTATTATATACCCTACAGTACTGGTACTATTATATAACTCTACAGTACTGGTACTATTGTATAACCCAACAGTGCTGGTACTATTATATAACTCTACAGTACTGGTGCTATTATATACCCTACAGTGCTGGTACTATTATGTACCCTACAGAGCTGGTACTATTATATACCCTACGTTTCTGGTACTATTATATACACTACAGTGCTGGTACAATTATATAACCCTACAGTGCTGGTACTATAATATAACTCTACAGTACTGGTACTATTATATAACTCTACAGTACTAGTACTATTATATACTCTTCAGTGCTGGAACTATTATATAACCCTAGAGTGCTGGTACAATTATATAACCCTACAGTGCTGGTACTATTATATAACTCTACAGTAGCTAGTACTATTATATACCCTACAGTGCTGGTACTAATATATAACCCTACAGTACTAGTACTATTATATACCTCTACAGTACTGGTACTATTATATAACTCTACAGTACTAGTACTATTATATACCCTACAGTGCTGGTACTATTATATAACCCAACAGTGCTGGTAATATTATATAACTCTACAGTGCTGGTACTATTATATACCCTACAGTGCTGGTACTATTATATACCCTACAGTACTGGTACTATTATATAACTCTACAGTGCTGGTACTATTATATACCCTACAGTGCTGGTACTATTATATACCCTACAGTGCTGGTACTATTATATACCCTACAGTGCTGGTACTATTATATAACCCTACAGTGCTGGTACTATTATATAACTCTACAGTACTAGTACTATTATATACTCTTCAGTGCTGGAACTATTATATAACTCTACAGTGCTGGTACTATTATATAACTCTACAGTACTGGTACTATTATATAACTCTACAGTGCTGGTACTATTATATATCCTACAGTACTGGTACTATTATATAACTCTACAGTACTGGTACTATTGTATAACCCAACAGTGCTGGTACTATTATATAACTCTACAGTACTGGTACTATTATATACCCATCAGTGCTGGTACTATTATATAACCCAACAGTGCTGGTACTATTATATAACTCTACAGTACTAGTACTATTATATAACCCTACAGTGCTGGTACTATTATATAACTCTACAGTGCTGGTACTATTATATAACCCAACAGTGCTGGTACTATTATTTAACTCTACAGTACTAGTACTATTATATACCCTACAGTACTAGTACTATTATATACCCTACAGTACTAGTACTCATTATATGTCTCTAAGCAGTGCTGGTACTATTATTTAACTCTACAGTGCTGGTACTATTATATAACTCTACAGTACTAGTACTATTATATACCCTACAGTACTTGTAATATCATATAACTCTTCAGTGCAGGTACTATTATGCATCTCTACAATACTGGTACCCAGTCCTTCCACCCATTCCCCCACTGTCTCACCATCACATGTCCTTCCATCACCACTAAGCTTATACCCTGCCCGACAGCTGCACTCAAAGCCGCCCGCCAGCCGATCACTGCACCGCTGCTCACAGCCGCCATTATTAACCCCACATGATGTGATATCTGGAGGAGGAAAAATAAGAAGACGCAGGTCAAGACGCACCACCAGGCAGAATAAAGGGTTCAATAAAACAAATGGTAAAAAATAAAACCACCGGCGTTCTCAGAGCAAGATCAGAAAGACAAAGAATATTCATCTATTAATCACACACAGTACGGAGAACATGGCGGTCTAATGACAGGATGGTGGCAGAGGGTATGGAGGGGCTGGTGACCTAATGACTGGATGATGTCACAGGATATGGAGGGGCTGGTGACCTAATGACTGGATGATGTCACAGGATATGGAGGGGCTGGTGACCTAATGACTGGATGATGTCACAGGATATGGAGGGGCTGGTGATCTAATGACTGGATGATGTCACAGGATATGGAGGGGCTGGTGACCAAATGACTGAATGATGTCACAGGATATGGAGGGGCTGGTGACCTAATGACTGGATGATGTCACAGGATATGGAGGGGCTGGTGACCTAATGACTGGATGATGTCACAGGATATGGAGGGGCTAGTGACCTAATGACTGGATAATGTATCAGGATATGGATGGGCTGGTGACCTAATGACTGGATGATGTCACAGAATATGGAGGGGCTGGTGACCTAATGACTGGATGATGTCACAGGATATGGAATGGCTGGTGACCTAATGACTGGATGATGTCACAGAATATGGAGGGGCTGGTGACCTAATAACTGGATGATGTCACAGGATATGGAATGGCTGGTGACCTAATAACTGGATGATGTCACAGGATATGGAATGGCTGGTGACCTAATGACTGGATGATGTCACAGAATATGGAGGGGCTGGTCACCTAATGACTGGATGATGTCACAGGATATGGAGGGGCTAGTGACCTAATGACTGGATAATGTATCAGGATATAGATGGGCTGGTGACCTAATGACTGGATGATGTCACAGGATATGGAGGGGCTGGTGACCTAATGACTGCATGATGTCACAGGATATGGAAGGGCTGGTGACCTAATGACAGGATGATGTCACAGGATATGGAAGGGCTGGTGACCTAATGACTGCATGATGTCACAGGATATGGAAGGGCTGGTGATCTAATGACTGGATGATGTCACAGGATATGGAGGGGCTGGTGATCTAATGACTGCATGATGTCACAGGATATGGAGGGGCTGGTGACCAAATGACTGGATGATGTCACAGGATATGGAGGGGCTGGTGATCTAATGACTGGATGATGTCACAGGATATGGAGGGGCTGGTGACCTAATGACTGGATGATGTCACAGGATATGGAGGGGCTGGTCACCTAATGACTGGATCGCGGCACATTGTATGGAGGGGCTGGTGACCTAATGACTGGATCGCGGCACATTGTATGCAGGGGCTGGTGACCTAATGACTGGATGATGTCACAGGATATGGAGGGGCTGGTGTCCTAATGACTGGAGTATGGGGCATGTGGGGATTGCACCCACTCTGCACCCACAATCACTCTGCAGGTGGCGATTATACTTCTCATCTGAACAGTTGCCACATCTTTTGTGTATTCATGGAAATGTAAAATTGCCATTCGATGATAAGATGCACCATTTTAGTCATGTGACCTGGGGGTTCGCATGGGTTGGTCAGCAGTCTGCATTATTATTCTATCTTCTCATTGTTACATTTTCACCTTTATATTTTTATATTGTTCTTAGTTATTATGGATTTTGAAGATGAGAAAGCTTCACTTTGACCTGAACCACACGGAAGACTCTTCATACTCACTAACACATGTCCACTGATCCCGGGCCAGAGCTTGGTGTGGGGGGCACAGACAGATGAACCCCCCTTCAGTGTTATTACAGGAGTGGGAGCAACCTCCGCTGTCGATCTTACACTCGTCGATATCTAAGAGAAATGAGATGAAGTAAGAGGAGACCCCCAGAGCCATCAAGCTCCATAGTCAGTAAAGACTCAAGAGCAAAAGCACACCCTGAATCTGATGGACGACAACTACCTCCTTCACCTCCATCACTTCCACCCTCAGGTCTCGGCCTTAGACACCAAATCTGTATAAATCTGAGAAAATATTTGGCAGATCAAAGCTGAAGATTCTGGTTTTGGTTGGAGTGTCTCTTTAATGTGACTAAGATTTAACTAAGAAACCAGCAGCATCAATGGCGCCTGGTCAAATTCTGACCCCCATTTCTTTACAGAACAATACAATACTATATTCTAACAAATTGAGTTCAAAGAAAGATAGGGCATACAACAGGCGTCTCTCAGGGACCTTCCACCAAAAGCCAACTATATCCCAATCCTGGTGAAACACAATAGACAATGATTCAGTTATTAATACAAAAAGTGATGGAACTGAGGACACCTTGTCTGGTGCCTGTCACACCAGCAGACACACCATCCAAAGGGTTTTTATATAAAATTACAATCAATTCAACCTAATGTCCCTCTTGACACTGTCTAGAGCCTTGTCCATGTCTAAATGAGACCAAGCAAATGTCCCCATCTTCTAGGCATGGTGGCTGTATACTGAGAATCCAGGTGTATCCTTCACCTTCCCAAAATAATGTGAGGGAAACGACTGGACACAGTGATCCTGAGCGTGAATCAATGGTCGTCCAGCTCATTCCATCTGAGGGGACCAAAAGTAGCCAATCAGCATGGAATGTCGTGAAGATGCAAGAAGTTCCAGATGGTACCTGTCGCATGACCACCTGACAGAGCTGTGGACTCGTAAGGCCACATGCAGGACAAACGGAGTACACATGCAGGATAAACGGAGGACACAATGCTGCAACTTCATTTTTGGTGAGCGGACAGCCCCTGTAAGATACTCCCTTAGGTTGGAATCAATGATATTGGTGATATACTCTCTCTATTCCTTTGGGATATAAAATCTACAACAAATTCTATATCACAAGAAAACCGTGCTCTGCTGAACCCAAAATATCTAGGAAAAAATTGTATTCATATAAGATTGCATCTCCATGCATGTGTCCTCCGTTTATCCTGCATGTGTCCTCCGTTTATCCTGCATGCGTCCTCCGTTTATCCTGCATGCGTCCTCTGTTTATCCTGCATGCGTCCTCAGTTTATCTTGCATGCGTCCTCCGTTTATCCTGCATGTGTCCTCTGTTTATGCTGCATGTCTCCTCTGTTTATCCTGCATGTGTCCTCCGTTTATCCTGCATGCGTCCTCCGTTTATCCTGCATTTCTCCTCCGTTTATCCTGCATGCGTCCTCCGTTTATCCTGCATGCGTCCTCCGTTTATCCTGCATGCGCCCTCCGTTTATCCTGCATGCGTCCCTCCGTTTATCCTGCATGTGTCCTCAGTTTATCCTCCATGTCTCCTCCGTTTATACTGCATGTCTCCTCTGTTTATACTGCATGTCTCCTCCGTTTATCCTCCATTTCTCCTCCCTTTATCCTGCATGTGTCCTCCGTTTATCCTCCATTTCTCCTCCCTTTATCCTGCATGTGTCCTCCCTTTATCCTGCATGTGTCCTCCCTTTATCCTGCATGTGTCCTCCCTTTATCCTGCATGTGTCCTTCCTTTATCATACATGTGTCCTCCCTTTATCCTGCATGCACACTGCCTCTGTTGCTCATATGTGGTTCTATATCAACATGCCCGGTCTTATGCATGCACCTCATGTAGGACTGCAGACTGGGTGGTGAGTGTGCATCATCTCTGGAGTGTCTGTGGCCTGTGAATATTTTTGTTTAAGATGATCAGACTGGATGGGTTTTGGTGGAAACTAACCGATCCCACCTACAAACAACGTAAAGGGAGTCTGTCACCAACTTCCTGTCAGCTTTAAATACCACGCTGTAGCTCACACACATAGATAACACATGGGACCTTTTTTTGCCACTTCTGTAGCTGCAATGTTCCAAAAATGAAGTTTACACCATATGCTAATGGTGTTGGCAGGTGCCCAGGCCCCCCAAGTTACTCGGTGAAAACTCCTCCCCCTTATTGCAGTTCGACTCCCTTTAAGCTCTCCATAACACGCTGTGGCGGCGTTCTAGCCCGTGCCCTCCTGAGGACGCCGGTTTATCTGCCGAAACTCACCGTTCCCACCACCAGGGATAGACCTGACTGTGAAGCAGAGTCTGCCGGGGGCCTCAAACTCCCCAATTACAAACCACTGGGGCTGAAAAGAGTTTAACTCCTTAGTGATCGGCTTGTTTTGGGTCTTTTTCTTTTTTCATGTTGTTATTGTTGTATTCTAAGAGCTATAATTTTTTTTATTAGTTTTTTTTACAGCTTTTACCGTGTGGAACAAACTGGGTGATAATTGTATAGTTTGGGTCTTTATGGGTGTAGTGATACCAGGTATGTGGAGGGGTTATTATGTTTTTTTCTTTCCATTAAAAAGCATTTTTTCAATTAAAAAAAATTTGAGTTTTTTGTTTGTTTTTTAAAACCTGAATTCTTTAATACCAGTCACTTTCATAATACACTGTACTGCTTATGTAGTACAATGTCAGGTTGCGTCTCTTGCATGACCTGATAGTCATATACAGAGGGCCGAGCTTCATTGGACACCTGGCTGCCATGTACAGATATCGGCATCCCCAATCTCATTCACAGTGGTGCCGAGAGGGAGTCCCTGCGCTCTAAAACCACTTACATGTCACGGTCGTTATTAACTGCAGCATCTAAGGCAGGCATTCTCAAACTGCGGCCCTCCAGCTGTTGCAAAACTACAACTCCCAGCATGCCCAAACAGCCTACAGGTATCAGCCTACAGCAGGGCATTGTGGGAGTTGTAGTTTTACAACAGCTGGAGGGCCGCAGTTTGAGGATGCCTGATCTAAGGGATTAAATGTCAACCATTCTGCCAGTCCAGGCCATTAGAGTAGGAGCCGGCTGCCATAAGTGAGCCGAGCTCCTGATTCAGCACTTAGACTAGGCCAGCCATAAAAATGCGTAATGGCAGTCACTGAGGGGTAGA
The DNA here is from genome assembly GCA_033119425.1 of Bufotes viridis. Lineage (NCBI taxonomy): Eukaryota > Metazoa > Chordata > Amphibia > Anura > Bufonidae > Bufotes > Bufotes viridis. The sequence goes on along the minus strand of CM065593.1, from coordinate 6,197,380 downwards.
TGTGTGACGGGGCGGCGCCTCACTGGACTCTTTCCACTGGGATCATCTACTTGTATATACAGCATCTGAGTGAGAAGCTGGAGGAGATCATTCTGGGAGCTACAACTTTAGGTACTGGCTGATGAAGCTGTGAGATGCAGTTTTAAGAGGTTTTCCAGTGAAAAACAACATGCTTGCCTGACAGCTGATCCCAGTGATCAAGGACTCGGTGGGACTGAAACGTTGGCCTTGATTGTGTTGATGCTGGATGGGTGAATAAAGAAGTTGCAGTTTAATTGCATGTACCCCTATGTTTTTTTTAGATATTGCCAAAAGAAGTGGCTGCAGGCCATAAAACATAAAAAAACAATACTCACCTCCACCGATCCCCTTTTCAATGTTGCTCATGTCCTTGCTCATCTCTAATGTTGAGCGAACTTGTTTTTTAAGTTTTGCGTCCAAAGTTTGGGTTCGGGTTATCGAAGAATCCCGTTATGGATTCCAAATTCCGTTATGGTCCATAATAGGATTCTTCGATTACCCGAACCCGAACTTTGGACGCAGAACTTAAAACACAAGTTCGCTCAACACTACTCATCTCTACTTTCCACATACAGGAAATGCCCAATCAGCCACTCACTGGCCACAGTGGTGAAACACCTCAACCAATGATTGGCAGGGTAGGCATTTCCTGTGTGTCGAGATGGGAGCAGGAAGTACAGAGGAGCAGGGACCTGAGCAGCACTGGAACAGTTGAGATGAGTGTCAACATTTTGAGTTCACTGGAACCACTTTTGTTTTACTGGAAACCCCCTTTACAAGCGCCTGGAAGAGCCTAAGTTGATGAAGGCCGAAACACATTTATTATTCTGAGATATCGATGTTATATAATAAAGAATACTTAAATTGAAGACTCTAAGCGCTTGCTGGGACTTCTTGTACTACGTCCTGGAATTCCTTCCTTCTCGTGCCGGCGAGCACAGGGATCGAGTGCTGACTACCTTTCTATTTGGAAGAGCCTAACAGGCATACTGCTGGCAGACACAGGGGTGTTTTTAAGTTCTTGGGTCAAAGTGGTGCCAATGGGATGATAGAAGGAGCCCCCTCCGTCTTCCTAGCCACTTAGATGCCTCGGTCAATATTGAGTGTAAATATGTGGGGATACATGACCAGGATTGGAGTTATCTCTAACCCCATCCATTGCAGCTGGGTATGACCGCACCATCACCACGCCATAGAAGTATAGCTCTACGATGGATGGTAGATGGTATCAAGGGGTTAAATAGCGCTGGCTGACAAAAGTGGGTTTTGGTGGCTGCAAATAAAATAGAAATGATCAACTGTGTCTGCACACAGTGCACAGTAACCTGAATAGATGGTGCGTGCACATCGCCCCCTGGTGGTGGCGAACAGCTGCTAAGATTTTGACATCTGTGCCTGTAGTACATAGCAAAGGGGTTTTGTTTTCTTTGGACCCATGTCAAGAATGTTATGAAAATTGTTTTCTTTGGACCCATGTCAAGAATGTTATGAAAATTTCCCACTACTGTTTTTTAGGTAAAACATCTAAGAATTAGTGTTAAAGCAATTTTCTCCTGCTCATATTTTCTAGCATTCCCTGCTGGTTTAGGGTCTTTACCGATCTTCGTACTGTTTGATCCTTCAATAATTTCTATTATTTCTATTGGTTCCTTCCCACTCATGGACGCTCATGTTCCTTCCCACTCATGGATGCTCCATTACCTGGTTATGAGCAGCTTACTTACCCACACACTGACGTTGATCCACGTGTAACTGAAAGCCCTTCCGACACAAACACTGGTAGGACCCTTCTGTGTTTCTACACATCTGCTGGCAATTCCCATTCTCTGTCTGACACTCATCAATATCTAATAGAAAGATAAAAGGAAAGCGTGAGTTCTATGACAACCACTAGGGGGCAACCACAGCCCAAGCTCAAAAACATCTGTTCAAAAACACTACTAGAAGACATCTTCTACTGCATGTTCACTGTTTGGTCCTTACCTGTACAGTTCTTTTCATTGGGCAGAAGATGAAATCCCTGGTGGCACTGACACTGAAAGCTGCCGACCTGGTTCACACACAGCTGCTCACAGCTCCCATTATCCAAAGAACACTCATCAATATCTGATACATAAAGGAAAGTACACAAGTCAGGTTACTAGTCAATGACAGCATTCATCTTGAGCTGAAGCTACCAGTAATGGATCCAGGAGATGAAAAATGTCATTGAGGAGAAATGAAGGACAAGGCAGCAGGTCAGAGGACTCGAGTAGAGGGCACTCGGGGGTTCCTCCAGGGTGGAAACTGCAACAATGGGAAGAGAAAGAAAGGCCAAGCTGGTTAAATACAGTCACTGAAAAAACAAAACTTCATGCACCAAGAAGGAGTTGATATTTAAGTGACTAAAGAGTTAGAGGAATGGAGAAGCTTATTGAGAAAACTGTACAACTGACAGGAGGCTCTATGACTCTGTTGGCCACCTCTAGTCTGGATACAAGATGAGATACGGCCTATAACCTGGATACAAGATGAGATACGGCCTATAACCTGGATACAAGATGAGATACGGCTCTAGCCTGGATATAAAATGAGGTCTGGCCTCTAGCCTGAATAACAGATGAGATACGGTCTCTAGTCTGGATACAAGATAAGATACAGCCTCTAGCCTGGATACAAGATGAGATACAGCCTTTAGCTTAGATCCAAGATGATATACGGCCTCTAGCCTGGAGACAAGATGATATACAGCCTCTAGCCTGGATACAAGATGAGATATACCATCTAGCATTGATACAAGATTAGATACATCCTCTAGACTGGATACAAGATGAGATATGGCCTTTAGCCTGGATACAAGATGTGATATACCCTCTAGCCTGGATACAAGATGAGATATACCCTCTAGCCTGGATATAAGATGAGATACAACCTCAAGCCTGGATACAAGATAAGAGACAGCCTCTAGCCTGGATACAAGATGCGATATACCCTCAAGCTTGGATACAAGATGAGAAACATCCCCTAGCCTGGATACAAGATGAGATACAGCCTCTAGCTTGGATACAAGATGAGAAACATCCTCTAGCCTGGATACAAGATGAGATAAGGTCTCTAGCTTGGATACGAGATGAGATACAGCCTCTAGCCTGGATACAAGATGAGATACGGCCTCTAGTCTGGATACAAGATTAGATATAGCCTCTAGGATGGATACAAGATGAGATACAGCCTCTAGTCTGAACAGAAGATGAGATACAGCATCTAGCCTGGATACAATATAAGATGCGGTCTCTAGTCTGGAGACAAGATGAGATACAGCCTCTAGCCTGGATACAAGGTGAGATACGGTCTCTAGCCTGGATACAAGTTGAGATACATCCTCTAGCCTGGATACAAGATGTGATATACCCTCTAGCCTGGATACAAGATGAGATACAGCCTCTAGCCTGGATACAAGATAAGATACATCCTCTAGCCTGGATAAAAGATGAGATACAGCCTCTAGCCTGGATACAAGATAAGATACATCCTCTAGCCTGGATAAAAAATAAGATACAGCCTCTAGCCTGGATAACAGATGAGATACAGCCTCTAGCCTGGATACAAGATGAGATACAGCCTCTAGCCTGGATACAAGATGAGATATACCCTCTAGCCTGGATACAAGATGAGATACATCCTCTAGCCTGGATACAAGATGAGATACTGTCTCTAGCCTGGATACAAGATGAGATACAGCCTCTAGCCTAGATACAAGATGAGATATACCCTCTAGCCTGGATACAAGTTGAGATACATCCTCTAGCCTGGATACAAGATGAGATACTGGCTCTAGCCTGGATACAAGATGAGATACAGCCTCTAGCCTGGATACAAGATGAGATATACCCTCTAGCCTGGATACAAGTTGAGATACATCCTCTAGCCTGGATACAAGATGAGATACGGTCTCTAGCCTGGATACAAGATGAGATACAGCCTCTAGCCTGGATACAAGATGAGATACAGATTCTTATCTGGATACAAGATGAGATACAGCCTCTAGCCTGGATACAAGATGAGTTACGGCCTCTAGCCTGGATACAAAATGAGATACAGCCTCTAGCCTGGATACAAGATAAGATACAGCCTCTAGACTGGATAAAAGATGAGATACGGCCTCTAATCTGGATACAAGATGAGATACAGCCTCTAGCATGGATAAAAGATGGGATAGGGCCTCTAATCTGGATACAAGATTAGATACAGCCTCTAGCCTGGATACAAGATGAGATACAGCCTCTAGTCTGAACACAAGATGAGATACAGCCTCTAGCCTGGATGAAAGATGAGATACAGCTTTTAGCCTGGATACAAGATGAGATACAGCCTCTAGCCTGGAGACAAGATGAGATACGGCCTCTATCCTGGATCCAAGATGAGCTACGTCCTCTAGCCTGGATACAAGATGAGATACAGCCTCTAGCCTGTATGCAAGATGAGATACGGCCTCTGGCTTAGATACAACATGAGATACAGCCTCTAACCTGGATACAAGATGAGATACGGCCTCCAGTCTGGATACAAGATGAGATACGGCTCTTGTCTGGATACAAGTTGAGATACAGCCTCTAGCCTGGATACAAGATGAGTTACGGCCTCTAGCCTGGATACAAGATGAGAAACTGCCTCTAGCCTGAACACAAGATGAGATACAGCCTCTAGCCTGGATGCAAAATGAGATACAGCTTCTAGCCTTGATACAAGATGAGATACAGCCTCTAGCCTGGATGCAAGATGAGATACAGCCTCTATCCTGGATACAAGATGAGTTACGGCCTCTAGCCTGGATACAAGATGAGATACAGCCTCTAGCCTGGATACAAGATGAGATACGTTCTCTGGCCTAGATACAACATGAGATACGGCCTCTAGCCTGGATACAAGATGAGATACGGCCTCCAGCCTGGATACAAGATGAGATACTGTTGGGCATTGAGGCATACAGGTTCCTGTATCCTGCGGCACATTTGCCAGAGATGTTGGCCCTGTAGATCCTGCACACTCATAGGTTGGCTGGCATACCATTTGGTCCAATAAATTCTGGACTGGTGATTAATCTGGTGACTGGGCAGCTAATCAAGTGTTGTAATCTGGAGGAGACTTTCCTGGGACACCCTTGCTGTGTTTGGGCGAGCATTATATTGCTGAAAAATGCTAGTTGAAAGTCCTGCAATGAGAGGAACACATGTGGCAGCAGTGTCCCTCATTTCACTACTAGGTGTGACTGACTGTCATATACAATAGTTCCCCAGAACATCACATCAGCAATGGGGCAGAGTGTTGCTCCCCTGCAAAAGAAAGATTTAAGAGCTAACCACGAGGCCTCCATACTCCAACTCGACCGTTGTGGGAACCCAAACAGAACCTGGATCCATCATCATCTGGATCCTTAGACAGCGGTGTAATGAAGGAGCCGCCTGTGTCCAGATAGTGGAAAACAAAACTGAGAGAGCTGCTCATGATTGGCGGTGAATGAAACAAATCTCTCTATTGGTCCTCTGTCTGGGCCATCCAGAGCCTGTTTGCAGTCTGTGTGCCCTCCTATGACCATGGCTCCCAACACCTCCTAACAGCTAGGTCAGAACAGCCTAGATGGCAGGCAATTCATCTAAGCAATTCATTCTGTTTCTCCCAGACCAATGATGTGTTTCCTCAAAGTCTGTCAACTGGACAAAATTTGTAATGTGCATCGTAGAGGCTTGTGTTGCAGTCAACAATCTTTCACTAAGAGGTACACTGCCCAAAAGTAGCCCCTGAGAGCCTTTTTATAAGGCAGCAAAGGAAGCGCTTTTATGGGCTCTTGTGGAAAGACCTAGTGTCTACTTACACCACACCGACAGTACTGCAGGATGAGTTCTGGAGACAGCATTTTTTTCCAGTAAGTCTCGTCTGTGGAAGGTTTGGGAATGCCATTGCCATGTTATACAATGCTGAGTACAAGTGTTTATTGAGTTTTCCATGTCTATGGTCTAATGACACAGGTTGCTGGAGTGATCCACAGAAAGAATGGGCCCTAAGAGCATTTGCAATTAAGTGAAGAATCCACTACACCAGAAAACACATTGATATCAAGCCTTGGACACATCTAGTGCCTAGTGTCAGGTTCCATTCATATGAGGTCTCAAGTCATTGAATTTGGTGAACGGAGCATTAGTCTGTTTCCTGTTTACGTAGGTCCCATGATATAACATTTTCAAGTCCTCGTTCATGCGTTTGGGTATCTCAGGACATTACAGCAGGGACTTGCTTAGGTCTTCAGGAGGTCATCTAAGATGAGTACATGAGAGATCGGTCTGTAGTCGGAGCGGTGAAAGGTTTTAATATGCGATGTTGAATGTCTGATGAGGAAACGTTAACCCTGATATATATGGTATGAGTAATCTCTCAGAGAAAGTCTGTAGGGTGTAGAGAATGTCCTTACAACACAAAGCTTGGATGGAACTGGACCAATGTACAGAGGCTAGGGTAGAAGTCTTGGATGCAATTTTCCTCTGACGTGATTCAAGGGATCCTCATAATATTATGTTGTATCTTTTGGCTGAGTGTGGGAGTTGTCAGTATGTAAATCTCTAGGATCTCAAGTCAAGGAGCAGCTATTGTATTTATGGTAGGGTTAGAAAGTTAAGGAATATGACCTTGTTTAAGCTATGAATACATTTCCAGCAAGAAGATGCCACAGGTTATCAGAAAGAAATGTCCCTGGCATCCATACATCTCACATCTCTCCACAGAGAAACACTCATTGGGACGATAGGCAGCCATCTTGTCTATGGCCACATTAGTAGATGACCAGAGAGTGGGGGGTGATGGTAGTCTCCATCTGCTGAATTCCTAGTAAACATTCCACAACATTCACAGGGTTCATTGGCTTCTTAAACCCTCACCATAGCAGCTGTAGCCATCTCCGTTGAACCCTTGATAGCATTGGCAGAAGTATGAGCCGATAACGTTACCGCAGCGGGCATTGGTGTCACAGCCGTGTCTCCCAGAGGCGCATTCATTCTCATCTACGAAAAACAGAATGGGTGTAAATGTCGGACCTTGAATGACGAGATGTGAGTCGTTATGATGAGAGGTGATGAGAGTGACCACATGTGATTGTATATCCAGTACAGACCTTTACAATAGGTTCCGTTGCCTAGAAAACCAGCCTGGCAGCCACAGCGGAAGCTTCCCACCACATTCTCACAAACTCCAATCCCAGAACAGATGTTGGAGTTCTCCTTACATTCGTCCACATCTGAGGGAACAGACACAAGTAAAGAGCTGGTCATAACGCTGCATACTTATCATTCTTGTCATGGCGGTCTAGAACTGTCTCTTCTGTAAAGACGGAATGAGTTCTCCAATTAAATAACTTAGAGTACTAGGAGATCCGTCTGACAGGGCCAACGATCTGACCATGTCTGGCCTGAGTTCTTTGGACGATGTCCCCTGAGCTATATCTGACCTTCAACGATCTGCTCTCTGGACCATCAGTCACTCACCAATGCAGGAAAGTCCTGATTCCTGGAATCCTGCATGACAACTGCAGCGATAACTCCCATCATTGTTCACACAAAGGTTCCCCAACTCGCGAAGACACCGATCTTCAAAAGCGCACTCATCTATATCTGTCCAAAAACAACACAACAGTGACTGCAGAGCATTGCACCCTTCATGATGGATATCACCCAGCTCTGGAGCTTGTGTCACCTAACACAAGTTCCGCACTCACCAACACAGTGTTTCCTGTCCAACCCAAAGACAAAGCCCTCGTCACAGCTGCAGCTGAAAGATCCAATGGAGTTGTGGCAGGTGGAATGTGGGGGGCAGGCCTGGAGCCCCGTTATCTCAGCCACGTGACATTCATCCACATCTGTAGGAATAAGAACACATTCTGCTCAGTAATGCTCAGGCTATAGAGGCAGAATATTACCTGCTATGTGATCCCTACGGTCCTGTGTTCAATGCCAGAAGATACCCCTAAAGCTGTAATACATGGTAGATCTGCAGTCAGTCCATACACTATATCTACTGCACCATGAAATACTAGACGTCAGACGGATCCCCAACACTCACTATCTCCCTGACTGCTCTTCACTCCTCCCCTTGCCCCACCCACACTTACTCTTAAAGGAGAACTCCATGCAGGTCATAAAGAGACTGGCATGATTCTACTCCAAGCCCAAGATGTTTCTGCAGCAGCTGAGGTGTATTGTAAAATACAATGTGCAAGCTAAAGTAGATTACAGGTCATCGTATCTTGAATCTCATTTAGCCTCTGACTAAATCTTAAAATGAAGATGTTCCTGATTTTGCATTGAGAGAACAAGAAGAGAACAGTGACAATATATCCAAAATACAACTCACCAAATAGTATCTGGAAAATTAGAATACCGATGCAAAACCACCATTACATTTTTGAAAAACAGCTGATAACTACAATAGACTGTATTCTCCTGTCCTACAGTCATCCTCTCCCCTGAAATGGCTGATAACAGGGGCAATAGACTGTATTCTCCTCTCCTACAGTCATCCTCTCCCCTGAAATGGCTGATAACAGGGGGCAATAGACTGTATTCTCCTGTCCTACAGTTATCCTCTCCCCCTGAAATGGCTGATAACAGGGGGCAATAGATTGTATTCTCCTGTCCTACAGTCATCCTCTCACCTGTAATGGCTGATAAAAGGGGGCAATAGACTGTATTCTCCTGTCCTACAGTCATCCTCTCCCCTGAAATGGCTGATAACAGGGGGCAATAGACTGTGTTCTCCTGTCCTACAGTCATCCTCTCCCCTGAAATGGCTGATAACAGGGGGCAGTAGATTGTATTCTCCTGTCCTACAGTCATCCTCTCACCTGTAATGGCTGATAAAAGGGGGCAATAGACTGTATTCTCCTGTCCTACAGTCATCCTCTCCCATGAAATGGCTGATAACAGGGGGCAATAGACTGTGTTCTCCTGTCCTACAGTCATCCTCTCCCCTGAAATGGCTGATAACAGGGGGCAATAGACTGTATTCTCCTGTCCTACAGTCATCCTCTCCCCTGAAATGGCTGATAACAGGGGACAATAGATTGTATTCTCCTGTCCTACAGTCATCCTCTCCCCTGAAATGGCTGATAACAGGGGGCAATAGACTGTATTCTCCTGTCCTACAGTCATCCTCTCCCCTGAAATGGCTGATAACAGGGGCAATAGACTGTATTCTCCTGTCCTACAGTCATCCTCTCCCCTGAAATGGCTGATAACAGGGGCAATGGGCTGTATTCTCCTGTCCTACAGTCATCCTCTCCCCTGAAATGGCTGATAACAGGGAGCAATAGACTGTATTCTCCTGTCCTACAGTCATCCTCCCCTGAAATGGCTGATAACAGGAGGCAATGGACTGTATTCTCCTGTCCCGCTGAAATGGCATTAACAGGGGCAATGGACTGTGTTCTCCTGTCCTGCAGTCATCCTCTCCCCTGAAATGGCTGATAACAGGGGGCAATGGGCTATATTCTCCTGTCCTACAGTCATCCTCTCCCTGAAATGGCTGATAACAGGGGACCAATAGATTAGTATTCTCCCTGTCCTACAGTCATCCTCTCCCTGAAATGGCTGATAACAGGGAGCAATAGACTGTGTTCTCCTGTCCTACAGTCATCCTCTCCCCTGAAATGGCTGATAACAGGGGCAATAGACTGTATTCTCCTGTCCTACAGTCATCCTCTCCCTGAAATGGCTGATAACAGGGGCAATAGACTGTATTCTCCTGTCCTACAGTCATCCTCTCCCCTGAAATGGCTGATAACAGGGGCAATAGACTGTATTCTCCTGTCCTACAGTCATCCTCTCCCTGAAATGGCTGATAACAGGGGGCAATAGACTGTATTCTCCTGTCCTACAGTCATCCTCTCCCCTGAAATGGCTGATAACAGGGGGCAATAGACTGTATTCTCCTGTCCTACAGTCATCCTCTCCCCTGAAATGGCTGATAACAGGGGCAATAGACTGTATTCTCCTGTCCTACAGTCATCCTCTCCCCTGAAATGGCTGATAACAGGGGGCAATAGACTGTATTCTCCTGTCCTACAGTCATCCTCTCCCCTGAAATGGCTGATAACAGGGGGCAATAGACTGTATTCTCCTGTCCTACAGTCATCTCTCTCCCCTGAAATGGCTGATAACAGGGAGCAATAGACTGTATTCTCCTGTCCTACAGTCATCCTCTCCCCTGATATGGCTGATAACTGGGGGCAATAGACTGTATTCTCCTGTCCTACAGTCATCCTCTCCCCTGAAATGGCTGATAACAGGGGGCAATAGACTGTATTCTCCTGTCCTACAGTCATCCTCTCCCCTGAAATGGCTGATAACAGGAGGCAATAGACTGTATTCTCCTGTCCTACAGTCATCCTCTCCCCTGATATGGCTGATAACAGGGGGCAATAGACTGTGTTCTCCTGTCCTACAGTCATCCTCTCCCCTGAAATGGCTGATAACAGGGGGCAATAGACTGTATTCTCCTGTCCTACAGTCATCCTCTCCCCTGATATGGCTGATAACAGGGGGCAATAGACTGTATTCTCCTGTCCTACAGTCATCGTCTCCCCTGATATGGCTGATAACAGGGGGCAATAGACTGTGTTCTCCTGTCCTACAGTCATACTCTCCCCGGCTGATAACAGGGGGTTATAGATTGTATTCTCCTGTCCTACAGTCATCCTCTCCGCTGAAATGCCTGATAACAGGGGGCAATAGACTGTATTCTCCTGTCCTACAGTCATCCTCTCCCCTGAAATGGCTGATAACAGGGGGCAATAGATTGTATTCTCCTGTCCTACAGTCATCCTCTCCCCTGAAATGGCTGATAACAGGGGGCAATAGACTGTATTCTCCTGTCCTACAGTCATCCTTTCCCCTGAAATGGCTGATAACAGGGGGCAATAGATTGTATTCTCCTGTCCTACAGTCATCCTCTCCCCCTGAAATGGCTCATAACAGGGGGCAATAGACTGTATTCTCCTGTCCTACAGTCATCCTCTCCCCTGAAATGGCTGATAACAGGGGGCAATAGACTGTATTCTCCTGTCCTACAGTCATCCTCTACCCTGAAATGGCTGATAACAAGGAGCAATAGACTGTATTCTCCTGTCCTACAGTCACCCTCACCCCTGAAATGGCTGATAACAGGGGGCAATAGACTGTATTCTCCTGTCCTACAGTCATCCTCTCCCCCTGAAATGGCTGATAACAGGAAGCAATAGACTGTATTCTCCTGTCCTACAGTCATCCTCTCCCCTGAAATGGCTGATAACAGGGGGCAATAGACTGTATTCTCCTGTCCTACAGTCATCCTCTCCCCTGAAATGGCTGATAACAGGGAGCAATAGATTGTATTCTCTTGTCCTACAGTCATCCTCTCCCCTGAAATGGCTGATAACAGGGGGCAATAGACTGTATTCTCCTGTCCTACAGTCATCCTCTCCCCTGAAATGGCTGATAACAGACAGCAATAGACTGTATTCTCCTGTCCTACAGTCATCCTCTCCCCTGAAATGGCTGATAACAGGGGGCAATAGATTGTATTCTCCTGTCCTACAGTCATCCTCTCCCCTGAAATGGCTGATAACAGGGGGCAATAGACTGTATTCTCCTGTCCTACAGTCATCCTTTCCCCTGAAATGGCTGATAACAGGGAGCAATAGATTGTATTCTCCTGTCCTACAGTCATCCTCTCCCCTGAAATGGCAGATAACAGGGAGCAATAGACTGTATTCTCCTGTCCTACAGTCATCCTCTCCCCTGAAATGGCTGATAACAGGGAGCAATAGGTTGTATTCTCCTGTACTACAGTCATCCTCTCCCCTGAAATGGCTGATAACAGGGAGTAAGAGACTGTATTCTCCTGTCCTACAGTCATCCTCTCCACTGAAATGGCTGATAACAGGGGGCAATAGGCTGTATTCTCCTGTCCTACAGTCATCCTCTCCCCTGAAATGGCTGATAACAGGGAGCAATAGATTGTATTCTCCTGTCCTACAGTCATCCTCTCCCCTGAAATGGCTGATAACAGGGAGCAATAGACTGTATTCTCCTGTCCTACAGTCATCCTCTCCCCTGAAATGTCTGATAACAGGGGGCAATAGATTGTATTCTCCTGTCCTACAGTCATCCTCTCCCCTGAAATGGCTGATAACAGGGAGCAATAGACTGTATTCTCCTGTCCTACAGTCATCCTCTCCCCTGAAATGACTGATAACAGGGGGCAATAGATTGTATTCTCCTGTCCTACAGTCATCCTCTCCCCTGAAATGGCTGATAACAGGGGGCAATAGATTGTATTCTCCTGTCCTACAGTCATCCTCTCCCCTGAAATGGCAGATAACAGGGAGCAATACACTGTATTCTCCTGTCCTACAGTCATCCTCTCCCCTGAAATGGCTGATAACAGGGAGCAATAGACTGTATTCTGCTGTCCTACAGTCATCCTCTACCCTGAAATGGCTGATAACAGGGGGCAATAGACTGTATTCTCCTGTCCTACAGTCATCCTCTCCCCTGAAATGGCTGATAACAGGGGGCAATAGATTGTATTCTCCTGTCCTACAGTCATCCTCTCTCCTGAAATGGCTGATAACAGGGAGCAATAGACTGTATTCTCCTGTCCTACAGTCATCCTCTCCCCTGAAATGGCTGATAACAGGGGGCAATAGACTGTATTCTCCTGTCCTACAGTCATCCTCTCCCCTGAAATGGCTGATAACAGGGGGCAATAGACTGTATTCTCCTGTCCTACAGTCATCCTCTCCCCTGAAATGGCTGATAACAGGGAGCAATAGACTGTATTCTCCTGTCCTACAGTCATCCTCTCCCCTGGAATGGCTGATAACAGGGGGCAATAGATTGTAGTCTCCTGTCCTACAGTCATCCTCTCCCCGGCCTGAAATGGAGGATGTCTTTCTTGTAAGTAAGAAGAGATAGATGGTACAGGAGAGAAAAGTATAACGTCACCTTAGCCCCACCTACAAACAAAAATGTGGCATTATGAGGACCTCCGTCACACTTCTTATTTGGTGATTGTTAGACTGTGGGAGGTCAGCCATCCCTTGAAGCTGCTGCCTGTCTGTGTTCTTTACCAGCAGCAGATTCAGGGGAGTTATGTTTTTCTATATGATCCTTTGCTCTATATATGTACGGAGGTGTATAAACTCCAATTTAAATGTGCCTGTTTTTCATCTTCAGGTCACATTTGGGTGCACCTGCTAGGCCTTGGGCTATATCAGTCAGTCTTGGGTAGGGCTCATAGACACCTCCCACCTCCCATTGCAAGCATGGCTACATGCTGGAGGTAACAGAGGAGATGTTTGTGAGTCGTCCTAATGCTCCTGTAATTGCCCACTGGCCCCTGATATCGCCCATATGGCGCAGGTAGGTGAGTGTTAGGGCCCTTGGGCTACTTGAGAGACCTTGACGCTGGTGCCCGAGGCTTAAGACATGTCCTCCTAGTAGGATATGTCGAACTAACTCTCAATTTTTAACATCAGTGTGAGGGTTTAGTGTGACGGCAGTGTGCACCTATCTCTGGTTCTGTGTTTGTTCTGAATTCTTGCCACATCCACATAAATTTCATCTTATGTAGGATGTCCATTGTGGTACTTGTAGTCCGTTGCTGGCATCATCCATTGTATGCATTTTTTGCTGGTGATTGCCATTAGCAACGGACTACAAGTGCAGGATGTGCTCCACTATAGAAATGCACAACTGCATATGGGTATGAGCGCATCCTGCTTTCTTATCACCACATTTTTTGATGGTTTATATACACAGCATTTACAACAGACTATGGACTGACTGCAGCATTTACACCAGACTATGGACTGACTGCAGCATTTACAACAGACTATGGAATGACCGCAGCATTTACACCAGCCTATGGAATGACTGCAGCATTTACAACAGACTATGGACTGACTGCAGCATTTACACCAGACTATAGACTGACCACAGCATTTACAACAGACTATGGAATGACTGCAGCATTTACACCAGACTATGGAATGACTGCAGCATTTACACAAGACTATGGACTGACTGCAGCATTTACACTAGACTATTGACTGACCGCAGCATTTACACCAGACTATGGACTGACTGCAGCATTTACACTAGACTATGGACTGACTGCAGCATTTATACCTAGACTATGGACTGACTGCAGCATTTATACCTGACTATGGACTGACTGCAGCATTTATACCTGACTATGGACTGACTGCAGCATTTATACCTGACTATGGACTGACTGCAGCATTTATACCTGACTATGGACTGACTGCAGCATTTATACCTGACTATGGACTGACTGCAGCATTTATACCTGACTATGGACTGACTGCAGCATTTATACCTGACTATGGACTGACTGCAGCATTTATACCTGACTATGGACTGACTGCAGCATTTATACCATGACTATGGACTGACTGCAGCATTTATACACTAGACTATGGACTGACTGCAGCATTTATACATAGACTATGGACTGACTGCAGCATTTATACCTAGACTATGGACTGACTGCAGCATTTATACCATGACTATGGACTGACTGCAGCATTTACACATAGACTATGGACTGACTGCAGCATTTATACCTGACTATGGACTGACTGCAGCATTTATACCTGACTATGGACTGACTGCAGCATTTATACCATGACTATGGACTGACTGCAGCATTTATACCTGACTATGGACTGACTGCAGCATTTACACCAGACTATGGACTGACTGCAGCATTTATACCTGACTATGGACTGACTGCAGCATTTATACCAGACTATGGACTGACTGCAGCATTTATACCAGACTATGGACTGACTGCAGCATTTATACCAGACTATGGACTGACTGCAGCATTTATACCAGACTATGGACTGACTGCAGCATTTATACCAGACTATGGATTGACTGCAGAATTTACACCAGACTATGGACTGACTGCAGCATTTACACTAGACTATGGACTGACTGCAGCATTTACACCAGACTATGGACTGACTGCAGCATTTACACTAGACTATGGACTGACTGCAGCATTTACACCAGACTATGGACTGACTGCAGCTTTTACACCAGACTATAGACTGATTGCAGCTTTTACATCAGACTATAGACTGACTGCAGCTTTTACACCAGACTATAGACTGACTGCAGCTTTTACACTAGACTATGGACTGACTGACTGCAGCTGTTATACCAGACTATGGACTGACTGCAGCATTTACAGGAGACTGTGGACTAACTGCAGCATTAACACTAGACTATGTACTGACTGACTGCAGTATTTACACTAGACTATGAACTTACTGCAGGATTTATACCAGACTATGGACTGACTGCAGCATTTACTGGAGACTGTGGACTAACTGCAGCATTTATACTGGACTATGGACTGACCGCAGCATTTACATTAGACTATGGACTGACTATCCTCATCATTTATACAAGACTAGGGACTGACCGCAGTATTTACACTAGAGTACGAACTGACTGACTGCAGCATTTACACTAAACTAGGGACTGACTGCAGCATTTACACCAGACTATAGACTGACTGCAGCATTTACACTAAACTAGGGACTGACTGTAGCATTTACAGTAGACTATGGACCGACCATAGTATTTACACTAGACTATAGACTGACTGCAGCATTTACACCAGATTATGGACTGACCGCAGCATTTACACTAGACTATGGACTGACTGCAGCATTTACACCAGGCTATAGACTGACCATAGCATTTACAATAGACTATGGACTGACTGCAGCATTTACAATAGACTATGGACTGACTACAGCATTTACACCACACTATGGACTGAATGCAGCATTTACAATAGACTATGGACTGACTGCAGCAATTACCCTAGACTATGGACTGACTGCAGCATTTAAACCAGACTATGGACTAACTGCAGCATTTACAATAGACTATACACTGACCATAGCATTTACACCAGACTATGGACTGACTGCAGCATTTACACCAGACTATGGACTGACTGCAGCATTAACACCAGACTATGGACTGACTGCAGCATTTACACCAGACTATGGACTGACTGCAGCATTTACACCAGACTATGGACTGACTGCAGCATTTACACCAGACTATGGACTGACTGCAGCATTTACACCAGACTATGGACTGACTGCAGCATTTACACCAGACTATGGACTGACCGCAGCTTTTATACTAGAATATGGACTGACTGACCGCAGCTTTTATACCAGACTATGGACTGACTGCAGCATTTACTGGAGACTGTGGACTAACTGCAACATTTATACTGGACTATGGACTGACCGCAGCATTTACATTAGACTATGGACTGACTATCCTCATCATTTATACAAGACTATGGACTGACCGCAGTATTTACACTAGAGTACGAACTGACTGACTGCAGCATTTACACTAAACTAGGGACTGACTGCAGCATTTACACCAGACTATAGACTGACTGCAGCATTTACACTAAACTAGGGACTGACTGTAGCATTTACAGTAGACTATGGACCGACCATAGTATTTACACTAGACTATAGACTGACTGCAGCATTTACACCAGACTATGGACTGACCGCAGCATTTACACTAGACTATGGACTAACTGCCGCATTTACACCAGACTATAAACTGACCATAGCATTTACACCAGACAATGAACTGACCGCAGCATTTACAATAGACTATAGACTGACTGCAGCATTTACACCAGACTATGGACTGACCGCAGCATTTCCACTAGACTATGGACTGACTGCTGCATTTACACCAGGCTATAGACTGACCATAGCATTTACACCAGACTATGGACTGACTGCAGCATTTAAACCAGACTATAGACTGACTGCAGCATTTACAACAGACTATGGACTAACTACAGCATTTACACTAGACTATGGACTGACTGCAGCATTTACACAAGACTATGGACTGACTGCAGCATTTACACTAGACTATTGACTGACCGCAGCTTTTACACCAGACTATAGACTGACCAAAGCATTTACACTAGACTATGGACTGACTGCAGCATTTACACCAGACTATGGACTGACTGCAGCATTTACACCAGACTATGGACTGACTGCAGCATTTACACCACACTATTGACTGACTGCAGCATTTACACCAGACTATAGACTGACTGCAGCTTTTACACCAGACTATAGACTGACTGCAGCTTTTACACCAGACTATAGACTGACTGCAGCTTTTACACCAGACTATAGACTGACTGCAGCTTTTACACTAGACTATGGACTGACTGCAGCATTTACAATAGACTATGGACTGACTGCAGCAATTACCCTAGACTATGGACTGACTGCAGCATTTAAACCAGACTATGGACTAACTGCAGCATTTACAATAGACTATACACTGACCATAGCATTTACACCAGACTATGGACTGACTGCAGCATTTACACCAGACTATGGACTGACTGCAGCATTAACACCAGACTATGGACTGACTGCAGCATTTACACCAGACTATGGACTGACTGCAGCATTTACACCAGACTATGGACTGACTGCAGCATTTACACCAGACTATGGACTGACTGCAGCATTTACACCAGACTATGGATTGACTGCAGCATTTACACCAGACTATGGACTGACTGCAGCATTTATACCAGACTATGGATTGACTGCAGAATTTACACCAGACTATGGACTGACTGCAGCATTTACACTAGACTATGGACTGACTGCAGCATTTACACCAGACTATGGACTGACTGCAGCATTTATACTAGACTATGGACTGACTGCAGCATTTACACCAGACTATGGACTGACTGCAGCATTTACACCAGACTATGGACTGACTGCAGCATTTATACCTGACTATGGACTGACTGCAGCATTTATACTGACTATGGACTGACTGCAGCTTTTACACCAGACTATAGACTGACTGCAGCATTTACATCAGACTATGGACTGACTGCAGCATTTACACCTGACTATAGACTGACTGCAGCATTTTACACTAGACTATGGACTGACTGACTGCAGCTGTTATACCATGACTATGGACTGACTGCAGCATTTACAGCAGACTGTGGACTGACTGCAGCATTTATACACTAGACTATGTACTGACTGACTGCAGTATTTACACTAGACTATGAACTTACTGCAGGATTTATACCAGACTATGGACTGACTGCAGCATTTACTGGAGACTGTGGACTAACTGCAGCATTTATACTGGACTATGGACTGACCGCAGCATTTACATTAGACTATGGACTGACTATCCTCATCATTTATACAAGACTAGGGACTGACCGCAGTATTTACACTAGAGTACGAACTGACTGACTGCAGCATTTACACTAAACTAGGGACTGACTGCAGCATTTACACCACACTATGGACTGAATGCAGCATTTACAATAGACTATGGACTGACTGCAGCATTTACAACAGACTATGGACTGACTGCAGCATTTACACCAGACTATGGACTGACTGCAGCATTTACACCAGACTATGGACTGACTTCAGCATTTACACCAGACTATAGACTGACTGCAGCATTTACACCAGACTATGGACTGACTGCAGCATTTACACCAGACTATGGACTGACTTCAGCATTTACACCAGACTATAGACTGACTGCATCATTTACACCAGACTATGGACTGACCGCAGCTTTTATACTAGAATATGGACTGACTGACCGCAGCTTTTATACCAGACTATGGACTGACTGCAGCATTTACTGGAGACTGTGGACTAACTGCAACATTTATACTGGACTATGGACTGACCGCAGCATTTACATTAGACTATGGACTGACTATCCTCATCATTTATACAAGACTATGGACTGACCGCAGTATTTACACTAGAGTACGAACTGACTGACTGCAGCATTTACACTAAACTAGGGACTGACTGCAGCATTTACACCAGACTATAGACTGACTGCAGCATTTACACTAAACTAGGGACTGACCGCAGCTTTTACACCAGACTATAGACTGACCATAGCATTTACACCAGACTATGGACTGACTGCAGCATTTAAACCAGACTATGGAGTGCCTGCAGCATTTCCACTAGACTATGGACTGACCGCAGCATTTACAATAGACTATGGGCTGACTGCAGCATTTACACCAGGCTATAGACTGACCATAGCATTTACACCAGACTATGGACTGAACATAGCATTTACACTAGACAATGGACTGACCGCAGCAGTTACAATAGACTATGGACTGACTGCAGCATTTACACCAGACTATGGACTGACTGCAGCATTTACACCAGGCTATAGACTGACCATAGCATTTACACCAGACTATAGACTGACTGCAGCATTTACACCAGACTATGGACTGACTGCAGCATTTACACCAGACTATGGACTGACTGCAGCATTTACACCAGACTATGGACTGACTGCAGCATTTACACCAGACTATGGACTGACTGCAGCATTTACACCAGACTATGGACTGACTGCAGCATTTACAGCAGACTTTGAATTGGCCACCAAGTAGGACAAAAAGCAACTGTGGCAGGTGAACATTAGAGGAGTGTGGCAGCAGACAGGAATGCAGCTCAGCACACGCTCATTCACCCTCTACATTAAAAATGTACAATATGGGGTGACCCAGTGCCAGATTTTTTTTCCCCTGGAGACTCCCCCGGCCCAGCTGTAGATTATACTCTGTAGTAATATATAATAGTCAGCGCCTCCTCACCCTCACAGCCGCTTGGCCCTTTAAGGAAACCACGATGACAGTGACAGACAAAGGAGCCGATGGTGTTGGTACAGTTTGCATATCGTCCACAAGGGGGCTCCAGAGCAGCACATTCATCAACATCTACAAATAATCAGAAGTTAGCAGGAGCTACAGTAAAGTATTGCACTATGCAGGCATAATATGGCGCTATGAGGGCAATGTATGGCGCTATTCTGGCACAGAACTGGCACTGACACAATATGGCACTATCAGGGCACAGTATGGGGCTATGAGTGCACAGAATGGTATTATAAGGGCACAGTATGGCACTATGTGTGCACAGTATGGTATTATAAGGGCACAGTAGGTAATTATAAGGGCACAGTAGGTAATTATAATGGCACAGTATGTAATTATAAGGGCACAGAATGGTATTATAAGGGCACAGAATGGTATTATAAGGGCACAATATGGCACTATATGTGCACAGTATAGTATTATAAGGGCATAGTATGGTATTATAAGGGCACAGTATGGCAATATGTGTACACATATATATCAGAGCTGTATGACACTATCAGGGTGCTGTATATCAGGGTGCTGTATATCAGGGTGCTGTATATCTGGGTGCTGTATATCTGGGTGCTGTATATCTGGGTGCTGTATATCTGGGTGCTGTGCATCTGGGTGCTGTGCATCTGGGTGCTGTATATCTGGGCGCTGTGTATCGGGGTGCTGTATATCAGGTTGCGGTATGACACTATCTAGGTGGTATATATCAGGGTGCTGTATATCGGGGTGCGGTATAACACTAACTGGGTGCTGTATATCAGGGAGCTGTATAGCTGGGTGCTGTATATCAGGGAGCTGTATAGCTGGGTGCTGTATATCAGGGAGCTGTATAGCTGGGTGCTGTATATCAGGGAGCTGTATAGCTGGGTGCTGTATATCAGGGAGCTGTATATTTGGGTGCTGTATATCTGGATGCTGTATAACGGCGTGCCGTATATCAGGGTGCCGTATATCAGTGTGCTTTATATCAGTGTGCTTTATATTTGGGTACTGTGTATCAGGGTGCTGTATATTAGGGTGCTGTATATCGGGGTGCTTTTTACACTATCTGGGTGCTGTATATCTGGGTGCTGTATATCTGGGTGCTGTATATCTGGGTGCTGTATATCAGGGTGCTGTATATCAGGGTGCTGTATATCGGGGTGCGTATATTGGGGTGGTGTATATCTGGGTGCTTTATATCTGGGTGCTGTATATCAGGATGCTTTATGACACTATCTGGGTGCTGTGTATCTGGGTGCTGTGTATCTGGGTGATGTATATCAGGGTGCTGTGTAACTGGGTGATGTGTATCAGGGTGCTGTATATCTGGGTGCTGTGTATCAGGGTGCTGTATATCTGGGTGCTGTATATCTGGGTGCTGTATATCTGGGTGCTGTATATCTGGGTGCTGTATATCTGGGTGCTGTGCATCAGGGTGCTGTATATCTGGGTATTGTGTATCAGGGTGCTGTATATCTGGGTGCTGTATATCTGGGTTCTGTGTATCTGGATGCTGTATATCTGAGTGCTGTATATCAGGGTGCTGTATAACTGGGTGCTGTGTATCAGGGTGCTGTATATCTGGGTATTGTGTATCAGGGTGCTGTATATCTGGGTGCTGTATATCTGGGTGCTGTATATCTGGGTGCTGTATATCTGGGTGCTGTATATCTGGGTGCTGTATATCTGGGTGCTGTGTATCAAGGTGCTGTATATCTAGGTACTGTGTATCAGGGTTATGTATATCTGAGTGCTGTATATCGGGTTACTGTATATCTGGGTGCTGTATATCAGGGTGCTGTATATCTGGGTGCTGTATATCAGGATGTTGTATATCTGGGTACTGTGTATCAGGGTGCTGTATATTTGGGAACTGTGTATTAGGGTGCTGTATATCTGGGTGCTGTATATCTGGGTGCTGTATATCTGAGTGCTGTATATCTGGGTGCTGTGTTTCAGGGTGCTGTATATCTGGGTGCTGTATATCTGAGTGCTGTATATCTGGGTGCTGTATATCGGGGTGCTGTATATCAGGGTGCTGTATATCAGGGTGCTGTATATCGGGGTGCTGTATATCGGGGTGCTGTATATCTGAGTGCTGTATATCTGAGTGCTGTATGACACCATCTGTTCAGTGTAGTTTACGGTGCAGATAGTAAAGTGAAGCAGAATTATCCGGAGCTGCGCTCTGCTCCCAGAAGGTTGTGATGGATCCTTTAGGGCCACTGCATGGAACTCACCTCCAGGGGGATGATGGGAGTTGTGTCCAGTCCGGCTGTGACTGAGGCCATCAGAAACCTGCAAGAAAAAAGCAGAACTGAGAGGAAGAAGCAAAAACTGTAAGAGAGAATCCCAGATGTACTAACCCGAAACCCAGCAGAAGTTCAACGACGGTATCGTCCTCAGGACAATGATACCTCCTACTCCTACTGTGGGGTTAATTTGGACCCTTCCACATCAGGAGACCACTTTTATTTATCTGTGTATGTAGTATGTATCTGTGTATGTATCTGTGCATGTAGTGTGTATGTAGTATGTATCTGTGTATGTAGTGTGTAGTGTGTATGTAGTATGTATCTGTGCATGTAGTGTGTATGTAGTCTGTATCTGTGTATGTAGTGTGTATGTAGAATGTATCTGTGTACGTATCTGTGTATGTAGTATGTAGTATGTAGTGTATATGTAGTATGTATCTGTGTATGTAGTATGTAGTGTATATGTAGTATGTATCTGTGCATGTAGTATGTATCTGTGCATGTAGTATGTATCTGTGCATGTAGTGTGTATGTAGTATGTATCTGTGCATGTAGTATGTATCTGTGCATGTAGTGTGTATGTAGTATGTATCTGTGCATGTAGTGTGCATGTAGTATGTATCTGTGCATTCAGTGTGTATGTAGTATGTATCTGTGCATGTAGTATGTATCTGTGTATGTAGTATGTATCTGTGCATGTAGTGTGTATGTAGTATGTATCCGTGCATGTAGTATGTATCTGTGCATGTAGTATGTATCTGTGCATGCAGTGTGTATGTAGTATGTATCTGTGCATGTAGTGTGCATGTAGTATGTATCTGTGCATGCAGTGTGTATGTAGTATGTATCTGTGCATGTAGTGTGTATATAGTATGTATCTGTGCATGTAGTGTGTATGTAGTATGTATCTGTGCATGTAGTGTGTATGTAGTATGTATCTGTGCATGTAGTGTGTATATAGTATGTATCTGTGCATGTAGTGTGTATGTAGTATGTATCTGTGCATGCAGTGTGTATGTAGTATGTATCTGTGCATGTAGTGTGCATGTAGTATGTATCTGTGCATGCAGTGTGTATGTAGTATGTATCTGTGCATGTAGTATGTATCTGTGCATGTAGTATGTATCTGTGCATGTAGTATGTATCTGTGCATGCAGTGTGTATGTAGTATGTATCTGTGCATGCAGTGTGTATGTAGTATGTATCCGTGCATGTAGTGCGTATGTAGTATGTATCTGTGCATGCAGTGTGTATGAAGTATGTATCCGTGCATGTAGTGTGTAGTGTGTATGTAGTATGTATCTGTGCATGTAGTGTGTATGTAGTATGTATCTGTACTTGTAGTGTTTATGTAGTATGTATCTGTGCATGTAGTATGTATCTGTGCATGTAGTGTGTATGTAGTATGTATCTGTGCATGCAGTGTGTATGTAGTATGTATCTGTGCATGTAGTGTGTATGTAGTATGTATCCGTGCATGTAGTATGTATCTGTGTATGTAGTATGTATCTGTGCATGTAGTGTGTATGTAGTATGTATCCGTGCATGTAGTATGTATCTGTGCATGTAGTATGTATCTGTGCATGTAGTGTGTATGTAGTATGTATCTGTGCATGTAGTATGTATCTGTGCATGTAGTGTGTATGTAGTATGTATCTGTGCTTGTAGTGTGTATATAGTATGTATCTGTGCATGTAGTGTGTATGTAGTATGTATCTGTGCATGTAGTGTGTATGTAGTATGTATCTGTGCATGTAGTGTGTATATAGTATGTATCTGTGCATGTAGTGTGTATGTAGTATGTATCTGTGCATGCAGTGTGTATGTAGTATGTATCCGTGCATGTAGTGTGTATGTAGTATGTATCCGTGCATGCAGTGTGTATGTAGTATGTATCCGTGCATGTAGTATGTATCTGTGCATGTAGTGTGTATGTAGTATGTATCTGTGCATGTAGTGTGTATGTAGTATGTATCTGTGCATGCAGTGTGTATGTAGTATGTATCTGTGCATGCAGTGTGTATGTAGTATGTATCCGTGCATGTAGTGTGTATGTAGTATGTATCTGTGCATGCAGTGTGTATGAAGTATGTATCCGTGCATGTAGTGTGTAGTGTGTATGTAGTATGTATCTGTGCATGTAGTGTGTATGTAGTATGTATCTGTGCATGTAGTGTGTATGTAGTATGTATCTGTGCATGTAGTGTGTATGTAGTATGTATCTGTGCATGTAGTATGTATCTGTGCTTGTAGTGTGTATGTAGTATGTATCTGTGCTTGTAGTGTGTATGTAGTATGTATCTGTGCATGTAGTATGTATCTGTGCATGTAGTATGTATCCGTGCATGTAGTGTGTATGTAGTATGTATCCGTGCATGTAGTGTGTATGTAGTATGTATCCGTGCATGCAGTGTGTATGTAGTATGTATCCGTGCATGTAGTATGTATCTGTGCATGTAGTGTGTATGTAGTATGTATCTGTGCATGCAGTGTGTATGTAGTATGTATCTGTGCATGTAGTATGTATCTGTGCATGCAGTGTGTATGAAGTATGTATCCGTGCATGTAGTATGTATCTGTGCATGTAGTATGTATCTGTGCATGCAGTGTGTATGAAGTATGTATCCGTGCATGTAGTATGTATCTGTGCATGTAGTATGTATCTGTGCATGCAGTGTGTATGTAGTATGTATCTGTGCTTGTAGTGTGTATGTAGTATGTATCTGTGCATGCAGTGTGTATGAAGTATGTATCCGTGCATGTAGTATGTATCTGTGCTTGTAGTGTGTATGTAGTATGTATCTGTGCATGCAGTGTGTATGAAGTATGTATCCGTGCATGTAGTATGTATCTGTGCATGTAGTGTGTATGTAGTATGTATCTGTGCATGTAGTGTGTATTGTGGGGGGTTAGCTCTGGTCTCGAGGATCGTTCACATACAGATAGTCGTCCACCGCAGCTTTAGAGGTCAAAACATCGCTTTATTGTCCCAGCATCAACATAAATAAATGAAATTCAAAACAAACACCTGCCCGGCTGGGCTCTAACTTAACACAGTGTGTCCCTGACTCACCTAAGACACTGTTCACACACACGGCACCCATGCGGCTTTCCCAGCCCAATGTCCATCAGCCTCCTGGCTGTTACCTCACCGGTGTCTTTTGGGGGATTGTGGTCCAGTCGTCCGCCGGACGCATCGCGGGACCCCCCAAACTTCAGGCTACTCCCAGCCTTGTGGTCTCTCAGCGCTAGTACCCCTGCGACCATTGCTTGTTCTTTTACATTTAACTTAAACCACTCAATTCATGCCAAAAGCCAGGTATGTGCAGGCTGACTATCTATCCATAAGACAGGGCGTCAGCATACCTTACAATGACAATCATGAGCTTTCAAACATAAGTTCTCAATCCAAAAGGAGAGAAATTGCTTAGCATTGGTTGGCTATCTAGAGGGGCCTGGACCCTAGACCATTATCATTAGGGCGACAAAAATTGTAATTTTATATGCCAGCCTAACTCCTCTCTCACTGCCTAAGAGAGCTGCATAAACATTTCCCAACATTTAAATCTCATTTGCATACACATGACCAAGAAATGCTAATGAGCAATATAGCAGTATCTGCCTTGTTTGTAAACTGAAACACGATTTGCATAGCTTTCCCATAGTCCCATGGTATGCAAATGAGTTTATATGACAAAACAGAATAGAAAGATTATAAAGTTAGTCTTTAAAAATTGCAAAATAAAAAAAAACTGTGCAGCCTTCCTAATCATTGAGATGAGAGCTAGGTGGCATATAAAAAAAAAAAAAAAAAAAATGTTCTCACCCTAATGATAATCATCTATGTGCACAGGTCCCCCTAGATACCGAACACTAAACAGACAATTTCCCTTCTGGGAAAACTGGTTAAACCCCAGGCTGCCTTGCTAAGGTATGCTGATGATCTGTCTGTCTGATGGATTGTTGGCCCTGCATATACCTGGTGCTCGGCGGCCATAGGGGAGAACTGTTCTGTGTTGTCCATTAAATGTTTTATGTAATAATACAAATAATAATAAGATTTTATGATAGGCAGGCCAGGGTAAATGTCTGTAAGTCTGTCTTTGTCTGTTTTATAAAATACAAAGTGACATTAGTTTTGTTTAGTCAGCTATCTTACTGTATGTTTGATTGAGTATTATACCTTAAAGGGACAGGCTGTTTTACCCTATAGAAATATAAATATATATATTCCTATATTAGGATCCTTGATCTCAGAAAAACTATACTATTATCATCAAACACTGTCTTTGCATAATGTCTATAAAACGTTTTTATTCAGAATTGTTGTCCTTTATAAAACAGACAAAGACACAATTATTATGTTTGCTTGTCAAAGCCATCATATTGTTATTCGATTATTTCAGCTTATTATTATTATTATTATTATTATTATTCTCCGCCCCCGTTTTTCTAAACGCTACTCCTACAGTTTTTGTGCTACAGACCCCAAACTTTCCACACTTTTTCGGCCTATAGCGAAGTACGTTGCTTGTGCTTTATTAAGCGATCCCACCCTCGGGGCCCCTGGGGCAGGCCCCCGAACACCCACTTTTTCCTTTTTACTTTGACAGGGAAAATTTTCAAATCGCTCCCACTCGCACAATTTTGAAGCTAGACTCCCCAAACTTGGATCACATATTGTTGGTGTCAACCCGAATAAATGGGTAAATTTGAGGGGACACCCCAAAGTGGGCGGAGCTACCAACAGCCAATGAAAATTTAGCAAATTTCTATACGCTACTCCTCCCACAGTTTTAGGATTACCAAACTTTGCACACTTGTTCGGCACATACCCGAATAGGTTGCTTGTGCTTTTTAACCGATCCCACCCTCCGGGCCCCTAGGGCGGGCCCCGAAGATCCCATTTTTCCCATAGACTTTCATTGGAAAAATGTAAACTTTGTCACTCAAACAGCTTTAGAGTTAAAGTCACCAAACTTGGGTCACTTAGTCATGGGGTCAACCTGAAAATTTATGTCACATTTTGGGGACATTAAAAAGTGGGCGGAGCTACAACCAATCAGATTTTCCCTATTGACTTCAATAGGAAAACTTTAAAAGCTGCCATTCTCACAGCATTTAAACGAGAATACCCAAACTTGGCACCGTGGGTCATTGGGTGACTGGGGTCAAAAATTTTATAAGTGGGCGGAGTCTAAATCGGCCAATCAAATTTCAGCAATTGGTTTAAATGGGAAAATTTTAAACTGCCGCTGCTCGTAGACGGTTATTGGCACAGTCTTCAAACTTGGCACAGTTGGTCATTGGAGGACTGGGATTAGAATTCTGAAAAGTGGGCGGGGCCAAAATCAACCAATCAGATTTCTTTGAGTGTGAAAAATGTGAAAATTTGAAAAATTTTAACTTCCAAAAATGCTGCAATTCTCAAATTTTTTATGTCAGGGGCTTCAAATTTCAGAAATCAGGTGGTAGGTTATGTCCAATTCAAAATTCGGAAAAAGTGGGCGGGGCAAACTACAACCAATCAGATTTTCCCTATTGACTTCAATGGGAAAACTTTAAAAAGCTACCATTTTCACAGTATTTAAATGAGAATACCCAAACTTGGCACCGTGGGTCATTGGGGTCAAAATTGTTAAAAGTGGGCGGAGTCTATATCAGCCAATCAAATTTTAGCAATTGGTTTAAATGGGAAAATGTAAAACTGCCGCAGCTCGTAGCCTGTTATTGGCACAGACTTCAAGCTTGGCACAATTGGTCACTTGAGGACTGGCATTAAAATTCAAGAAAGTAGGTGGAGCCACAAACAGCCAATCATATTCCAAGCCAACATCCTGTGGTTTCTTCAGAAACAGCACTTTCTAGTTATTATTGTTGTTTGTATTATTACATAAAACATCCAATTACCAATACAGAACAGTTCTCCCCTATGGCCACCAAGCACCAGGTATATGCAGGGCCAACAATCCATCAGACAGACAGGTCATCATCATACCTTAGCAAGGCAGCCTGGGTATTAACCAGTTTTTCCAAAAGGAAAATTGTCTATTTAGGGTTAGGTATCTAGGGGACCTGTGCGCATAGATGATCATCATTAGGGTGACAACATTTTTTATTTTTTTAATATGCCACCTAGCTCTCATCTCAATGATTAGGAAGGCTGCATAGTTTTTTTTATTTTGCAATTGTTTAAAGACTAATTTTATAATCTTTCTATTCTGTTTTGTCATATAAACTCATTTGCATAACATGGGACAGCTATGCAAATCGTGTTTCAGTTTACAAACAAGGCAGATACTGCTATATTGCTCATTAGCATTTCTTGGCCATGTGTATGCAAATGAGTTTTAACATACAGTAAGGTAGCTGACTAAAAAAACTGATCTTTGTATTTTATAAAACAGACAAAGACAGACTTACAGACATTTACCCTAGCCTGCCTATCATAAAATCTTATTATTATTTGTATTATTACATAAAACATTCAATGGACAACACAGAACAGTTCTCCCCTATGGCCGCCAAGCACCAGGTATATGCAGGGCCAACAATCCATCAGACAGACAGGTCATCAGCATACCTCAGCAAGGCAGCCTGGGGTTTAACCAGTTTTCCCAGAAGGGAGTTTTTCCAGAAGGGAAATTGTCTGTTTAGTGTTCGGTATCTAGGGGGACCTGTGCACATAGATGATTATCATTAGGGTGAGAACATTTTTTTTTTTTTTTTTTTATATGCCACCTAGCTCTCATCTCAATGATTAGGAAGGCTGCACAGTTTTTTTTTGATTTTGCAATTTTTTAAAGACTAACTTTTTAATCTTTCTATTCTGTTTTGTCATATAAACTCATTTGCATACCATGGGACTATGGGAAAGCTATGCAAATCGTGTTTCAGTTTACAAACAAGGCAGATACTGCTATATTGCTCATTAGCATTTCTTGGTCATGTGTATGCAAATGAGATTTAAATGTTGGGAAATGTTTATGCAGCTCTCTTAGGCAGTGAGAGAGGAGTTAGGCTGGCATATAAAATTACAATTTTTGTCGCCCTAATGATAATGGTCTAGGGTCCAGGCCCCTCTAGATAGCCAACCAATGCTAACCAATTTCTCTCCTTTTGTATTGAGAATTTATGTTTGTTTGTCTAAATTGCTCAAACCTGTCATTGTAAGGTATGCTGACACCCTGTCTTATGGATAGATAGTCAGCCTGCACATACCTGGCTTTTGACATGGTGTAGAGTGATTTTTTTTATTTTACAAGTAATTAAAATATGTTAAATAACTAAATTAGCATTTAAAAGTAGGTTAGAAAATAAAATGTTAGGGTAGATTTAGATATCATAAAATAGGTTAGCTAGAATGAGTCACTGTGGGTTTTAATATTCGCCTGCCAATAGAGGTCTATTGCGGTCGCGAACATTTGAGTAAGTTCGGGTTCGTTGTTCGCGAACAGAAAATTTTATGTTTGCGACATCTCTACTCAGCGCTGCCAGATCAAACCACACACAGAACCACTCCAGGCTTCTGTACCTCACAGGACACTGCTACACAAAAACACCCTCTCCCAGCGTGCCACACCTTGTCCAGCAGCAGGACTAAATAGACATGGACCTGTCCAAAACCCCGGACTGGAGCATGGGGAACAGGCACCCACCCATCACATTACCTGTTCCCAGTAAAAGCCCGCCCTGGAACTGGCTGAGCCAGCTATACTAACACTAGTACTTGGGCTTTCACTCCACCAAGGCCAGGCACCTTGGTGACACGCTCTCGGTGCAAACAGCCCTGTCTGACGGCCTCCCTGGGGTTTCACTGCACACATCAGTGTTCACATTGCCACATATCCCCCCCCTCTGTTCACACCTGTGGGGGTGAACACATGTACCGACTGGTCGCTCGGGATAGGGCACCCGCATTATCCTGCCATCTTTAAGCTCAAGGGTCCCCCTGGAAGATGTGGCCAGCACCACAGGCTTCCCCTTATTCTGCCACAACCACGCCAGCAGAACCCAGTTTGTCACAAACACGAAGCTTACTATCCTACCAGTCATCTTGTCCCATACTAGAGACACCTGGTCGCTACTAGCAACTACCACAGTTTTAGCGGACCTTGACCTGTCAGCCTCTTTTTGTCTCTTTGTTTTATCCACAGATAGCATCTTTCTTTTCCTTTACTCCCCAGGGGTTATGTCAGGTTTGGCTTCAGTTTCAGAATCTTCTGCTTCTTCAGTGGTACTCCCCACTTCAGCAGACTCTTTTCCAGTCTTTTCTTTGGAGTCTCCATTCACTTTATTAGCCGTCTTATCCTTCACGGACATGGCATCATATGCTTTCCTTCTTAACTCCTCCTCCTCTTTCTCATCAAGGTGGGAGGCACCGGGGACATCAGGACCTTCGCCAGACTCGTCGTCTTCTGGCAATCCCTGCAGAGGTTCACCCGGGACATGGTTCTCCTTTCGGGCAGGATTCAGGGGAGCCAGCCCATCGGAGTAGACAGGACCCTCATACTGGTTGTCGGTCCCCTCGTATTTCTTCCCCAGCAGACTGCTGGCTTTCTGGCAGGCATTGACAGCAGAGGGAATGTCTTTCATGACCAGGTCCTGGCCACACACTGCCACGAGTCTCTGGGTTTCTGCATCCACCTCAGCACCACCATCTGGTTCAGCAGATACATCTTTCACCTTCTCTGCCTCGGCCGGCGCCACGGCGCCACCATCTCCAGACCCATTCCTAACAGGCTCTGACTTCTTGGCATCTTTCAGAGGATCTTCCTCTTCAGGCATCTCATTTTCTTCCACCTGCTGCGCAGGAGCACGCTAAGGCTTCTCCAACTCATAGACTTCATCTTTTGAGCTCCTGAGATCTTCCATCTCTGCTCTGAGTTGCTTGTTCAGCCTCTCCAATTCATCTCGCTCCTTAAGCACTTTTCCAAGGGCTCTAGTCAAGGAGAGGGCCATGGTCGTCTTCTTAGTTTTTCGCACTAGCTTGTTAGCAGCGCCCCGCTCTTGGGCCTTCTGGTCCAGCTGCTCTTCACTCTGTTCTGGTGTAACAGCAGGTGTAGGAGTACCACCATTCTTTCTTAGACACTCTGTGGGATTTCCACCCAGGGACTCTTCAAGCCCATTGTCGAGGTCTACTATAGACTTTTGTGTCTTTCTGGAGTCTTTTCCCTTCCCCAGGACACCAGGAGGTAGACCCTTCAGTTCACTCATCTCTTCCTCCTCTTTTGACCCTTCTGCAGCCTTCTTCAGTGACTCCGTGACGACAGCTTGTCCCTTCTCTATCGTATCTAGGGACCATGTGGCGAGAGGGAGGTCAGCCTCCTGTTTGCAGCTGTACTGTCCTGTCAGGTCATCTAAGACTGCCTGGATATGAGCTTCAGACACTAGGCTGACGTCACCCGACTGAACTCTCGTCACATCAGGTATAACTATCGTCTGGTTGCTACCAGTAACCACGTCAGTTTGGCAAGACCTCAACATGGCAGCCTCTCTCTCAGAGTTGCTGCCGGTCATAGCACCTGCTTCATATATACTGCTCATGTCATTCTCATTTCCATCCTCTAGGGGCACCGATGAGCTAATCCCCACCTGGGACATTTTATTAACCATAGAAACCTGTGGAGACTGCATATCCACTTCTAGTACGTGTGGTACACCCCCTAGGACTGCCCCATGTACTTGCACATTTTTCACAGTGGGTTCCCTCAGTTGTGAGCTCTCAATATCAATTAGCATTTTTATACCATCCACATTTTTACCAACAGGGGGAGCTTTTTCCCCAATCACAGCCTGCAAAGGGGAAGGACTGTCATCATCCTCATCACTTCTTGCACATAGATCCACATTATCATTATACATTTCATCAAACTCTGCACCTTCACTTGGCACCATTGTTTCCAATGGTCATTTCACTTAAACCATTGCTTCCTATCTGCATTTGCCTTACACCTTCATTTAAAGGGACGGTACAGGTTCTGTAGGAGCTTCATTACTTCCTACAGAAGTGTCTCCATTGCCCCACATTAAGTCATGCATGAGCATATTTTCAACATCAAGTCCATCAGTCTCTGTGCCCACCATGGTCTCACCCTCCGTGAGGACCACCGGATAGTCCACAGTATTCACATAATTGTCCCGGACAGACATCATTCTACCTCTTACCCAGGCTAGCATGGGATCTCTGATTTTCGCCATCCCAAACCTAGCCTTGGTCACGGGCACTTTAAACAACATCTTGAGCTTCTCCCCTGCAGATTCCTGCGAGAGAGCAACCGCAACAGGCTTACCAGCCTGTTCAGACACAGCAGTTTTCCCATAGTCACTCATTTTTGAGACATCTTCACGCCGCAGCGCTTTATCACTCACCAGCCTGGCAGGTAGCAACTGCCGCCGGCTCATTGTCACAGGGTCTGCCACAAAATTATCAACAGGAACAGTCTTACCGATTGTCGTCAGTGACTCAGCACTCCCGGAAGATAAGGGTAGTCCAGGAATATCTCCAGCACGGTCACCACCCTTCTCCTTAATGCAGTAGTTGCCACGGGAGACGCCTTGGACTTGTCTCCTGTCTTTTTCTGGACGGACATTCCAGCCGCACCCTTTAGGATTCTGTGCACAGTCGCAGGGAAAATAGGCACTCCTGAGAAACGCACTGCTCTCCGCCTCTTTGTCTTCCCGACGGTTGCCCTTGGCAACGGCACATATTACCTCGAACAGTCCACTACGATTCAGAGCAGCCTCTCTGAGTGCAGCACTTGACTTCCTCAACATGCAATTAGTTTCCCGCACCAGCTGCTCTATTATTTTCTCTGTGGCCTCGGTTTTCCGCCAAACCAGACCACTTTTCACCCAGGTCGCCATTTTGACCAAAAAATTTCCACAGGTCAGTTTCTTTTATTGTGCTTCTGGCCCTTTAAATACGAACACAGCTTGCACCACAGAAAAAAATAAGTCCAGAGTAACACCAGCAGTTTTCCAGCAGCACCTGCTCCAGCGAACAAGCAGGCTTCTGGCCCTTTAAATCACTGCACAGCAACACAGCAATTTCCTTGGCAACATTCAGCAGCACCTGCTCTTTTCTGTCAGGTCGTTGCCCCTAGCAACACTTTGCCTTTTTTCAGCAGGGACGACTGCCCGCATCCTCCACCAAATGTGGGGGGTTAGCTCTGGTCTCGAGGATCGTTCACATACAGATAGTCGTCCACCGCAGCTTTAGGGGCCAAAACATCGCTTTATTGTCCCAGCATCAACATAAATAAATGAAATTCAAAACAAACACCTGCCCGGCTGGGCTCTAACTTAACACAGTGTGTCCCTGACTCACCTAAGACACTGTTCACACACACGGCACCCATGCGGCTTTCCCAGCCCAATGTCCATCAGCCTCCTGGCTGTTACCTCACCGGTGTCTTTTGGGGGATTGTGGTCCAGTCGTCCGCCGGACGCTGACCATGCGACCCTTATCCCTAGGCATCGCGGGACCCCCCAAACTTCAGGCTACTCCCAGCCTTGTGGTCTCTCAGCGCTGCCAGATCAAACCACACACAGAACCACTCCAGGCTTCTGTACCTCACAGGACACGGCTACACAAAAACACCCTCTCCCAGCGTGCCACACCTTGTCCAGCAGCAGGACTAAATAGACATGGACCTGTCCAAAACCCCGGACTGGAGCATGGGGAACAGGCACCCACCCAGCACATTACCTGTTCCCAGTAAAAGCCCGTCCTGGACCTGGCTGAGCCAGCTATACTAACACTAGTACTTGGGCTTTCACTCCACCAAGGCCAGGCACCTTGGTGACACGCTCTCGGTGCAAACAGCCCTGTCTGACGGCCTCCCTGGGGCTTCACTGCACACATCAGTGTTCACATTGCCACAGTATGTAGTATTTATCTCTGCATGTTGTCATGCCTTTTCATAAGTATATAAACATTTATACATTATTATTAGAACGTGTATTCGTGGCCTATAAGCAGCCATCTTGTACTTATATTCACCCTCCTGTATGAACCTTCATTGTGAAAAAAAAATGGGTTCAAGGAAAGATCCTTCCTGGCAGATGTTTTGCCTATCTGAGGGAGTAATTTTACCTCCTCACTAGGCTATAAGCGGAGATAAGGTTCTTCCTGGCATATATCTGCCATACCTTTATAATGAGGTTTATTGATGAGACAAACATATAATGTCTGTTCATATAGTGGACCGTATTTAGTTTTGACACAAGTTAATCGATATATCACATATGTGCTGTTTTATGCTTCATATATTGGTTTTATTTTGTTACATGTTATAATCGTATACTAACGTATATTCATCCTGTGTGTATCACCAGAAGCGTGTGATCCGGAGGTATATAGGAAAGCATGCTCAGTGGGATTTCTGCTCAGAAAAGTTGTGTTATTTCCATTAGATCAGGCGCCTGTGAAATCCTAAAACCCACACATTTCTTGTCTACATTTTAGATTTATGATGCAAGAACAGTTACTGGTTTCTGGGAATCTAGGTTTCCAGTTGCTTCCAGTGTCGGGGGTCTGCCTCCCTTCTGATGTACGTCCCCGGTGGTGGATGTTACCACTGAACATGAAGTCACATTATATAAATGTAACTCTTTAAAGTTTCACGTTTATAGGTTACACAACATTGCCGCCTAGGTATCGGCAGATAACATTACACCATTCACCACAAAGCATTCTGGGTAATGTATGATCTCACAGTACCATTACCATATGTGCACACCTGGAAGACTGTTATCTAAAGGGGTGTATTCTTTTGATAAGACTGTGAATATTAATAATAGACGGGATGAGAGAAGGGATTCCAGGAGAAAGAAAAAAAATCATACAAACAAAGGACTAAAACAGAACGGGGAACCCTCTGGAGAGCTGACCGTCCCTCCGGAGCCCTACTCACCTTTTGACCCTTGGTAACGTATATCTTGCTTATTGCTTGCGGTATTGATAAGTTACTCAGCCCGGTATATAGTCAAAGGTCCCCATTTGTGTGGATCCGTAGTGTTAGACACCTGGTCAGTGTTGGCCATCCTTTTAACAACGATGCATATTGTTAACATGGCCAGACGCTGACCCAGTCATAGGGGAGTGTTTACCTCCCCTAATTTATGCCGAGCTGGTAAATTTATAGTGCCACCATTGGTTAAAAGGTGATAGGAAGGGGTTGATACCCCTACTTCTCTTTAATGTGGATTGTTGCATATTATTGTATTGATTGGCGATATTCATTATTATTTAAAAGAAAATTGTATTTCGTGTTAGTTGGTCATTGGAAAGTATTGGTGTTGTCTGTTCTGTGATGTGCCAGCACCATCTGGTGGTACAGATTGGTATTACATTTCATTGTCTATCATTGTACAGGTTGTATTATCGATTTTGCATTTAGTACTTCTGTATAATAAACCCACATATATTTTTGCATAGACAATGGTACCTTGTTTTCTTTTCTAGTTGCACAAAATAATTAGGATTTT
Source organism: Bufotes viridis (assembly GCA_033119425.1). Taxonomy (NCBI): domain Eukaryota; kingdom Metazoa; phylum Chordata; class Amphibia; order Anura; family Bufonidae; genus Bufotes; species Bufotes viridis. The sequence goes on along the minus strand of CM065593.1, from coordinate 6,161,777 downwards.
AGCCAACGAGCTGAGAGGTTATTATGTCGTCCTCTCCTCAGTAGGATCAATAACTTTGATATTTTTCCTTTGATCCTTTCTTTTTTATATTTTTTTTGTATATAAAGCATTTTGCGCTTTATATCCGCGACAATGTAGTATGTATGTAGTGAGTACGTAGTATGTATCTGTGTATGTACTATGTATGTAGTGAGTATGTAGTATGTATCTGTGTATGTACTATGTATGTAGTGAGAATGTAGTATGTATCTGTGTATGTAGTATGTATGTAGTGTGTATATAATATTTATCTGTGTAGGTAGTATGTATTTAGTATGTAGTGTGTATCTGTGTATGTAGTATGTATGTAGTATGTAGTGTGTATGTAGTATGTATCTGTATATGTAGTATGTAGGGTGTATGTAGTGTGTATCTGTGTATGTAGTATGTATGTAGTATGTATATGTGGATGTAGTATGTAGTGTGTATGTCTCTGTGTATGTAGTATGTATGTAGTATGTATGTAGTATGTATGTAGTATGTATCTGTGTATGTAGTATGTATGTAGTATGTATATGTGGATGTAGTATGTAGTGTGTATGTCTCTGTGTATGTAGTGTGTATCTGTGTATGTAGTATGTATCTGTGTATGTTGTATGTAGTATGTAGTGTGTATGTAGTATTTATCTGTATATGTAGTATGTATCTGTGCTTGTAGTATGTATGTCTCTGTGTATGTAGTGTGTATGTATCTGTGCATGTAGTATCTATCTATCTATCTATCCTATTATCTATCTATCTATCTATCTATCTAACTATCTATCTATCTATCTATCTATCTATCTATCTATCTATCTATCTATCTAACTAGTTTGTATGTATCTGTGTATGTAGTATGGATGGATCTTTCTATTTGTGTATGTAGTATGTATGTATCTGTGTATGTAGTATGCATGTATATATCTGTGTATGTATCTGTGTATGTATCTGAGTATTTATCTGTGTATGTAGTATGTATGTATATATCTGTGTATGTAGTATGTATGTATCTGTGTCTGTATGTGTAGTATGTAGTGTGTATGTATGTATGTATCTATGTATGTAGTGTATGCATCCGTGTATGTATTGTGTATCTGTGTCTGTAGTGTGTATGTATCTGTGTATGTATCTGTGTCTGTAGTGTGTATGTATGTATCTATGTATGTAGTGTATGTATCTGTGTATAGAGTGTGTATGTTTCTATGTATGTAGTGTGTATGTATGTATCTGTGTCTGTAGTATGTATGTATCTGTGTATAGAGTGTGTATGTTTCTGTGTATGTAGTGTGTATGTATCTATATAAGTAGATAAACAGGAGATTCCACTCCCTCGCTCTCTGTTGCAAGAAGCAGCCATCTCCATAGACGCCTATTTAATCTGATCCTTCAGTGAGCAGGCAGACCTTCACTGAAGATCAATCTGAGCAGTGCGCTTAGTGGCACCTTCATCCTTTGAGATATATTACAACGTGTCTTAGATTTGCCCATTTTAAGGGGAAAACTGATAGTTACTTTTTAAAATGCTACACATGTAATGACCCAGAGGGCCATTACCACTCAGCTCCCCACCACTGTCCCCTATGGGCTAACACAGTGTTATCTTATTCATTTATTTAGGTCCACTACAATGTGCATTGCTATTTCTATGCAACTGTTATTGTTTATGTAATGTACCTGGTTCACCAGAAGGGGGCAGCAAGCATGGCAGAGCTACATTTTCAGAGGATGGAACCTTCTTTCCATTCTCTTCTCTCCCTCTAAGGAAGAGTTTAGTTAGTTAGAGGTCAGTGGAAAGTACCTCCTGCTTGAGGAAGGAGCAGTTCCACGTCCCTGCTGAACATGTCCTTCCTAGGGCAGCTAGAGCACCTTCAGCTCTGCTGGATGTGGAGGCCACAGCTTGGAGCCTCTGAAGCCAGGAATATAGTTCCCTCGTACAATTAAGAGACAGACTACAGAGAGAAGTTGCAGCATAAAGAAAGAAGCAAAGTTATACAGTAACCTTGTCAGCACCGCAGAGCCAGAGAGCAACAGATGTAGCAGAGTGGAGTTTGTTTGCCTGCCAGAGTTAATGCTAACGCCTGCTGGGAACCAAGATAAAGTCTGTTAACCATTTTGGAGAACGTTTATGCAGAGTTAGGCCCCATGCACACGACCGTTGTTTGTTTCCGCGTCCGTTCCGTTTTTTTTCACGGATAGGATGCTTCCCCATTCATTTCAATGGGTCCGTCAAAAAATGCAGATGGTCAACCGTTTTTGTTCCGCATCCGTGATCCGTGTTTTCATTCCGTCAAAAAAATAGTGCATGTCCTATTTTTTTCACGTTTGCGGACAAGGATAGGCATTTTTACAATGGATCTGCCATAAAAATCGGATCCGTCAAAAAAAACGTTCCGTCATTCGTTTTTTTTGACGTACACAAAATTTTGAGGAGCGGACGCGGAGGCAAGCAACGGTCGTGTGCATGTAGCCTTAAGCTGTTCTCCAACTTCATCACAAGATCTGGAATCAATTTATTTATCCATCCCCTTCATCAACAACCCCCTTTTCATTGCTTCAGAGCCCATGCCTAGGTTCCAGCGTATCCAGGTAGGAGCACCGTGACACATGCACCAACATTAAGCGACATTTAGGCCACCCTACACCACTCTGGCCTTCCTACACCTGGGTACTATCCGCAGTATCACTAAAAGGGGCCCTGTGGCCTTTTTGCTTCATTGCAACTGGTGTCATGAAACAAGTACTAGTACTCTTAAAGGGCCCTGTGGGGAGGCGCTTTCTGCGCACAGACATTTCCCCAGAAAATTTTAAATGATCCAGAGGATATCAGAAGAGATCCAGGAAGAATCGGGAGAGATCTAGAAAAATTAGGAGAGATCAAGAAGAAAAATGATAGATCTATAAGAATCAGAAGAGATCTAGAAGTGAAAGGATAGATCTATAAGAATCAGGAGAGATCCAGAAGAAAAAGGATAGATCTATAAGAATCAGGAGAGATCCAGAAGAAAAAGGATAGATCTATAAGAATCAGGAGAGATCCAGAGGAAAAAAGGATAGATCTATAAGAATCAGGAGAGATCCAGAAGAAAAAGGATAGATCTATAAGAATCAGGAGAGATCCAGAGGAAAAAAGGATAGATCTATAAGAATCAGGAGAGATCCAGTAGAAAAATCATAGATCTATAAGAATCAGGAGAGATCCAGAAGAAAAGGGATAGATCTATAAGAATCAGGAGAGATCCAGAAGAAAAAGGATAGATCTATAAAAATCTGGAGAGATTCAGAAGAAAAAGGATAGGTCTATAAGAATCAGGAGAGATCCAGAAGAGAAATGATAGATCTATAAGAATCAGGAGAGATCCAGAGGAAAAAGGATAGATCTATAAGAATCAGGAGAGATCCAGAAGAAAAAGGATAGGTCTATAAGAATCAGGAGAGATCCAGTAGAAAAATCATAGATCTATAAGAATCAGGAGAGATCCAGAATAAAAAGTATAAGTCTATGAGAATCGGGAGAGATCCAGAAGAGAAAGGACAGATCTATAAGAATCAGGAGCAATAGCAATCCAGAAAAATCTCGAAAAAAAACCCCCATAGAAGTGATCCAAAAGTAATCATTCGAAAGTAATCACTGTTTGATCTAGCTGCCATTTGACACTTTGGTAAGAGTCATGGAGACAGTTAAGCAGAGTAGTAGATGAGGTGAGGAAGACGAGGCTTTCCAGGAGCTTAGAGATGAAGAGGACGTCGGTAACACAAGGCAGGACCAGTCAGGACGTGGCTCATACGTGACAGAGTTATGACAGAATGTCAAGGAAGGACAGAGAAGAAGAGCGAAATTACATTTTTTTGGGTGATCAGTAACACCCGGGGAGAGAGATTGGAGGAGGGGTGAGGGAATAGGGGTAGTAGTGCAAGTAGAAAGGCAAGAAGAAGAGAGGAGCGATCAATGAGACTTGGAGACTGGGAGATGCTTTCATGCCTCATAGTTGGCAGTAAACTGTCTACGTCTCGGAGGTCTCGGTGGAAGGGATCAGAGATGTCTGAGAAGACACTCGCCTGGATGGTGAGGAGCAGAGTTATAGGTTGTAGTTGAGGAAATCTGCTGACGCGTGTAATTTATTTTTCGTTTGCACACCTGGAGCACCTGAAGCTAACGCATTTGAGGCATGTAACTAGGGATGTCACTGTCTGTGCCAGGAGTGCAGGAGGTGCGAGAGATTGAGGACAATGAATACTGGAGAGGGTCCACAAGATGCTGAGGGTTAGTGGCATGAAGATTTCTATGATAGGTTTGGATCTTCTGAGAAGGGTGAGAAGAGTGAAGAAGAGAAAATTGTGGTCAGAGAGCAGGAGAAGAGAAGTCGTAAAGTCAGAAATGTAGCAGAGCCGAGGGAAGAGCAGGTCCCGTGAGATGCGAAAGGTCTAGAGAGGAGGTTATAGATAAAAGGTTAGGGGCAGCTGAGGAGATTGGGGTGTCAATGGGGATGTCAGGAAGATGAGTGGTTGGTAGACAACTGCCTCTGGCAAGAAGACTGCGAGGAAGAGACTGAGGATGTGGGTCTAATGAGGGGAGAGCGAGGGTACAAGTGTGAGGTGGGACATCTGGTCAGGTGGCAATCGTTACCCCGTGTAAGGGTAGGACCAGACTTGGCAACTAGTGGGCAACCCTAAGTGATACTGTATGACCCGCCACACCCCCAGTAATGACCCTGCACTCACCGGCCGTCCATCTGTAGACCCATCAGTGGTGATGTCAGCCCCAGTTGTCCTCGAGGATCCTCTCCCCAGTGTGGATGGTTGGCTGCTGGACGCAATGACCTGCTCCTGGATGCCATGGTGGGTCAGAGGACCTGCAGACCCCAGCTCAGCCCCCTCCAGTCTGTGAGATCCTGTCAGAGCCTCCACCTTCATAGTAGATCCTTGGGATTCTAATGGAATCTTGTCCTGGCGAGCGGCCAGGGAATCACTGTGGACATAGGACAGAAGGAGCAGCAGCGGAAGGAACATTGCTCGGGGGGATCTCATCCTGTCAGACGGAATTAGGGGATCACTGGATCCATTTAGGAAGTAAAGGGGCAATCCTGCAAGATCTGGAAGGCTCTCCCAACGATGAAGCAGGAGGTGACGTTACCCTAAACTACCCTAAAAAGCAGGTCGGAGGACCCCAAGGTGACACATCCAGGTCTGGGGGCCCGGGACAGATCGGAATAAATGCAATGAATGGGAGAAGAGGTCAGAGGAGGCTAGAAAGTCTGTCAGGACTGTGCTCATCGGATCTGCAGACTGGGAGGGCCCAGCTCAGGGGCCCCAGGATCAAAGGAAATAACACTTCCTCTACTGGGACTTATCCTAAAGCTTCTTCCCAGGGAATATCTCCTCAGGGGGTGGGGGAGGGAGAGCGGCAGAAGGTTGTAATTACCGGCTGGAATGAAATGGTTCCCAGTCTGAGCGGAGAACTGGGAGACAAAACCAGTAACAAAGAATTACTGATGTAGCAGAGCTCAGAATGTGAAATTCACTGTGAGACAATAGCGTTACATAGGACTGCAGGTGACAACTACTACATTATCTGTACTCAGACAGTTATCACTGTGTTATCTGTGGTGTTACATAGGACTGCGGGTGACATCTACTACATTATCTGTACTCACTGTGTTATCTGTGGTGTTACATAGGACTGCAGGTGACATCTAGTACATTATCTGTACTCAAAAAGTTATCACTGTGTTATCTGTGGTGTTACATAGGACTGCGGGTGACATCTACTACATTATCTGTACTCACTGTGTTATCTGTGGTGTTACATAGGACTGCAGGTAACATCTACTACATTATCTGTACTCAGAGAGCTATCACTGTGTTATCTGTGGTGTTACATAGGACTGCAGGTGACATCTACTACATTATCTGTACTCAGAGAGTTATCACTGTGTTATCTGTGGTGTTACATAGGACTGCAGGTGACATCTACTACATTATCTGTGCTCAGAGAATTATCACTGTGTTATCTGTGGTGTTACATAGGACTGCAGGTGACAACTACTACATTATCTGTACTCAGAGAGTTATCACTGTGTTATCTGTGGTGTTACATAGGACTGCAGGTGACATCTACTACATTATCTGTACTCAGAGAGTTATCACTGTGTTATCTGTGGTGTTACATAGGACTGCAGGTGACATCTAGTACATTATCTGTACTCAGAGGGTTATCACTGTGTTATCTGTGGTGTTACATAGGACTGCAGGTGACATCTACTACATTATCTGTACTCAGAGAGTTATCACTGTGTTATCTGTGGTGTTACATAGGACTGCAGGTGACATCTACTACATTATCTGTACTCGGAGAGATGTCACTGTGTTATCTGTGGTGTTACATAGGACTGCAGGTGACATCTAGTACATTATCTGTACTCAGAGAGTTATCACTGTGTTATCTGTGGTGATACATAGGACTGCAGGTGACATCTACTACATTATCTGTACTCAGAGAGATATCACTGTGTTATCTGTGGTGTTACATAGGACTGCAGGTGACATCTACTACATTATCTGTACTCAGAGAGTTATCACTGTGTTATCTGTGGTGTTACATAGGACTGCAGGTTACATCTACTACATTATCTGAATATGTGTGGAGGTGTGGCAGCCTCCACTTCAGCCGTGCACACCTGACTGGTTTCTCTGCCCTAGCTGCTGGTTTTTAATCAGAGTGAGTATATAGCTGAATGCGTACTCACATTACCTGCTAGTAGCCTTTTGGCTCCAGGAGGAGTGCATAGTGGGCTCAGCATGCATGTTGGTACCTGCATCCCTGGATCTAATGGAGGCTGTTACAGCACCAGAAGGGGTTAATAAGTAAGGTTTGTTCCAGCATGCATGCTGGACCCACACTCCCTGGATTTTATGTGGCTGTCGTGGCCCATAACAGGTAATATTCAGCGCTATGAGGATTTTATGTGACTGGCTTGGCCCATTGCAGGTCAGATTTAGCGTTAGTACCCACTCTAGGAGACAACCGTGAAGGGGTGAGTGGGCTTACTGCCTTTTGATCAAAATGTAAACTAATGTCTCCACTGTTTGTAGGCGTGTATGAGTACACTATGTCCTCTTATAGCATGTATCTTGGGCAGAGTTCTAGTTGCAGAGTGCTGTTGCATTTTTTTGTTTGTATCTACTACATTATCTGTACTCAGAGAGCTATCACTGTGTTATCTGTGGTGTTACATAGGACTGCAGGTGACATCTACTACATTATCTGTACTCAGAGAGATATCACTGTGTTATCTCTGGTGTTACATAGGACTGCAGGTGACATCTACTACATTATCTGTACTCAGAGTTATCACTGTGTTATCTGTGGTGTTACATAGGACTGCAGGTGACATCTACTACATTATCTGTACTCAGAGAGTTATCACTGTGTTATCTGTGGTGTTACATAGGACTGCAGGTGACATCTACTACATTATCTGTACTCAGAGAGTTATCACTGTGTTATCTGAGGTGTTACATAGGACTGCAGGTGACATCTACTACATTATCTGTACTCAGAGAGTTATCACTGTGTTATCTGTGGTGTTACATAGGACTGCAGGTGACATCTACTACATTATCTGTACTCAGAGAGTTATCACTGTGTTATCTGTGGTGTTACATAGGACTGCAGGTGACATCTACTACATTATCTGTACTCAGAGAGTTATCACTGTGTTATCTGTGGTGTTACATAGGACTGCAGGTGACATCTACTACATTATCTGTACTCAGAGGTTATCACTGTGTTATCTGTGGTGTTACATAGGACTGCAGGTGACATCTACTACATTATCTGTACTTAGAGAGTTATCACTGTGTTATCTGTGGTGTTACATAGGACTGCAGGTGACATCTACTACATTATCTGTACTCAGAGAGTTATCACTGTGTTATCTGTGGTGTTACATAGGACTGCAGGTGACATCTACTACATTATCTGTACTCAGAGAGTTATCACTGTGTTATCTGTGGTGTTACATAGGACTGCAGGTGACATCTACTACATTATCTGTACTCAGAGAGTTATCACTGTGTTATCTGTGGTGTTACATAGGACTGCAGGTGACATCTACTACATTATCTGTACTCAGAGAGTTATCACTGTGTTATCTGTGGTGTTACATAGGACTGCAGGTGACATCTACTACATTATCTGTACTCAGAGAGTTATCACTGTGTTATCTGTGGTGTTACATAGGACTGCAGGTGACATCTATTACATTATCTGTACTCAGAGAGTTATCACTGTGTTATGTGTGGTGTTACATAGGACTGCAGGTAACATATACTACATTATCTGTACTCAGAGAGTTATCACTGTGTTATCTGTGGTGTTACATAGGACTGCAGGTGACATCTTTTACATTATCTGTACTCAGAGAGATATCACAGTGTTATCTGTGGTGTTACATAGGACTGCAGGTGACATCTACTACATTATCTGTACTCAGAGATACGACTGTGTTATCTGTGGTGTTACATAGGACTGCAGGTGACATCTACTACATTATCTGTACTCAGAGAGTTATCACTGTGTTATCTGTGGTGTTACATAGGACTGCAGGTGACATCTACTACATTATCTGTACTCAGAGCGTTATCACTGTGTTATCTGTGGTGTTACATAGGACTGCAGGTGACATCTACTACATTATCTGTACTCAGAGAGATATCACTGTGTTATCTGTGGTGTTACATAGGACTGCAGGTGACATCTACTACATTATCTGTACTCAGAGAGATATCACTGTGTTATCTGTGGTGTTACATAGGACTGCAGGTGACATCTACTACATTATCTGTACTCTGAGAGCTATCACTGTGTTATCTGTGGTGTTACATAGGACTGCAGGTGCCACCTACTACATTATCTGTACTCAGAGAGTTATCACTGTGTTATCTATGGTGTTACATAGGACTGCAGGTGACATCTACTACATTATCTGTACTCAGGGAGTTATCACAGTGTTATCTATGGTGTTACATAGGACTGCAGGTGCCATCTACTACATTATCTGTACTCAGAGAGATATCACTGTGTTATCTGTGGTGTTACATAGGACTGCAGGTGACATCTACTACATTATCTGTACTCAGAGAGTTATCACAGTGTTATCTATGGTGTTACATAGGACTGCAGGTGCCATCTACTACATTATCTGTACTCAGAGAGTTATCACTGTTATCTGTGGTGTTACATAGGACTGCAGGTGACATCTACTACATTATCTGTACTCAGAGAGTTATCACTGTGTTATCTGTGGTGTTACATAGGACTGCAGGTGACATCTACTACATTATCTGTACTCAGAGAGATATCACTGTGTTATCTGAGGTGTTACATAGGACTGCAGGTAACATTTACTGCATTATCTGTACTCAGAGAGATATCACTGTGTTATCTGAGGTGTTACATAGGACTGCAGGTGACATCTACTACATTATCTGTACTCAGAGAGTTATCACTGTGTTATCTGTGGTGTTACATAGGACTGAAGGTGACATTTACTGCATTATCTGTACTCAGAGAGTTATCACTGTGTTATCTGTGGTGTTACATAGGACTGCAGGTGCCACCTACTACATTATCTGTACTCAGAGAGTTATCAGTGTTATCTGTAGTGTTACATAGGACTGCAGGTGACATCTACTACATTATCTGTACTCAGAGAGTTATCAGTGTTATCTGTAGTGTTACATAGGACTGCAGATGACATCTACTGCATTATCTGTACACAGAGAGTTATCACTGTGTTATCTGTGGAGTTACATAGGACTGCAGGTGACATCTACTACATTATCTGTACTCAGAGAGTTATCACAGTGTTATCTGTGGTGTTACATAGGACTGCAGGTGACATCTACTACATTATCTGTACTCAGAGAGTTATCACAGTGTTATCTGTGGTGTTACATAGGACTGCAGGTGACATCTACTACATTATATTTACTCAGGGAGTTATCACAGTGTTATCTGAGGTGTTACATAGGACTGCAGGTGACATCTACTCCATTATCTGTACTCAGAGAGATATCACTGTGTTATCTGTGGTGTTACATAGGACTGCAGGTGACATCTACTACATTATCTGTACTCAGAGAGTTATCACTGTGTTATCTGTGGTGTTACATAGGACTGCAGGTGACATCTACTACATTATCTGTACTCATAGAGCTATCACTGTGTTATCTGTGGTGTTACATAGGACTGCAGGTGACATCTACTACATTATCTGTACTCATAGAGTTATCACTGTTATCTGTAGTGTTACATAGGACTGCAGGTGACATCTACTACATTATCTGTACTCAGAGAGACATCACTGTGTTATCTCTGGTGTTACATAGGACTGCAGGTGACATCTACTCCATTATCTGTACTCAGAGAGATATCACTGTGTTATCTGTGGTGTTACATAGGACTGCAGGTCACATCTACTACATTATCTGTACTCAGAGGGTTATCACTGTGTTATCTGTGGTGTTACATAGGACTGCAGGTGACATCTACTACATTATCTGTACTCAGAGAGATATCACTGTGTTATCTGTGGTGTTACATAGGACTGCAGGTCACATCTACTACATTATCTGTACTCAGAGGGTTATCACTGTGTTATCTGTGGTGTTACATAGGACTGCAGGTGACATCTACTACATTATCTGTACTCAGAGAGCTATCACTGTGTTATCTGTGGTGTTACATAGGACTGCAGGTGACATCTACTACATTATCTGTACTCAGAGAGTTATCACTGTGTTATCTGTGGTGTTACATAGGACTGCAGGTGACATCTACTACATTATCTGTACTCAGAGAGTTATCACTGTGTTATCTGTGGTGTTACATAGGACTGCAGGTGACATCTACTACATTATCTGTACTCAGAGAGCTATCACTGTGTTATCTGTGGTGTTACATAGGACTGCAGGTGACATCTACTACATTATCTGTACTCAGAGAGTTATCACTGTGTTATCTGTGGTGTTACATAGGACTGCAGGTGACATCTACTACATTATCTGTACTCAGAGAGTTATCACAGTGTTATCTGTGGTGTTACATAGGACTGCAGGTGACATCTACTACATTATCTGTACTCAGAGAGTTATCACTGTGTTACCTGTGGTGTTACATAGGACTGCAGGTGACATCTACTACATTATCTGTACTCAGAGAGGTATCACTGTGTTATGTGTGGTGTTACATAGGACTGCAGGTGACATCTACTACATTATCTGTACTCAGAGAGATATCACTGTGTTATCTGTGGTGTTACATAGGACTGCAGGTCACATCTACTACATTATCTGTACTCAGAGAGATATCACTGTGTTATCTGTGGTGTTACATAGGTCTGCAGGTCACATCTACTACATTATCTGTACTCAGAGGGTTATCACTGTGTTATCTGTGGTGTTACATAGGACTGCAGGTGACATCTACTACATTATCTGTACTCATAGAGCTATCACTGTGTTATCTGTGGTGTTACATAGGACTGCAGGTGACATCTACTACATTATCTGTACTCAGAGAGTTATCACTGTTATCTGTAGTGTTACATAGGACTGCAGGTGACATCTACTACATTATCTGTACTCAGAGAGTTATCACTGTTATCTGTGGTGTTACATAGGACTGCAGGTGACATCTACTACATTATCTGTACTTAGAGAGTTATCACTGGGTTATCTGTGGTGTTACATAGGACTGCAGGTGACATCTACTACATTATCTGTACTCAGGGAGTTATCACTGTGTTATCTGTGATGTTACATAGGACTGCAGGTGACATCAACTACATTATCTGTACGCAGAGAGTTATCACTGTGTTATCTGTGGTGTTACATAGGACTGCAGGTGACATCTACTACATTATATTATACTCAGGGAGTTATCACAGTGTTATCTGTGGTGTTACATAGGACTGCAGGTGACATCTACTACATTATCTGTACGCAGAGAGCTATCACTGTGTTATATGTGGTGTTACATAGGACTGCAGGTGACATCTACTACATTATCTGTACTCAGAGAATTATCATTGTGTTATCTGTGCTGTTACATAGGACTGCAGGTGACATCTACTGCATTATCTGTACTCAGAGAGTTATCACTGTGTTATCTGTGGTGTTACATAGGACTGCAGGTGACATCTACTACATTATCTGTACTCAGAGAGTTATCACTGTGTTATCTGTGCTGTTACATAGGACTGCAGGTGACATCTACTACATTATCTGTACTCAGAGAGTTATCACTGTGTTATCTGTGGGGTTACATAGGACTGCAGGTGACATCTAGGACATTATCTGTACTCAGAGAGTTATCACTGTGTTATCTGTGGGGTTACATAGGACTGCAGGTGACATCTACTACATTATCTGTACTCATAGAGTTATCACTGTGTTATCTGTGGTGTTACATAGGACTGCAGGTCACATCTACTACATTATCTGTACTCAGAGGGTTATCACTGTGTTATCTGTGGTGTTACATAGGACTGCAGGTGACATCTACTACATTATCTGTACTCATAGAGCTATCACTGTGTTATCTGTGGTGTTACATAGGACTGCAGGTGACATCTACTACATTATCTGTACTCATAGAGCTATCACTGTGTTATCTGTGGTGTTACATAGGACTGCAGGTGACATCTACTCCATTATCTGTACTCAGAGAGATATCACTGTGTTATCTGTGGTGTTAAATAGGACTGCAGGTCACATCTACTACATTATCTGTACTCAGAGGGTTATCACTGTGTTATCTGTGGTGTTACATAGGACTGCAGGTGACATCTACTACATTATCTGTACTCATAGAGCTATCACTGTGTTATCTGTGGTGTTACATAGGACTGCAGGTGACATCTACTACATTATCTGTACTCAGAGAGTTATCACTGTGTTATCTCTGGTGTTACATAGGACTGCAGGTGACATCTACTACATTATCTGTACTCAGAGAGTTATCACAGTGTTATCTGTGGTGTTACATAGGACTGCAGGTGACATCTACTACATTATCTGTACTCAGAGAGTTATCACTGTGTTACCTGTGGTGTTACATAGGACTGCAGGTGACATCTACTACATTATCTGTACTCAGAGAGGTATCACTGTGTTATGTGTGGTGTTACATAGGACTGCAGGTGACATCTACTACATTATCTGTACTCAGAGAGATATCACTGTGTTATCTCTGGTGTTACATAGGACTGCAGGTGACATCTACTACATTATCTGTACTCAGAGAGTTATCACTGTGTTATCTGTGGTGTTACATAGGACTGCAGGTGACATCTACTACATTATCTGTACTCAGAGAGATATCACTGTGTTATCTGTGGTGTTACATAGGACTGCAGGTGACATCTACTACATTATCTGTACTCAGAGAGATATCACTGTGCTATCTGTGGTGTTACATAGGACTGCAGGTGACATCTACTACATTATCTGTACTCATAGAGCTATCACTGTGTTATCTGTGGTGTTACATAGGACTGCAGGTGACATCTACTACATTATCTGTACTCAGAGAGTTATCACTGTTATCTGTAGTGTTACATAGGACTGCAGGTGACATCTACTACATTATCTGTACTCAGAGAGTTATCACTGTTATCTGTGGTGTTACATAGGACTGCAGGTGACATCTACTACATTATCTGTACTTAGAGAGTTATCACTGGGTTATCTGTGGTGTTACATAGGACTGCAGGTGACATCTACTACATTATCTGTACTCAGGGAGTTATCACTGTGTAATCTGTGGTGTTACATAGGACTGCAGGTGACATCTACTGCATTATCTGTACGCAGAGAGCTATCACTGTGTTATATGTGGTGTTACATAGGACTGCAGGTGACATCTACTACATTATCTGTACTCAGAGAGTTATCACTGTGTTATCTGTGGTGTTACATAGGACTGCAAGTGACATCTACTACATTATATTTACTCAGGGAGTTATCACAGTGTTATCTGTGATGTTACATAGGACTGCAGGTGACATCAACTACATTATCTGTACGCAGAGAGTTATCACTGTGTTATCTGTGGTGTTACATAGGACTGCAGGTGACATCTACTACATTATATTTACTCAGGGAGTTATCACAGTGTTATCTGTGGTGTTACATAGGACTGCAGGTGACATCTACTACATTATCTGTACGCAGAGAGCTATCACTGTGTTATCTGTGCTGTTACATAGGACTGCAGGTGACATCTACTACATTATCTGTACTCAGAGAGTTATCACTGTGTTATCTGTGGTGTTACATAGGACTGAAGGTGACATCTACTACATTATCTGTACTCAGAGAGTTATCACTGTGTTATCTGTGCTGTTACATAGGACTGCAGGTGACATCTACTACATTATCTGTACTCAGAGAGTTATCACTGTGTTATCTGTGGGGTTACATAGGACTGCAGGTGACATCTAGGACATTATCTGTACTCAGAGAGTTATCACTGTGTTATCTGTGGTGTTACATAGGACTGCAGGGGACATCTACTACATTATCTGTACTCAGAGAATTATCACTGTGTTATCTGTGGTGTTACATAGGACTGCAGGTGACATCTACTACATTATCTGTACTCAGAGAGTTATCACAGTGTTATCTGTGGTGTTACATAGGACTGCAGGTGACTTCTACTACATTATCTGTACTCAGAGAGTTATCACTGTGTTATCTGTGGAGTTACATAGGACTGCAGGTGACAACTACTACATTATGTGTTCTCAGGGAGTTATCACTATGTTATATGTGGTGTTACATAGGACTGCAGGTGACATCTACTACATTATCTGAACTCAGAAAGTTATCACTGTTATCTGTAGTGTTACATAGGACTGCAGGTGACATATACTGCATTATCTGTACGCAGAGAGCTATCACTGTGTTATATGTGGTGTTACATAGGACTGCAAGTGACATATACTACATTATCTGTACTTAGGGGGTTATCACAGTGTTATCTGTGGTGTTACATAGGACTGCAGGTGACATCTACTACATTATCTGTACGCAGAGAACTAGCACTGTGTTATCTTTAGAGTTACATAGGACTGCAGGTGACATCTACTGCATTATCGGTAGTCAGAGAGTTATAATTGTTTTATCTGTGGTGTTACATAGGACTGCTCCTCAAGTTTAGACCATTATGTTTGTCTCATCCCCTGGGCCACTGCTGTGGTCTTACAGTAGAGTCCATAGTCTCACTGCTCTTACAGTAAAGAGTCCATAGTCTCACTGCTCTTACAGTAAAGAGTCCATAGTCTCACTGCTCATACAGTAAAGAGTCCATAGTCTCACTGCTCTTACAGTAGAGTCCATAGACTCACTGCCCTTACAGTAAAGAGTCCACATTATCACTGCTCTTACAGTATAGAGTCCATAGTCTCACTGCTCTTATAGTAAAGAGTCCGTAGTCTCACTGCTCTTACTGTAAAGAGTCCATAGTCTCACTGCTCTTACAGTATAGAGTCCATAGTCTCACTGCTCTTACAGTAAAGAGTCCATAGTTTCACTGCTCTTACAGTAAAGAGTCCACAGTCTCACTGCTCTTACAGTAAAGAGTCCATAGTCTCACTGCTCTTACTGTAAGAGTCTATAGTCTCACTGCTCTTAATGTAAAGAGTCCATAGTCTCACTGCTCTTGTAGTAAAGAGTCCATAGTCTCACTGCTCTTACAGTGAATAGTCCATAGTCTCACTTCTCTTACAGTAAAGAGTCCACAGTCTCACTGCTCTTACTGTAAAGAGTCCATATTCTCACTGCTCTTACAGTAAAGAGTCGATAGTCTCACTGCTCTTACAGTATAGAGTCCATAGTCTCACTGCTCTTATAGTAAAGAGTCCGTAGTCTCACTGCTCTTACTGTAAAGAGTCCATAGTCTCACTGCTCTTACAGTATAGAGTCCATAGTCTCACTGCTCTTACAGTAAAGAGTCCATAGTCTCACTGCTCTTACAGTAAAGAGTCCACAGTCTCACTGCTCTTACAGTAAAGAGTCCATAGTCTCACTGCTCTTACAGTAAAGAGTCTATAGTCTCACTGCTCTTACTGTAAAGAGTCCACAGTCTCACTGCTCTTACAGTAAAGAGTCCATAGTCTCACTGCTCTTACAGTAAAGAGTCCATAGTCTCACTGCTCTTATAGTAAAGAGTCCGTAGTTTCACTGCTCTTACTGTAAAGAGTCCATAGTCTCACTGCTCTTACAGGACAGAGTCCACAGTCTCACTGCTCTTACAGTATAGAGTCCATCAGTCTCACAGCTCTTACAGTAAAGAGTCCATATTCTCACTGCTCTTACAGTAAAGAATCCACAGTCTCACTGCTCTTACAGTAAAGAGTCCATAGTCTCACTGCTCTTACAGTATAGAGTCCATAGTCTCACTGCTCTTATAGTAAAGAGTCCGTAGACTCACTGCTCATACTGTAAAGAGTCCATCAGTCTCACTGCTCTTATAGTAAAGAGTCCACAGTCTCACTGCTCTTACAGTAAAGAGTCCATAGTCTCACTGTTGTTACTGTAAAGAGTCTATAGTCTCACTGCTCTTACATAAAGAGTCCATAGTCTCACTGCTCTTACAGTGAAGAGTCCATAGTCTTACTGCTCTTACAGTAAAGAGTCCATAGTCTCACTGCTCTTACTGTAAAGAGTCCATAGTCTCACTGCTCTTACTGTAAAGAGTCCATAGTCTCACTGCTCTTACAGTATAGAGTCCATAGTCTCACTGCTCTTACTGTAAAGAGTCAATAGTCTCACTGCTCTTACAGTACAGAGTCCATAGTCTCACTGCTCTTACAGTATAGAGTCCATCAGTCTCGATGCTCTTACAGTAAAGAGTCCATAGTCTCACTGCTCTTACAGTAAAGAGTCCATAGTCTCTCTGCTCTTACTGTAAAGAGTCCATAGTCTCACTGCTCTTACAGTATAGAGTCCATAGTCTCACTGCTCTTATAGTAAAGAGTCCGTAGACTCACTGCTCATACTGTAAAGAGTCCATAGTCTCACTGCTCTTACAGTATAGAGTCCATAGTCTCACTGCTCTTACAGTAAAGAGTCCATAGTCTCACTGCTTTTACAGTAAAGAGTCCACAGTCTCACTGCTCTTACAGTAAAGAGTCCATAGTCTCACTGCTCTTACAGTAAAGAGTCCATAGTCTCACTGCTCTTACAGTAAAGAGCCCATAGTCTCACTGCTCTTACAGTAGAGAGTCCATAGACATACTGTTCTTACAGTAAAGAGTCCATAGTCTCACTGCTCTTACTGTAAAGAGTCCATAGTCTCACTGCTCTTACAGTAAAGAGTCCATAGTCTCACTGCTCTTACAGTAAAGAGTACACAGTCTCACTGCTTTTACAGTAAAGAGTCCACAGTCTCACTGCTCTTACTGTAAAGAGTCCATAGTCTCACTGCTCTTACAGTAAAGAGTCCATAGTCTCACTGCTCTTACAGTAAAGAGTCCATAGTCTCACTGCTCTTACAGTAAAGAGTCCATAGTCTCACTGCTCTTACAGTAAAGAGTCTATAGTCTCACTGTTCTTACAGTAAAGAGTCCACAGTCTCACTGCTCTTACAGTAAAGAGTCCAAAGTCTCATTGCTCTTATAGTAATGAGTCCGTAGTTTCACTGCTCTTACTGTAAAGAGTCCATAGTCTCACTGCTCTTACAGTAAAGAGTCCACAGTCTCACTGCTCTAACAGTTAAGAGTCCATAGTCTCACTGCTCTTACTGTAAAGAGTCTATAGTCTCACTGCTCTTACTGTAAAGAGTCCATAGTCTCACTGCTCTTGCAGTAAAGAGTCCATAGTCTTACTGCTCTTACAGTGAATAGTCCATAGTCTCACTGCTCTTACAGTAAAGAGTCCACAGTCTCTCTGCTCTTACTGTAAAGAATCCATAGTCTCACTGATCTTACAGTATAGAGTCCATAGTCTCACTGCTCTTACAGTAAAGAGTCCATAGTCTCACTGCTCTTACTGTAAAGAGTCTATAGTCTCACTGCTCTTACAGTAAAGAGTCCATAGTCTCACTGCTCATACAATATAGAGTCCATAGTCTCACTGCTCTTACAGTAATGAGTCCACAGTCTCTCTGCTCTTGCAGTAAAGAGTCCAGAGTCTCACTGCTCTTACAGTGAATAGTCCATAGTCTCACTGCTCTTACAGTAATGAGTCCACAGTCTCACTGCTCTTACTGTAAAGAGTCCATAGTCTCACTGCTCGTACAGTATAGAGTCCATAGTCTCACTGCTCTTACAGTAAAGAGTCCATCAGTCTCACTGCTCTTACAGTAAAGAGTCCACAGTCTCACTGCTCTTACAGTAAAGAGTCCATAATCTCACTGTTGTTACTGTAAAGAGTCTATAGTCTCACTGCTCTTACATAAAGAGTCCATAGTCTCACTGCTCTTACAGTGAAGAGTCCATAGTCTTACTGCTCTTACAGTAAAGAGTCCATAGTCTCACTGCTCTTACAGTACAGAGTCTATAGTCTCACTGCTCTTACTGTAAAGAGTCCATAGTCTCACTGTTCTTACAGTATAAAGTCCATAGTCTCACTACTCTTACAGTAAAGAGTCCATAGTCTCACTGCTCTTACTGTAAAGAGTCTATAGTCTCACTGCTCTTACAGTAAAGAGTCCATAGTCTCACTGCTCTTACAGTATAGAGTCCATAGTCTCACTGCTCTTACAGTATAGAGTCCATAGTCTCACTGCTCTTACAGTAAAGAGTCCATAGTCTCACTGCTCTTACAGTAAAGAGTCCATAGTCTCACTGCTCTTACAGTAAAGAGTCCATAGTCTCACTGCTCTTACAGTAAAGAGTCCATAGTCTCACTGCTCTTACAGTAAAGAGTCCATAGTCTCACTGCTCTTACAGTAAAGAGTCCATAGTCTCACTGCTCTTACAGTAAAGAGTCCATAGTCTCACTGCTCTTACAGTAAAGAGTCCATAGTCTCACTGCTCTTACAGTAAAGAGTCCATAGTCTCACTGCTCTTACAGTAAAGAGTCCATAGTCTCACTGCTCTTACAGTATAGAGTCCATAGTCTCACTGCTCTTACAGTAAAGAGTCCATAGTCTCACTGCTCTTACAGTAAAGAGTCCATAGTCTCACTGCTCTTACAGTAAAGAGTCCATAGTCTCACTGCTCTTACAGTAAAGAGTCCATAGTCTCACTGCTCTTACAGTATAGAGTCCATAGTCTCACTGCTCTTACAGTAAAGAGTCCATAGTCTCACTGCTCTTACAGTAAAGAGTCCATAGTCTCACTGCTCTTACAGTAAAGAGTCCATAGTCTCACTGCTCTTACAGTAAAGAGTCCATAGTCTCACTGCTCTTACAGTAAAGAGTCCATAGTCTCACTGCTCTTACAGTAAAGAGTCCATAGTCTCACTGCTCTTACAGTAAAGAGTCCATAGTCTCACTGCTCTTACAGTAAAGAGTCCATAGTCTCACTGCTCTTACAGTAAAGAGTCCATAGTCTCACTGCTCTTACAGTAAAGAGTCCATAGTCTCACTGCTCTTACAGTAAAGAGTCCATAGTCTCACTGCTCTTACAGTAAAGAGTCCATAGTCTCACTGCTCTTACAGTAAAGAGTCCATAGTCTCACTGCTCTTACAGTAGAGAGTCCATAGTCTCACTGCTCTTACAGTAAAGAGTCCATAGTCTCACTGCTCTTACAGTAAAGAGTCCATAGTCTCACTGCTCTTACAGTATAGAGTCCATAGTCTCACTGCTCTTACAGTAAAGAGTCCATAGTCTCACTGCTCTTACAGTAAAGAGTCCATAGTCTCACTGCTCTTACAGTAAAGAGTCCATAGTCTCACTGCTCTTACAGTATAGAGTCCATAGTCTCACTGCTCTTACAGTAAAGAGTCCATAGTCTCACTGCTCTTACAGTAAAGAGTCCATAGTCTCACTGCTCTTACAGTATAGAGTCCATAGTCTCACTGCTCTTACAGTATAGAGTCCATAGTCTCACTGCTCTTACAGTATAGAGTCCATAGTCTCACTGCTCTTACAGTATAGAGTCCATAGTCTCACTGCTCTTACAGTAAAGAGTCCATAGTCTCACTGCTCTTACAGTAAAGAGTCCATAGTCTCACTGCTCTTACAGTAAAGAGTCCATAGTCTCACTGCTCTTACAGTAAAGAGTCCATAGTCTCACTGCTCTTACAGTAAAGAGTCCATAGTCTCACTGCTCTTACAGTAAAGAGTCCATAGTCTCACTGCTCTTACAGTAAAGAGTCCATAGTCTCACTGCTCTTACAGTATAGAGTCCATAGTCTCACTGCTCTTACAGTAAAGAGTCTATAGTCTCACTGCTCTTACTGTAAAGAGTCCATAGTCTCACTGCTCTTACAGTATAGAGTCCATAGTCTCACTGCTCTTACAGTATATAGTCCATAGTCTCACTGCTCTTACAGTATAGAGTCCATAGTCTCACTGCTCTTACAGTATAGAGTCCATAGTCTCACTGCTCTTACAGTAAAGAGTCCATAGTCTCACTGCTCTTACAGTAAAGAGTCCATAGTCTCACTGCTCTTACAGTAAAGAGTCCATAGTCTCACTGCTCTTACAGTAAAGAGTCCATAGTCTCACTGCTCTTACAGTAAAGAGTCCATAGTCTCACTGCTCTTACAGTAAAGAGTCCATAGTCTCACTGCTCTTACAGTAAAGAGTCCATAGTCTCACTGCTCTTACAGTAAAGAGTCCATAGTCTCACTGCTCTTACAGTAAAGAGTCCATAGTCTCACTGCTCTTACAGTAAAGAGTCCATAGTCTCACTGCTCTTACAGTAAAGAGTCCATAGTCTCACTGCTCTTACAGTGAAGAGTCCATAGTCTCACTGCTCTTACAGTAAAGAGTCCATAGTCTCACTGCTCTTACAGTAAAGAGTCCATAGTCTCACTGCTCATACAGTATAGAGTCCATAGTCTCACTGCTCTTACAGTAAAGAGTCCATCAGTCTCACTGCTCTTACAGTAAAGAGTCCACAGTCTCACTGCTCTTACAGTAAAGAGTCTATAGTCTCACTACTCTTACAGTAAAGAGTCCATAGTCTCACTGCTCTTACAGTAAAGAGTCCATAGTCTCACTGCTCTTACAGTGAAGAGTCCATAGTCTCACTGCTCTTACAGTAAAGAGTCCATAGTCTCACTGCTCTTACAGTAAAGAGTCCATAGTCTCACTGATCTTACAGTATAGAGTCCATAGTCTCACTGCTCTTACAGTAAAGAGTCCATAGTCTCACTGCTCTTACAGTAAAGAGTCCATAGTCTCACTGCTCTTACAGTAAAGAGTCCATAGTCTCACTGCTCTTACAGTAAAGAGTCCATAGTCTCACTGCTCTTACAGTAAAGAGTCCATAGTCTCACTGCTCTTACAGTATAGAGTCCATAGTCTCACTGCTCTTACAGTAAAGAGTCCATCAGTCTCACTGCTCTTACAGTAAAAGAGTCCATAGTCTCACTGCTCTTACAGTA
Source organism: Bufotes viridis (assembly GCA_033119425.1). Taxonomy (NCBI): domain Eukaryota; kingdom Metazoa; phylum Chordata; class Amphibia; order Anura; family Bufonidae; genus Bufotes; species Bufotes viridis. Next base: position 6,140,194 of record CM065593.1, on the reverse strand, counting down.
AAGAGTCCATAGTCTCACTGCTCTTACAGTAAAGAGTCCATAGTCTCACTGCTCTTACAGTAAAGAGTCCATAGTCTCACTGCTCTTACAGTAAAGAGTCCATAGTCTCACTGCTCTTACAGTATAGAGTCCATAGTCTCACTGCTCTTACAGTAAAGAGTCCATCAGTCTCACTGCTCTTACAGTAAAGAGTCCATAGTCTCACTGCTCTTACAGTAAAGAGTCCATAGTCTCACTGCTCTTACAGTAAAGAGTCCATAGTCTCACTGCTCTTACAGTAAAGAGTCCATAGTCTCACTGCTCTTACAGTAAAGAGTCCATAGTCTCACTGCTCTTACAGTAAAGAGTCCATAGTCTCACTGCTCTTACAGTAAAGAGTCCATAGTCTCACTGCTCTTACAGTAAAGAGTCCATAGTCTCACTGCTCTTACAGTAAAGAGTCCATAGTCTCACTGCTCTTACAGTAAAGAGTCCATAGTCTCACTGCTCTTACAGTAAAGAGTCCATAGTCTCACTGCTCTTACAGTATAGAGTCCATAGTCTCACTGCTCTTACAGTAAAGAGTCCATAGTCTCACTGCTCTTACAGTAAAGAGTCCATAGTCTCACTGCTCTTACAGTAAAGAGTCCATAGTCTCACTGCTCTTACAGTACAGAGTCCATAGTCTCACTGCTCTTACAGTAAAGAGTCCATAGTCTCACTGCTCTTACAGTAAAGAGTCCATAGTCTCACTGCTCTTACAGTAAAGAGTCCATAGTCTCACTGCTCTTACAGTAAAGAGTCCATAGTCTCACTGATCTTACTGTATAGAGTCTATAGTCTCACTGCTCTTACTGTAAAGAGTCCGTAGTCTCTCTGCTCTTGCAGTAAAGAGTCCAGAGTCTCACTGCTCTTACAGTGAATAGTCCATAGTCTCACTGCTCTTACAGTAAAGAGTCCACAGTCTCACTGCTCTTACTGTAAAGAGTCCATAGTCTCACTGCTCATACAGTATAGAGTCCATAGTCTCACTGCTCTTACAGTAAAGAGTCCATCAGTCTCACTGTTCTTACAGTAAAAAGGTCCACAGTCTCACTGCTCTTACAGTAAAGAGTCTATAGTCTCACTGCTCTTACTGTAAAGAGTCCATAGTCTCACTGCTCTTGCAGTAAAGAGTCCAGAGTCTCACTACTCTTACAGTGAATAGTCCATAGTCACACTGCTCTTATAGTAAAGAGTCAACAGTCTCTCTGCTCTTATTGTAAAGAGTCCATAGTCTCACTGCTCTTACAGTATAGAGTCCATAGTCTCACTGCTCTTACAGTAAAGAGTCCATCAGTCTCACTGCTCATACAGTAAAGAGTCCACAGTCTCACTGCTCTTACAGTAAAGAGTCCATAGTCTCACTGTTGTTATGTAAAGCGTCTTTAGTCTCACTGCTCTTACGGTAAAGAGTCAATAGTCTTACTGCTCTTACAGTGAAGAGTCCATAGTCTTACTGCTGTTACAGTAAAGAGTCCATAGTCTCACTGCTCTTACAGTAAAGAGTCCATATTCTCACTGCTCTTACAGTAGAGAGTCCATAGTCTCACTGCTCTTACAGTAAAGAGTCCATAGTCTCTCTGCTCTTACTGTAAAGAGTCCATAGTCTCACTGCTCTTACAGTATAGAGTCCATAGTCTCACTGCTCTTACAGTAAAGAGTCCATAGTCTCACTGCTCTCTTACAGTAAAGAGTCCATAGTCTCACTGCTCTTACAGTAAAGAGTCCATAGTCTCACTGCTCTTACAGTATAGAGTCCATAGTCTCACTGCTCTTACAGTAAAGAGTCCATAGTCTCACTGCTCTTACAGTAAAGAGTCCATAGTCTCACTGCTCTTACAGTATAGAGTCCATAGTCTCACTGCTCTTACAGTAAAGAGTCCATAGTCTCACTGCTCTTACAGTAAAGAGTCCATAGTCTCACTGCTCTTACAGTAAAGAGTCCATAGTCTCACTGCTCTTACAGTAAAGAGTCCATAGTCTCACTGCTCATTACAGTAAAGAGTCCATAGTCTCACTGCTCTTACAGTAGAGAGTCCATAGTCTCACTGCTCTTACAGTAAAGAGTCCATAGTCTCACTGCTCTTACAGTAAAGAGTCCATAGTCTCACTGCTCTTACAGTAAAGAGTCCATAGTCTCACTGCTCTTACAGTAAAGAGTCCATAGTCTCACTGCTCTTACAGTAAAGAGTCCATCAGTCTCACTGCTCTTACAGTAAAGAGTCCATAGTCTCACTGCTCTTACAGTAAAGAGTCCATAGTCTCACTGCTCTTACAGTAAAGAGTCCATAGTCTCACTGCTCTTACAGTAAAGAGTCCATAGTCTCACTGCTCTTACAGTAAAGAGTCCATAGTCTCACTGCTCTTACAGTAAAGAGTCCATAGTCTCACTGCTCTTACAGTAAAGAGTCCATAGTCTCACTGCTCTTACAGTAAAGAGTCCATAGTCTCACTGCTCTTACAGTATAGAGTCCATAGTCTCACTGCTCTTACAGTATAGAGTCCATAGTCTCACTGCTCTTACAGTAAAGAGTCCATAGTCTCACTGCTCTTACAGTAAAGAGTCCATAGTCTCACTGCTCTTACAGTAAAGAGTCCATAGTCTCACTGCTCTTACAGTAAAGAGTCCATAGTCTCACTGCTCTTACAGTAAAGAGTCCATAGTCTCACTGCTCTTACAGTAAAGAGTCCATAGTCTCACTGCTCTTACAGTAAAGAGTCCATAGTCTCACTGCTCTTACAGTAAAGAGTCCATAGTCTCACTGCTCTTACAGTACAGAGTCCATAGTCTCACTGCTCTTACAGTAAAGAGTCCATAGTCTCACTGCTCTTACAGTATAGAGTCCATAGTCTCACTGCTCTTACAGTAAAGAGTCCATAGTCTCACTGCTCTTACAGTACAGAGTCCATAGTCTCACTGCTCTTACAGTATAGAGTCCATAGTCTCACTGCTCTTACAGTAAAGAGTCCATAGTCTCACTGCTCTTACAGTAAAGAGTCCATAGTCTCACTGCTCTTACAGTATAGAGTCCATAGTCTCACTGCTCTTACAGTATAGAGTCCATAGTCTCACTGCTCTTACAGTAAAGAGTCCATAGTCTCACTGCTCTTACAGTATAGAGTCCATAGTCTCACTGCTCTTACAGTAAAGAGTCCATAGTCTCACTGCTCTTACAGTATCAGTAAAGAGTCCATAGTCTCACTGCTCTTACAGTAAAGAGTCCATAGTCTCACTGCTCTTACAGTATAGAGTCCATAGTCTCACTGCTCTTACAGTATAGAGTCCATAGTCTCACTGCTCTTACAGTAAAGAGTCCATAGTCTCACTGCTCTTACAGTATAGAGTCTATAGTCTCACTGCTCTTACAGTATAGAGTCCATAGTCTCACTGCTCTTACAGTATAGAGTCCATAGTCTCACTGCTCTTACAGTAAAGAGTCCATAGTCTCACTGCTCTTACAGTAAAGAGTCCATAGTCTCACTGCTCTTACAGTAAAGAGTCCATAGTCTCACTGCTCTTACAGTAAAGAGTCCATAGTCTCACTGCTCTTACAGTAAAGAGTCCATAGTCTCACTGCTCTTACAGTAAAGAGTCCATAGTCTCACTGCTCATACAGTAGAGAGTCCATAGTCTCACTGCTCTTACAGTAAAGAGTCCATAGTCTCACTGCTCTTACAGTAAAGAGTCCATAGTCTCACTGCTCTTACAGTATAGAGTCCATAGTCTCACTGCTCTTACAGTAAAGAGTCCATAGTCTCACTGCTCTTACAGTAAAGAGTCCATAGTCTCACTGCTCTTACAGTAAAGAGTCCATAGTCTCACTGCTCTTACAGTAAAGAGTCCATAGTCTCACTGCTCTTACAGTAAAGAGTCCATAGTCTCACTGCTCTTACAGTAAAGAGTCCATAGTCTCACTGCTCTTACAGTAAAGAGTCCATAGTCTCACTGCTCTTACAGTAAAGAGTCCATAGTCTCACTGCTCTTACAGTAAAGAGTCCATAGTCTCACTGCTCTTACAGTAAAGAGTCCATAGTCTCACTGCTCTTACAGTATAGAGTCCATAGTCTCACTGCTCTTACAGTAAAGAGTCCATAGTCTCACTGCTCTTACAGTAAAGAGTCCATAGTCTCACTGCTCTTACAGTAAAGAGTCCATAGTCTCACTGCTCTTACAGTATAGAGTCCATAGTCTCACTGCTCTTACAGTAAAGAGTCCATAGTCTCACTGCTCTTACAGTAAAGAGTCCATAGTCTCACTGCTCTTACAGTAAAGAGTCCATAGTCTCACTGCTCTTACAGTATAGAGTCCATAGTCTCACTGCTCTTACAGTAAAGAGTCCATAGTCTCACTGCTCTTACAGTAAAGAGTCCATAGTCTCACTGCTCTTACAGTAAAGAGTCTATAGTCTCACTGCTCTTACTGTAAAGAGTCCATAGTCTCACTGCTCTTGCAGTAAAGAGTCCATAGTCTCACTGCTCTTACAGTGAAGAGTCCATAGTCTCACTGCTCTTACAGTAAAGAGTCCATAGTCTCACTGCTCTTACAGTAAAGAGTCCATAGTCTCACTGCTCTTACAGTATAGTGTCCATAGTCTCACTGCTCTTACAGTAAAGAGTCTATCAGTCTCACTGCTCTTACAGTAAAGAATCCACAGTTTCACTGCTCTTACAGTAAAGAGTCCATAGTCTCACAGTTGTTAATGAAAAGCGTCTTTAATCTCACTGCTCTTACAGTAAAGAGTCCATAGTCTCACTGCTCTTACAGTGAAGAGTCCATAATCTTACTGCTGTTACAGTAAAGAGTCCATAGTCTCACTGCTCTTACAGTAAAGAGTCCATATTCTCACTGCTCTTACAGTAGAGAGTCCATAGTCTCACTGCTCTTACAGTAAAGAGTCCATAGTCTCTCTGCTCTTACTGTAAAGAGTCCATAGTCTCACTGCTCTTACAGTATAGAGTCCATAGTCTCACTGCTCTTACAGTAAAGAGTCCATCAGTCTCACTGCTCTTGCTCTTACAGTAAAGAGTCCATATTCTTACTGCTCTTACAGTAAAGAGTCCATAGTCTCACTGCTCTTACAGTATAGAGTCCATAGTCTCACTGCTCTTACAGTAAAGAGTCCATAGTCTCACTGCTCTTACAGTAAAGAGTCCATAGTCTCACTGCTCTTACAGTATAGAGTCCATAGTCTCACTGCTCTTACAGTATAGAGTCCATAGTCTCACTGCTCTTACAGTAAAGAGTCCATAGTCTCACTGCTCTTACAGTAAAGAGTCCATAGTCTCACTGCTCTTACAGTAAAGAGTCCATAGTCTCACTGCTCTTACAGTAAAGAGTCCATAGTCTCACTGCTCTTACAGTAGAGAGTCCATAGTCTCACTGCTCTTACAGTAAAGAGTCCATAGTCTCACTGCTCTTACAGTAAAGAGTCCATAGTCTCACTGCTCTTACAGTAAAGAGTCCATAGTCTCACTGCTCTTACAGTAAAGAGTCCATAGTCTCACTGCTCTTACAGTAAAGAGTCCATAGTCTCACTGCTCTTACAGTAAAGAGTCCATAGTCTCACTGCTCTTACAGTAAAGAGTCCATAGTCTCACTGCTCTTACAGTAAAGAGTCCATAGTCTCACTGCTCTTACAGTAAAGAGTCCATAGTCTCACTGCTCTTACAGTAAAGAGTCCATAGTCTCACTGCTCTTACAGTAAAGAGTCCATAGTCTCACTGCTCTTACAGTAAAGAGTCCATAGTCTCACTGCTCTTACAGTAAAGAGTCCATAGTCTCACTGCTCTTACAGTAAAGAGTCCATAGTCTCACTGCTCTTACAGTAAAGAGTCCATAGTCTCACTGCTCTTACAGTATAGAGTCCATAGTCTCACTGCTCTTACAGTAAAGAGTCCATAGTCTCACTGCTCTTACAGTAAAGAGTCCATAGTCTCACTGCTCTTACAGTAAAGAGTCTATAGTCTCACTGCTCTTACAGTAAAGAGTCCATAGTCTCACTGCTCTTGCAGTAAAGAGTCCATAGTCTCACTGCTCTTACAGTAAAGAGTCCATAGTCTCACTGCTCTTACAGTATAGAGTCCATAGTCTCACTGCTCTTACAGTAAAGAGTCCATAGTCTCACTGCTCTTACAGTAAAGAGTCCATAGTCTCACTGCTCTTACAGTAAAGAGTCCATAGTCTCACTGCTCTTACAGTAAAGAGTCCATAGTCTCACTGCTCTTACAGTAAAGAGTCCATAGTCTCACTGCTCTTACAGTAAAGAGTCCATAGTCTCACTGCTCTTACAGTAAAGAGTCCATAGTCTCACTGCTCTTACAGTACAGAGTCCATAGTCTCACTGCTCTTACAGTAAAGAGTCCATAGTCTCACTGCTCTTACAGTATAGAGTCCATAGTCTCACTGCTCTTACAGTATAGAGTCCATAGTCTCACTGCTCTTACAGTAAAGAGTCCATAGTCTCACTGCTCTTACAGTATAGAGTCCATAGTCTCACTGCTCTTACAGTAAAGAGTCCATAGTCTCACTGCTCTTTCAGTAGAGAGTCCATAGTCTCACTGCTCTTACAGTAAAGAGTCCATAGTCTCACTGCTCTTACAGTAAAGAGTCCATAGTCTCACTGCTCTTACAGTAGAGAGTCCATAGTCTCACTGCTCTTACAGTAAAGAGTCCATAGTCTCACTGCTCTTACAGTAAAGAGTCCATAGTCTCACTGCTCTTACAGTATAGAGTCCATAGTCTCACTGCTCTTACAGTAAAGAGTCCATAGTCTCACTGCTCTTACAGTAAAGAGTCCATAGTCTCACTGCTCTTACAGTATAGAGTCCATAGTCTCACTGCTCTTACAGTAAAGAGTCCATAGTCTCACTGCTCTTACAGTAAAGAGTCCATAGTCTCACTGCTCTTACAGTATAGAGTCCATAGTCTCACTGCTCTTACAGTAAAGAGTCCATAGTCTCACTGCTCTTACAGTAAAGAGTCCATAGTCTCACTGCTCTTACAGTATAGAGTCCATAGTCTCACTGCTCTTACAGTAAAGAGTCCATAGTCTCACTGCTCTTACAGTAAAGAGTCCATAGTCTCACTGCTCTTACAGTAAAGAGTCCATAGTCTCACTGCTCTTACAGTATAGAGTCCATAGTCTCACTGCTCTTACAGTATAGAGTCCATAGTCTCACTGCTCTTACAGTAAAGAGTCCATAGTCTCACTGCTCTTACAGTAAAGAGTCCATAGTCTCACTGCTCTTACAGTAAAGAGTCCATAGTCTCACTGCTCTTACAGTAAAGAGTCCATAGTCTCACTGCTCTTACAGTAAAGAGTCCATAGTCTCACTGCTCTTACAGTAAAGAGTCCATAGTCTCACTGCTCTTACAGTAAAGAGTCCATAGTCTCACTGCTCTTACAGTAAAGAGTCCATAGTCTCACTGCTCTTACAGTAAAGAGTCCATAGTCTCACTGCTCTTACAGTAAAGAGTCCATAGTCTCACTGCTCTTACAGTAAAGAGTCCATAGTCTCACTGCTCTTACAGTGTAGAGTCCATAGTCTCACTGCTCTTACAGTAAAGAGTCCATAGTCTCACTGCTCTTACAGTATAGAGTCCATAGTCTCACTGCTCTTACAGTACAGAGTCCATAGTCTCACTGCTCTTACAGTAAAGAGTCCATAGTCTCACTGCTCTTACAGTAAAGAGTCCATAGTCTCACTGCTCTTACAGTATAGAGTCCATAGTCTCACTGCTCTTACAGTAAAGAGTCCATAGTCTCACTGCTCTTACAGTATAGAGTCCATAGTCTCACTGCTCTTACAGTAAAGAGTCCATAGTCTCACTGCTCTTACAGTAAAGAGTCCATAGTCTCACTGCTCTTACAGTATAGAGTCCATAGTCTCACTGCTCTTACAGTAAAGAGTCCATAGTCTCACTGCTCTTACAGTAAAGAGTCCATAGTCTCACTGCTCTTACAGTATAGAGTCCATAGTCTCACTGCTCTTACAGTATAGAGTCCATAGTCTCACTGCTCTTACAGTATAGAGTCCATAGTCTCACTGCTCTTACAGTAAAGAGTCCATAGTCTCACTGCTCTTACAGTATAGAGTCCATAGTCTCACTGCTCTTACAGTATAGAGTCCATAGTCTCACTGCTCTTACAGTATAGAGTCCATAGTCTCACTGCTCTTACAGTATAGAGTCCATAGTCTCACTGCTCTTACAGTAAAGAGTCCATAGTCTCACTGCTCTTACAGTATAGAGTCCATAGTCTCACTGCTCTTACAGTAAAGAGTCCATCAGTCTCACTGCTCTTACAGTAAAGAGTCCATAGTCTCACTGCTCTTACAGTAAAGAGTCCATAGTCTCACTGCTCTTACAGTAAAGAGTCCATAGTCTCACTGCTCTTACAGTAAAGAGTCCATAGTCTCACTGCTCTTACAGTAAAGAGTCCATAGTCTCACTGCTCTTACAGTAAAGAGTCCATAGTCTCACTGCTCTTACAGTACAGAGTCCATAGTCTCACTGCTCTTACAGTAAAGAGTCCATAGTCTCACTGCTCTTACAGTATAGAGTCCATAGTCTCACTGCTCTTACAGTATAGAGTCCATAGTCTCACTGCTCTTACTGTAAAGAGTCCATAGTCTCACTGCTCTTACAGTATAGAGTCCATAGTCTCACTGCTCTTACAGTAAAGAGTCCATAGTCTCACTGCTCTTTACAGTAGAGAGTCCATAGTCTCACTGCTCTTACAGTAAAGAGTCCATAGTCTCACTGCTCTTACAGTAAAGAGTCCATAGTCTCACTGCTCTTTACAGTAGAGAGTCCATAGTCTCACTGCTCTTACAGTAAAGAGTCCATAGTCTCACTGCTCTTACAGTAAAGAGTCCATAGTCTCACTGCTCTTACAGCATAGAGTCCATAGTCTCACTGCTCTTACAGTAAAGAGTCCATAGTCTCACTGCTCTTACAGTAAAGAGTCCATAGTCTCACTGCACTTACAGTAAAGAGTCCATAGTCTCACTGCTCTTACAGTATAGAGTCCATAGTCTCACTGCTCTTACAGTAAAGAGTCCATAGTCTCACTGCTCTTACAGTATAGAGTCCATAGTCTCACTGCTCTTACAGTAAAGAGTCCATAGTCTCACTGCTCTTACAGTAAAGAGTCCATAGTCTCACTGCTCTTACAGTATAGAGTCCATAGTCTCACTGCTCTTACAGTAAAGAGTCCATAGTCTCACTGCTCTTACAGTAAAGAGTCCATAGTCTCACTGCTCTTACAGTATAGAGTCCATAGTCTCACTGCTCTTACAGTATAGAGTCCATAGTCTCACTGCTCTTACAGTATAGAGTCCATAGTCTCACTGCTCTTACAGTAAAGAGTCCATAGTCTCACTGCTCTTACAGTATAGAGTCCATAGTCTCACTGCTCTTACAGTATAGAGTCCATAGTCTCACTGCTCTTACAGTATAGAGTCCATAGTCTCACTGCTCTTACAGTATAGAGTCCATAGTCTCACTGCTCTTACAGTAAATAGTCCATAGTCTCACTGCTCTTACAGTATAGAGTCCATAGTCTCACTGCTCTTACAGTAAAGAGTCCATCAGTCTCACTGCTCTTACAGTAAAGAGTCCACAGTCTCACTGCTCTTACAGTAAAGAGTCCATAGTCTCACTGTTGTTACTGTAAAGCGTCTTTAGTCTCACTGCTCTTACAGTAAAGAGTCCATAGTCTCACTGCTCTTACAGTAAAGAGTCCATAGTCTCACTGCTCTTACAGTAAAGAGTCCATAGTCTCACTGCTCTTACTGTAAAGAGTCCATAGTCTCACTGCTCTTACAGTATAGAGTCCATAGTCTCACTGCTCTTACAGTATAGAGTCTACAGTCTCACTGCTCTTACTGTAAAGAGTCCATAGTCTCACTGCTCTTACAGTATAGAGTCCATAGTCTCACTGCTCTTACAGTAAAGAGTCCATAGTCTCACTGCTCTTTCAGTAGAGAGTCCATAGTCTCACTGCTCTTACAGTATAGAGTCCATAGTCTCACTGCTCTTACAGTAAAGAGTCCATAGTCTCACTGCTCTTTCAGTAGAGAGTCCATAGTCTCACTGCTCTTACAGTATAGAGTCCATAGTCTCACTGCTCTTACTGTAAAGAGTCCATAGTCTCACTGCTCTTACAGCATAGAGTCCATTGTCTCACTGCTCTTACTGTAAAGAGTCCGTAGTCTCTCTGCTCTTACTGTAAAGAGTCTATAGTCTCACTGCTCTTATAGTATAGAGTCCATAGTCTCACTGCTCTTACTGTAAAGAGTCCATAGTCTCACTGCTCTTACTGTAAAGAGTCCATAGTCTCACTGCTCTTACAGTATAGAGTCCATAGTCTCACTGCTCTTACAGTAAAGAGTCCGTAGTCTCTCTGCTCTTACTGTAAAGAGTCCAGAGTCTCACTGCTCTTATAGTATAGAGTCCATAGTCTCACTGCTCTTACAGTAAAGAGTCCATAGTCTCACTGCTCTTACAGTAAAGAGTACACAGTCTCACTGCTCTTACAGTAAATAGTCCGTAGTCTCACTGCTCTTACAGTATAGAGTCCATAGTCTCACTGCTCTTACAGTATAGAGTCCATAGTCTAACTGCTCTTACAGTAAAGAGTCCATAGTCTCACTGCTCTTACAGTAAAGAGTCCATAGTCTCACTGCTCTTACAGTAAAGAGTCCACAGTCTCACTGCTCTTACAGTAAAGAGTCCATAGTCTCACTGCTATTACAGTATAGAGTCCATAGTCTCACTGCTCTTACAGTAAAGAGTCCATAGTCTTACTGCTCTTACAGTAAAGAGTCCATAGTCTCACTGCTCTTACAGTAAAGAGTCCATAGTCTCACTGCTCTTACAGTAAAGAGTCCACAGTCTCACTGCTCTTACAGTAAAGAGTCCATAGTCTCACTGCTCTTACAGTAAAGAGTCCATAGTCTCACTGCTCTTACAGTAAAGAGTCCATAGTCTCACTGCTCTTACTGTAAAGAGTCCATAGTCTCACTGCTCTTACAGTAAAGAGTCCATAGTCTCACTGCTCTTACAGTATAGAGTCCATAGTCTCACTGCTCTTACAGTAAAGAGTCCATAGTCTCACTGCTCTTACAGTATAGAGTCCATAGTCTCACTGCTCTTACAGTATAGAGTCCATAGTCTCACTGCTCTTACAGTATAGAGTCCATAGTCTCACTGCTCTTACAGTAAAGAGTCCATAGTCTCACTGCTCTTACAGTATAGAGTCCATAGTCTCACTGCTCTTACAGTATAGAGTCCATAGTCTCACTGCTCTTACAGTAAAGAGTCCATAGTCTCACTGCTCTTACAGTATACAGTCCATAGTCTCACTGCTCTTACAGTATAGAGTCCATAGTCTCACTGCTCTTACAGTATAGAGTCCATAGTCTCACTGCTCTTACAGTAAATAGTCCATAGTCTCACTGCTCTTACAGTATAGAGTCCATAGTCTCACTGCTCTTACAGTATAGAGTCCATAGTCTCACTGCTCTTACAGTATAGAGTCCATAGTCTCACTGCTCTTACAGTATAGAGTCTATAGTCTCACTGCTCTTACAGTATAGAGTCCATAGTCTCACTGCTCTTACAGTAAAGAGTACATAGTCTCACTGCTCTTACAGTATAGAGTCCATAGTCTCACTGCTCTTACAGTAAAGAGTCCATAGTCTCACTGCTCTTACAGTAAAGAGTCCATAGTCTCACTGCTCTTACAGTGAAGAATCCTTTTCTATGCTTGTGTAGAAACCTTCTTTCCTCCAGACGCAGAGGATGTCCCCTTGTCACATTCACAGTCCTGGGGATAAATAGATGATGGGAGTGATCTCTGTACTGACCCCTGATATATTTATACATAGTTATTAGATCTCCCCTCAGTCGTCTTTTTTCTAAAGTGAATAACCCTAATTTTGATAACCTTTCAGGGTCCTGTAGTTGCCCCATTCCAGTTATTACTTTAGTTGCCCTCCTCTGAACCCTCTCCAGCTCTGCTATGTCTGCCTTGTTCACAGGAGCCCAGAACTGTACACAGTCCTCCATGTGTGGTCTGACTAGTGATGTGTAAAGTGGTAGGACTATCTTCTCATCACGGGCGTCTATGCCCCTTTTGATGCAACCCATTATCTTATTGGCCTTGGCAGCAGCTGCCTGACACTGGTTTTTGCAGCTTAATTAGCTGTTTATTAAAATTCCTAGATCCTTTTCCATGTCAGTGTTACTGAGTGTTTTACCATTTAGTATGTACGGGTGACTTGCATTATTCCTTCCCATGTGCATAACTTTACATTTGTCAGTGTTAAACCTCATCTGCCATTTTTCTGCCCAAGCCTCCAATCTATCCAGATCCCTCTGTAGCAGAAAACTGTCCTCTTCAGTGTTAATTACTTTACACAGTTTAGTGTCATCTGCAAAAATGATATATTACTGTGCAAGCCTTCTACAAGATCATTAATAAATATACTGAAGAGAATAGGGCCCAATACTGACCCCTGAGGTACCCCACTAGTGACAGTGACCCCTCCAGTACTGACCCCTGAGGTACCCCACTAGTGACAGTGACCCCTCCAGTACTGACCCCTGAGGTACCCCACTAGTGACAGTGACCCCTCCAGTACTGACCCCTGAGGTACCCCACTAGTGACAGTGACCCCTCCAGTACTGACCCCTGAGGTACTCCACTAGTGACAGTGACCCCTCCAGTACTGATCCCTGAGGTACCCCACTATTGACAGTGACCCCTCCAGTATTGACCCCTGAGGTACCCCACTAGTGACAGTGACCCCTCCAGTACTGACCCCTGAGGTACCCCACTAGTGACAGTGATCCCTCCAGTACTGACCCCTGAGGTACCCCACTAGTGACAGTGACCCAATCTGAGTGTGTACTGTTAATAACCACCCTCTGTTTTCTGTCACTCAGCCAGTTACTTACCCACATACAGACATTTTCTCCCAGTCCGAGCATCCTCATTTTATATACTAACCTTTTATGAAGTACGGTGTCAAATGCTTTGGAGAAGTCCAGATATACGACATCCATTGATTCGCCGCTGTCATGTCTAGAACTTACCTCCTCATAGAAACTGATTAGATTCGTTTGGCATGACCGATCCCTCATGAAGCCATGCTGATATGGCGGTATTTGCTTATTTCCATTGAGATCCTCCATGATAGCATCTCTTAGAAACCCTTCAAACAGTTTATCCACAACAGATGTTAAACTTACCGGCCTATAATTTCCAGGCTCTGTTTTTGGACCCTTTTTGGATATTGGCACCACATTTGCTATGCGCCAATCCTGTGGAACATTCCCTGTCAGTATAGAGTCCTTAAAGGGTTTCTGTCATCAACTTTTGACATTATAAGCTGTCTGGCATTAGCTATGTGCTAATGTCAGACCAGCTTGATAATGTCTTTTTTATAAAAATCGGATGTATATTTAGGCAGAAAAACGTACTTTTCTAATATGTAAATTAGCCTCTAGGAGCAGGGGGGGCGTTGCCCTGCTCCTAGCGGCTCCGTCCGGCAACCTGCTGGCACGCCCCTTCTTAGTTTGATTAACAGTGCGGGGAAGCGATTCTCCTGCACTGTCTTCTTCTGAAATCCCGCGCCTGCGCCGCCGCTCTGTATTCGGCGCAGGCGCGGTGAGCAGAGTACAGCAGGCACCAGCGTCCTCTGCTCACCGCGCCTGCGCCGAATACAGAGCGGCGGCGCAGGCGTGGGATTTCAGAAGAAGACAGTGCAGGAGAATCGCTTCCCCGCACTGTTAATCAAACTAAGAAGGGGCGTGCCAGCAGGTTGCCGGACGGAGCCGCTAGGAGCAGGGCAACGCCCCCCCCTGCTCCTAGAGGCTAATTTACATATTAGAAAAGTAAGTTTTTCTGCCTAAATATACATCCGATTTTTATAAAAAAGACATTATCAAGCTGGTCTGACATTAGCACATAGCTAATGCCAGACAGCTTATAATGTCAAAAGTTGATGACAGAAACCCTTTAAATATTAGAAATAAAGGTCTGGTTATGACATCACTTAATTCCCTTAGTATACGGGGGTGTATGCCATCTGGTCCTGGCGATTTGTTTATTTTAATCTTTTTAAGTCGCTGCTGTACTTCTTCCTGGGTCAGACAGGGCACTTTTAAAGGGGAATTTACTTTTACATTCTGCATTTCATCTGACAGTTTATTTTCCTCAGTGAAAACAGTGGAGAAGAAAATATTTAATAGCTTTGGTTTATCGTCGTCGCTCTCTGCAACTCCCCCCTCATTGCTATGTAGAGGGCCGACTCCTTCAGACTTATAATTTTTACCTTTTATATAATTGAAGAACATTTTAGGGTTAGTTTTACTCTCTTTGGCAATTAATCTCTCGGTCTCTAGTTTGGCAAATTTCATTAGTTTCTTACATATACTATTTTTTCCTTATAGTTTATCAGTGCTTCCTGACTGCCCTCCTGTTTTAGTAATTTATATGCTTTCTTTTTGTCATTTATTGCCTTCTTTACGGTTCCATTTATCCACATTGGTTTCTTATTGTTCCTTAGCCTTTTATTCCTATAAGGTATGTACCTCTCACAATTGGATGTTACAATGCTTTTAAAAACCTCCCATTTTATGGTTGTATTTTTGTTTTTGAGGACTATGTCCCAGTTAGTTAGGCCTATGGCCTCGCTTAGTTGGCTAAATTTTGCTTTTTTGAAGTTTGGTATTTTTGTTTCGCTCTTTAGAAATGCTCTTTTGAATGATAATTGGAAGGTTATTACTTTATGGTCACTATTTCCCAGGTGTCCCCCGACCTGCACGTCTGTGGTTCTGTCCGGTCTATTGGTTAATACTAAGTCCAGTATGGCCGTATGTAATACAACAAATAACAGTTGCATACTGTAGCTGACAAATTAATGTACAGTGTGAGAGGACCTGGAATAAATACACAGATGACACTATGGTTAGCCCATTAGAGACAGTAGCAGGGTGTTCCACTCTGGGGTATTACAGAAGCTGCAGTGATGTACTGTTTTGGCTGTAGTGGTCACGTGTGCTACACGTCACGGTTCAGCGCAGAGATAGAAGCAGCAGCGCTGGATCAGAGTGAACTCGGAAGCTAAGTTGTAAATGTGAGATTCTTGGCGAATACATTTTATAAAAAATATTTGTGTCAGTCCGCCAGCGTCAAGGCGATCTTTTTAGGAAGGGAACCTAACACTGAATGCAGACATCCCCTTTTAGTGCTCCACACCCAGTCAGGCCCACATCGTACAATACACTCACTAGACAGAACACCTGCAGAAAGTAATGCGACTATAGTGTAGACTGACACAGTATAAACTGCTAGTGGTGCTCGGTCACTGATGACACAAAGTGGAGCCCCTTTATTTTGGGTTCTGCAGCAGGGTACATATGGAGGTCACATACATACTGGGTGGCATCTCCTGTGCTGCCATAGAGGCTGGCCCCCTGACATGGCGGCGGTCATACAAATGCTGATACCCTCGGTCATTCCAAGCTCTTCCTTCTTGGCACTAATGATGGTCACATCGGAGATCACAGGAGGCTAGAGGGCGCATAGTGCGGAAACACCCAGGACCAGCATCATGATGGGGGGCGCCATTATCCCCTTGGCCACTCCCATGTGGTATTTGTGGAGGAGACATTGAGAAGCCTTCAGTACATCCACAGGATCATTGATCCAATCCTACTGCCCTATATGACCAGGAGATGTGGTGCTCCAATAATGCCGAACCAACGGCGCCCCATACAATGGATCTCCATGTACAGCAGCCCAAAACCACTTTGTCTGAACTACGGTTCCAACATGGGAGAGCTTGAGGATATCCAGCATCTGTATGACCGCCACCACAGGAGGATATCCAGCATCTGTATGACCGCCACCACAGGAGGATATCCAACATCAGTATAACAGTCATCACAGGAGGATATCCAGCCTCTGTATGACAGTCATCACAGGAGGATATCCAACATCAGTATGACAGTCATCACAGGAGGATATCAAGCCTCTGTATGACTAACACCACAGGAGGATATCCAACATCAGTATGACAGTCATCACAGGAGGATATCCAGCCTCTGTATGACTAACACCACAGGAGGATATCATACATCAGTATGACCGCCACCAAAGGAGGATATCCAGCCTCTGTATAACAGTCATCACAGGAGGATATCCAACATCTGTATACCAGTCATCACAGGAGGATATCAAGCCTCTGTATGACTAACACCACAGGAGGATATCCAACATCAGTATGACCGCCACCAAAGGAGGATATCCAGCCTCTGTATAACAGTCATCACAGGAGGATATCCAGCCTCTGTATACCAGTCACCACAGGAGGATATCCAGCATCTGTATCACCACCTGCTGGCGGACCGGGTAATTACATGAACATTTAACAGTTACAGGAAATACATAGGCACATGGTGAAGATAAGTACACTACTGCATTAGATTACATTGATGTTATCCTATAGGAAATGGTAGTGAGGTGCCAAAGAGTGGTAATGGCTGGGACATTGCACTCTGCTTTGGAACAAAAGACGATGCACCTGGATTACTCCTCAAAGTGTCTTTTTGGGCCCTTCTTGGTCTCCTCCAGCTCATCCCTGACGTCCCAGCTGCACTGGTGGAGGTCCTGCAAGGAACGCAGCTGTCTCTGCAGATCCCTGAAGTCCCTTTCCCAGAAACTGCGAAACTTGCCGTTAACATACTGCACCATTCAGAAGCATCCTCAGACAGGCACTGATTGTTCCTCCACCCAATGTAGGCATCGCTCAGTTCCTCCATCACCTCCTCTCCTTGCATCAGGGCACAGTTACCTTCCAGGAGCTCGGGCCAGAAGGGAAACCGATGCCCAGGGTAGCCTGCAGCCTAATGGGCCTGTGGTGAGAGATGAAGCAGGGGACCATGGAATGCCCAAGGGTGTTTACCTGGCCCAAGACGTGAACACAGTCGAGGCGAGACCGCTGTGAGCCGAATTACAGTATCCCACTCGTCATATTTACCCGAAAATATCAGCAGTAAAACCGCCCACGCGCCCTGAACGCTGAATCTCCGAAACATGAAAAATGTTCTGCGTCTGCGAATAAAGAGACAGAAAACAAAAGATTCTCCGAGAAGAAGCCTCGTCACTGCGCAAAAGTATAAAAGTATAAAAAAGACAAGTTTGGTTTCGCAGCGATGGCGCAGAGTGTAGAATAACGCCATCCGATCATTTATACGGCACGGAAATCGCCATAAAGATGCAGAACGGGGGAATCGGGGATTTTCCTGCTGCTCTCAAAAACTTATTATAAGAAATCATCCTGAAAAGATCAATCACACGGCAACTACCATAAAGGGTTAACACCTCTTATACCCCCCTGTACAGGAAGTGCTGGGCCCACCCCCGCCGGGGTCATGTGACTGTCCTGCAGCCTCTGTGGCTCCTCCCCCTCATCTGCATATTACCCAGGATGCATCCCCGGTGTCTTCACAGACGGAGCTTTTTCTGTTATTTTTCTGTTTTTTCTTGTACATTTTTAGTAGCAGATGAGACACATTGTATCCGGCAGACGCAGCGTGTGACCTGTACACTGCACATACATCTACACCGCGCTCTCCCTGTGTGTCATGAGGGGGCCCCGGGCCCCCAGCAGTGCCGGCCCCTGGCAGCTGTATACTCTGGTTTCTCTTCAGATCGAATAAATCTTTCGCCTTTTACTAAAGATTTCCGTGGAGAGGAACAATCATGAGTCTCATGGAATTTTTTGATGCCCGGCGCTTGCTGGGCTTCCTGTTCAGGTTAATGGTAGAGTGGATGATGGGAGTTGTTGTAGAGACTGGTGAACCAGCTGTGGCTCTAGAGGTGAGTGACATGTATTCCAATATGATGGGGGCCCATGGCGCAGTCAGGACTGTGAGACCCCGCACCCGCTCAGTCTCGGGGTCGCTCTGCAGGGTTTTGTATCCTTGTCCCCGCCCTTCTATACTCTGCCAGCACCATCCTGCTTACTGGTGGTTTCCATGTGGCAATCGTTTTATTTTGCAGAGTTTATACAGCAACAATTGAGAAGTAAAGGACGCCCTGTATATGATGAGGTGATGTTGGGGGTACTTGTAGGAGGACCCCGGCGGGCTCCAGCACTGCACCTCCCCAGCTCTGCTACATCACACTGCTGAGGCAGAACCAACGGCCAGAGACAACAATGTAGTCGGATGTCACATTGCTTAAGACGCCATCCCCGGCGGTGAGTCCGGCATCAGACGCCATTTGCGGCAGTCAATTCCTCATCAGACGCCATCCCCGGTGGTGAGTCCCGCATCAGACGCCATCCCCGGCGGTGAGTCCCGCATCAGACGCCATCCCCGGCGGTGAGTCCCGCATCAGACACCATCTCCGGCGGTAAGTCCCGCATCAGACGCCATTTGCGGCAGTCAATCCCTCATCAGACGCCATCCCCGGCGGTGAGTCCCGCATCAGACGCCATCACTCTCGGCACCAGGACTCAGGTAAAGGAAGAGGCTGAGTCGCCACAAAATCTGGAGGACACAGAAGTCGCCAACAACAGCAGCACGGACGAAATATTGTGTGTGAAATAACGGAGGTCATGTGACCGGCGCCATTTATATCCTCATGTCCTTTATTCCTCTAGGGCACGGCGGTAACAACGGAAGTAGAGGGGGGGGGGCAACAGGGACAACACGTCTCAGCAGAACCCGCCTCACCTTATACAATATCCTCTACTCACATCCAGAGCTGCAGCCACAAATCTGATACTAATGTCTTATACTCCGGAGTGTGATGGGAGTAGGAGTGCACAGTGTAATGAGGGAGGAGGATGGGAGTAGGAGTGCACAGTGTAATGAGGGAGGAGGATGGGAGTAGGAGTGCACAGTGTAATGAGGGAGGAGGATGGGAGTAGGAGTGCACAGTGTAATGAGGGAGGAGGATGGGAGTAGGAGTGCACAGTGTAATGAGGGAGGAGGATGGGAGTAGGAGTGCACAGTGTAATGAGGGAGGAGGATGGGAGTAGGAGTGCACAGTGTAATGCGGGAGGAGGATGGGAGTAGGAGTGCACAGTGTACTGAGGAGGAGGATGGGAGTAGGAGTGCACAGTGTAATGCGGGAGGAGGATGGGAGTAGGAGTGCACAGTGTAATGAGGGAGGAGGATGGGAGTAGGAGTGCACAGTGTAATGCGGGAGGAGGATGGGAGTAGGAGTGCACAGTGTAATGAGGGAGGAGGATGGGAGTAGGAGTGCACAGTGTAATGAGGGAGGAGGATGGGAGTAGGAGTGCACAGTGTAATGCGGGAGGAGGATGGGAGTAGGAGTGCACAGTGTAATGAGGGAGGAGGATGGGAGTAGGAGTGCACAGTGTAATGCGGGAGGAGGATGGGAGTAGGAGTGCACAGTGTAATGAGGGAGGATGATGGGAGTAGGAGTGCACAGTGTAATGCGGGAGGAGGATGGGAGTAGGAGTGCACAGTGTAATGAGGGAGGAGGATGGGAGTAGGAGTGCACAGTGTAATGAGGGAGGAGGATGGGAGTAGGAGTGCACAGTGTAATGAGGGAGGAGGATGGGAGTAGGAGTGCACAGTGTAATGAGGGAGGAGGATGGGAGTAGGAGAGCACAGTGTAATGAGGGAGGAGGATGGGAGTAGGAGTGCACAGTGTAATGCGGGAGGAGGATGGGAGTAGGAGTGCACAGTATAATGAGGGAGGATGATGGGAGTAGGAGTGCACAATGTAATGAGGGAGGAGGATGGGAGTAGGAGTGCACAGTATAATGAGGGAGGATGATGGGAGTAGGAGTGCACAATGTAATGAGGGAGGAGGATGGGAGTAGGAGTGCACAATGTAATGAGGGAGGAGGATGAGAGTAGGAGTGCACAGTGTAATGCGGGAGGAGGATGGGAGTAGGAGTGCACAGTGTAATGAGGGAGGAGGATGGGAGTAGGAGTGCACAGTGTAATGAGGGAGGAGGATGGGAGTAGGAGTGCACAGTGTAATGCGGGAGGAGGATGGGAGTAGGAGTGCACAGTATAATGAGGGAGGATGATGGGAGTAGGAGTGCACAATGTAATGAGGGAGGAGGATGGGAGTAGGAGTGCACAGTATAATGAGGGAGGATGATGGGAGTAGGAGTGCACAATGTAATGAGGGAGGAGGATGGGAGTAGGAGTGCACAATGTAATGAGGGAGGAGGATGAGAGTAGGAGTGCACAGTGTAATGAGGGAGGAAGATGGGAGTAGGAGTACGTGGTTTTTGGTTTAAAAGTCATATTTACCCGAAAATATCAGCAGTAAAACCGACCACGAGCCCTGAACGCTGAATCTCCGAAACATAAGAAATGTTCTGCGTCTGCGAATAAAGAGACAGAAAACAAAAGATTCTCCGAGAAGAAGTCTCGTCACTGCGCAAAAGTATAAAAAAAGACAAGTTTGGTTTTGCAGCGATGGTGCAGAGCGTAGAATAACGCCATCATTTATACGGCACGGAAATCGTCTGCTGCTCGCAAAAACTTATTATAAGAAACATTAGAAGGCAACTCCTATGAAGGGTTAACACCTCTTATATTCAGTACACCCCCCCCCCTCTTGAACAGGAAGTGCTGGTCCCACCCCCGCCGGGGTCATGTGACTGTCCTGCAGCCTCTGTGGCTCCTCCCCCTCATCTGCATATTACCCAGGATGCATCTCCGGTGTCTTCACAGACGGAGCTTTTTCTGTTATTTTTCTGTTTTTTCTTGTACATTTTTAGTAGCAGATGAGACACATTGTATCCGGCAGACGCAGCGTGTGACCTGTACACAGCACATACATCTACACCGCGCTCTCCCTGTGTGTGATGAGCAGGGCCGGCGCTTCCATAGAGGCAAGGGGGGCAATTGCCCCCGGGCCCCCAAGTCCTTAGGGGCCCCCAAGCAGCGCCGGCCCGCAACTAACTTACTACAATTGGATATGGGGCGGGCCGCGCCGCGGCTGCTCTGAGCGCCTCTCTGCCTCTTTAAGAGAGCAGTGGCTGCTGGGGCTCAGGGCGTGCCACCGCACAGGCACGTCTTCGCGGTCTTGACGTCGCCAGAGCCCCGCCCCTAGAACCAGAAGAAGAAGGAGCGAGCGCAGTGCGCACTGCCCTTGCTCACCGTGGCTGCCGTCTGCTGACTTCTACTCCTCTGTGGCTCTCAGAGTCTCTGCTCTGCCCACCAGTGACCATACACAGGGAAAGGAAGGAACAAGGGGGTGCATATCTGTTCTAGGTAAATTGTGGGGTGTGGAAATGTGCATTGTAGGCTGACTAGTCTGTGCTGGAGTCCTGGAGAAATGAACCATTTGGGGGAGCATGGGGGAGATGTGCAGATGTGCTGGAGAAATGAGCCATGGGGCGGGGGAGGGGGGAGAAGAGATGTGCTGCTGCCACTGGCCCATACATGAGGAGAAATGTGCCATTCGGGGGAGGGGGGGGGTATGGGGCGTTGTATTTATGTATGCTGCCATAAGGGGGGGGGGGAATAATGTGACGCGAAGGGGGTGATTGATGACGTGACATGGAGGGGGGCCCCTTAATGTTTTTCGCCCCCGGGCCCCATTTCACCTAGAACCGGCCCTGGTGATGAGGGGGCCCCGGGCCCCCAGCAGTGCCGGCCCCTGGCAGTTGTATACTCTGGTTTCTCTTCAGATCGAATAAATCTTTCGCCTTTTACTAAAGATTTCCGTGGAGAGGAACAATCATGAGTCTCATGGAATTTTTTGATGCCCGGCGCTCGCTGGGCTTCCTGTTCAGGTTAATGGTAGAGTGGATGATGGGAGTTGTTGTAGAGACTGGTGAACCAGCTGTGGCTCCAGAGGTGAGTGGCGTATAGTACAATATGATGGGGACCCATGGCGCAGTCAGGACTGTGAGGCTCCGCACCCGCTCGGGGTCGCTCTGCAGCGTTCCTTGTATATTGCAGATGGAGAACCCCCAGCTTGACCTCAAAGCGCCCGTGACCCCGATTTACAGATCCCGAATGCCTCCCTATTGAGGAGCTTCCTCCTGTGGTCACCTCCTCTGGGAGGTAGTGAGACTCTTTCTACGCCTTGAGCTCGTAGGTGCGACACATCTCCTGCATGAACTATCGCAAAGTGCGAACTTACGACTGATACATTGTGTTTATCAAAGTATGTACATCCGACACATGTCTGCCGATTCTGCCTTTCGGGGGCTGTACTTATTGGGGTTGGCACATATCACATGACATATAACATACTTAGTGCTATTTCTAGTATGAGCCCCTCACTTGCCTTTCTACTCTATGCTGTATGTACCTGTTAGGTTCTTGTACGAACTGGATTCCTCATATATATTTATATAGCGCTTGGCTTCGGATCCCGGTGCATTACTTTATTATAAGCGTCATTTCATTTTACAGTTGTGTCCAAAATTATTCACCCCCCAATGCTGTCTGTGGGTTTTAGGGAATTTCGTGCACATTTGTAATTGTGTTCAGAATGAAATCTTACAAGGACTTTTTAAAGGGCTTCTGTCACCCCCACTGATGTAATTTCCAGTAGCTGACATTAGATACTTGCTAATGTCAGCTGAGTTCAAACATATGTTTCCTAACTTTTTTCCTGTTTTCTATCTTCTAAAAAACTTACTTTTGTGATATGCAAATTATCTTCGCTACCAGCAAGTTGGGCGGGTACTTGCTGGTAGCCGCCGCATCTTCATGCCCTTGGAACGCCCCCTCTTCTTTTGATAGACAGGGCCAGCGCGCTCTCCTCCTCTCGCTGGCCCTGTCTGCAGCTGCAATTCCGCGCCTGCGCCGTATCGGTCTTTAGTCGGCGCAGGCGCTCTGAGTGAAGGACGCTCGCTTAGGCGCTCCGTCCTCAGTGCGCCTGCGCCGATGACGTCAGAGCTACACCCGGAAGAAAAGACGCCGGCATCGCCTGCTCCTTACCAGCTGCAGACAGGGCCAGCGGGAGGAGGAGAGCGCGCTGGCCCTGTCTATCAAAAGAAGGGCATGAAGATGCGGCGGCTACCAGCAAGTACCCGCCCAACTTGCTGGTAGCGAAGATAATTTGCATATCACAAAAGTAAGTTTTTTAGAAGATAGAAAACAGGAAAAAAGTTAGGAAACATATGTTTGAACTCAGATGACATAAGCAAGTATCTAATGTCAGCTACTGGAAATTACATCAGTGGGGGTGACAGAAGCCCTTTAAAGAACCAAATGTAACTAAAATGACATCAATTGTTTTTGTAATACAGTATTAAATGTTTTTTTGTGATTTCTTCATTGACACAATTATTTAACCCCTTAAAGACGACGCTCTTAAGAACAGAGGTTCATTCAAGTGTTTTCTATCAGGTATTGAAAACCCCTGTGGATGTCAAGGAGCAGCAATCAAGCAGAATAAGCCCCAATGAGGCCGATGTAAAATGACTGTGATCCTCAGCTCCTTCTAGACATTTACTGGTGAGTTTACAGACATGGTGAAGTCAGGAGAATGGTCCAGGAAGACAAGAGAAGAGGGGATTTCTCTTCACAGGAAGGACAATGGCTATAAGAAGATTGCAGAGATGTTACACATACCAAGAGACACCATAGGAAGCATCATTCGCAAATTCAAGGCAAAGGGCACTGTTGAAACGCTACCTGGTCGTGGCAGAAAGAAGATGCTGACTCCGACTGCTGTGCGCTACCTGAAGCGTAAAGTGGAGAAAAGTCCCCGTGTGACTGCTGAGGAACTGAAAAAAGATTTGTCAGATGCGGGTACTGAAGTTTCAGCTCAGACAATAAGGCGCACACTGCGTAATGAAGGCCTCCATGCCAGAACTCCCAGGCGCACCCCTTGCTGTCTCCAAAGAATAAGAAGAGTCGACTGCAGTATGCCAAAAGTCATGGGGACAAACCACAAAAGTTTTGGGATAGTGTTCTGTGGACTGATGAAACAAAATTAGAACTGTTTGGGCCCATGGATCAACGCTATGTTTGGAGGAGGAAGAACAAGGCCTATGAAGAAAAGAACACCTTGCCTACTGTGAAGCATGGCGGGGGTCAATCATGCTTTGGGGCTGTTTTGCTTCTACAGGTACAGGGAAGCTTCAGCGTGTGCAAGGTACCATGAATTCTCTTCAGTACCAGGAGATATTGGCTGAAAATGTGATGCAGTCCGTCACAAACCTGAGGCTTGGGAGACGTTGGACCTTTCACCAGGACAATGATCCCAAGCATACCTCCAAGTCCACTAGAGCATGGCTGCAGATTAAAGGCTGGAACATTGTGAAGTGGCCATCGCAGTCACCAGACTTACATCCGATAGAGAACCTCTGGTGGGACTTAAAGAAAGCAGTTGCAGCGCGCAAGCCTAAGAATGTGACTGAACTGGAGGCTTTTACCATGAAGAATGGGCGAAGATACCCGTAGATCGCTGCAAGACACTTGTGTCAGGCTATGCTTCACGTGTAAAAGCTGTTATACCTGGAGAAGGATGTTGTACTAAGTACTAAGATTGAATGTCACTTGGGGGTTGAATAAAACTGATAATGATGTGAGCACAGAAAAGACATTTGTGGTGATTTCATTATAAATGTTATGTTATATTTGTCTGACTTACAAGGGCCTCTGTGATTTATTGTAAACAAGATGACGGAAATGATCAAAATCAATGTCAAACTGGAGAAAACACTCAATGTCAGGGGGGGTGGAATAATTTTGAACACAACTGTATGTTATTTAATTTGTGTTTCTTTAAATGCTATGATTTTCTTTCACTAATGTGATGTCAGCAGGAGGGGTGTTTCCGAATTGGGGGAGGGTATATTAGACTATAGTCTTTTCACATTCACCATGTCTGTCATGAGGAAGGACTGCGAATATTTTCTGGTCTGAAACGCGTTGACATGTAACTTGTCATCCTGTACTGGAGTTTTTAACCTCTGCATTAAAGACGAAAAATGTTATTCATCCGCATTTGGAGCTGGACTTTTCTTCGTTTTACCGATTCAACCGTCCCCAGGTGCATTGTCCGTGGTCACTGGCTGGGTGGACTCTAATACCGACAGGTGAGAGCTGCCACTTCCCTTCCTGCACATTTGAGTAGAGATTATGGTATAAGGTGAGGCGGGTTCTGCTGAGACGTGTTGTCCCTGTTGCCCCCCCCCCCTCTACTTTTGTTGTTGCCGCCGTGCCCTAGAGGAATAAAGGATGTGAGGATATAAATGGCGCCGGTCACATGACCTCCGTTATTTCACACACAATATTTCGTCCGTGCTCCTGGTGGCGACTTCTGTGTCCTCCAGATTTTGTGGCGACTCAGCCTCTTCCTTTACCTGAGTCCTGGTGCCGAGAGTCATGGCGTCTGATGCGGGACTCACCGCCGGGGATGGCGTCTGATGTGGGACTCACCGCCGGGGATGGCGTCTGATGCGGGACTCACCGCCGGGGATGGCGTCTGATGCGGGACTCACCGCCGGGAATGGCGTCTGATGCAATGTGACATCCAACTACATTGTTATCTCCGGCCGTTGGTTCTGCCTCAGCAGCGTGATGTAGCAGAGCTGAGGAGGTGCAGTGCTGGAGCCCGCCGGGGTCCTCCTACAAGTACCCCCAACATCACCTCATCATATACAGGGCGTCTTTTACTTCTCGATTGTTGCTGTATAAACTCTGCGAAATAAAATGATTGCCACATGGAAACCACCAGTAAGCAGGATGGAGCTGGCAGACTATAGAAGGGTGGGGACCCCGAGACTGAGCGGGTGCAGAGCCTCACTGTCCTGACTGCGCCATGGGCCCCCATCATATTGCAGTATACTCAACTCACCTCTGGAGCCACAGCTGGTTCACCAGTCTCTACAACAACTCCCATCATCCACTCTACCATTAACCTGAACAGGAAGCCCAGCGAGCGCCGGGCATCAAAAAATTCCATGAGACTCATGATTGTTCCTCTCCACGGAAATCTTTAGTAAAAGGCGAAAGATTTATTCGATCTGAAGAGAAACCAGAGTATACAGCTGCCAGGGGCCGGCACTGCTGGGGGCCCGGGGCCCCCTCATCACACACAGGGAGAGCGCGGTGCAGATGTATGTGCTGTGTACAGGTCACACGCTGCGTCTGCCGGATACAATGTGTCTCATCTGCTACTAAAAATGTACAAGAAAAAACAGAAAAATAACAGAAAAAGCTCCGTCTGTGAAGACACCGGAGATGCATCCTGGGTAATATGCAGATGAGGAGGAGGAGCCACAGAGGCTGCAGGACAGTCACATGACCCCGGCGGGGGTGGGACCAGCACTTCCTGTACAGGGGGGTATAAGAGGTGTTAACCCTTTATGGGAGTTGCCATGTGATTGATCTTTTCAGGATGATTTCTTATAATAAGTTTTTGAAAGCAGCAGGAAAATCCCCGATTCCCCCGTTCTGCGTCTTTATGGCGATTTCCGTGCCGTATAAATGATCGGATGGCGTTATTCTACGCTCTGCGCCATCGCTGCGAAACCAAAGTTGCCTTTTTTATACTTTTATACTTTTGCGCAGAGACGAGGCTTCTTCTCGGAGAGTCTTTTGTTTTCTGTCTCTTTATTCGCAAACGCAGAACATTTCTCGGGTTTCGGAGATTCAGCGTTCAGGGCTCGTGGTCGGTTTTACTGCTGATATTTTCGGGTAAATATGACTTTTAAACCAAAAACCGCGCACTCCTACTCCCATCCTCCTTCCTCATTACACTGTGCACTCCTACTCCCATCCTCCTCCCTCATTACACTGTGCACTCCTCCTCCCTCATTACACTGCACACTCCTACTCCCATCCTCCTCCCTCATTACACTGCGCACTCCTACTCCCATCCTCCTCCCTCATTACACTGTGCACTCCTACTCCCATCCTCCTCCCTCATTACACTGTGCACTCCTACTCCCTTCCTCCTCCCTCATTACACTGTGCACTCCTACTCCCATCCTCCTCCCTCATTACACTGTGCACTCCTACTCCCATCCTCCTCCCTCATTACACTGTGCACTCCTACTCCCATCCTCCTCCCTCATTACACTGTGCACTCCTACTCCCATCCTCCTCCCTCATTACACTGTGCACTCCTACTCCCATCACACTCCGGAGTATAAGACATTAGTATCAGATTTGTGGCTGCAGCTCTGGATGTGAGTAGAGGATATGGTATAAGGTGAGGCGGGTTCTGCTGAGACGTGTTGTCCCCCCCCCCCCCCTACTTCCGTTGTTGCCGCCGGGCCCTAGGACAGTGGTCCCCAACCTTTTTTGCACTAAGGACCAGTTTCACGCAAGACAATTTCCCAGGGTCCGGGTGGGGGGTTTCTGGGGCGGGGCTTAGGGTGGGAGGGGCTGACTGATTCACGTGCATAACAAAACACAAGGTGCATATTCAAATATATAACACTATATGACCCCCAATGCCTCAGATCAACCCCCCAATCTTCAGCCAACCATCATCCCCCATGTCAGCCAGCCATCAGCCCCCATGTCAGCCAGCCATCAGCCCCCATGTCAGCCAGCCATCAGCCCCCCCATGTCAGCCAGCTATCAGCCCCCCATGTCAGCCATCAGCCCCCATGTCAGCTATCAGCCCCCATGTCAGCCATCAGCCCCCATGTCAGCCAGCTATCAGCCCCCATGTCAGCCCATCAGCCCCCATGTCAGCCAGCTATCAGCCCCCATGTCAGCCAGCCATCAGCCCCCCATGTCAGCCAGCTATCAGCCCCCCATGTCAGCCAGCCATCAGCCCCCCATGTCAGCCAGCCATCAGCCCCCCATGTCAGCCAGCCATCAGCCCCCATGTCAGCCAGCCATCAGCCCCCCATGTCAGCCAGCCATCAGCCCCCCATGTCAGCCAGCCATCAGCCCCCATGTCAGCCAGCCATCAGCCCCCCATGTCAGCCAGCCATCAGCCCCCCATGTCAGCCAGCCATCAGCCCCCATGTCAGCCAGCCATCAGCCCCCATGTCAGCCAGCCATCAGCCCCCATGTCAGCCAGCCATCAGCCCCCATGTCAGCCAGCCATCAGCCCCCCATGTCAGCCAGCCATCAGCCCCCATGTCAGCCAGCCATCAGCCCCCATGTCAGCCAGCTATCAGCCCCCCATGTCAGCCAGCCATCAGCCCCCATGTCAGCCAGCTATCAGCCCCCATGTCAGCCAGCCATCAGCCCCCATGTCAGCCAGCCATCAGCCCCCATGTCAGCCAGCCATCAGCCCCCATGTCAGCCAGCCATCAGCCCCCATGTCAGCCATCAGCCCCCCATGTCAGCCAGCTATCAGCCCCCATGTCAGCCAGCCATCAGCCCCCCATGTCAGCCAGCCATCAGCCCCCATGTCAGCCAGCCATCAGCCCCCATGTCAGCCAGCCATCAGCCCCCATGTCAGCCAGCCATCAGCCCCCATGTCAGCCAGCCATCAGCTCCCCCATGTCAGCCAGCTATCAGCCCCCATGTCAGCCAGCCATCAGCCCCCCATGTCAGCCAGCCATCAGCCCCCCATGTCAGCCATCAGCCCCCCATGTCAGCCAGCCATCAGCCCCCATGTCAGCCAGCCATCAGCCCCCATGTCAGCCAGCCATCAGCCCCCATGTCAGCCAGCCATCAGCCCCCCATGTCAGCCACCTATCAGCCCCCATGTCAGCCATCAGCCCCCCCATGTCAGCTAGCCATCAGCCCCCCATGTCAGCCAGCCATCAGCCCCCCATGTCAGCCATGAGCCCCCCATGTCAGCCATAAGCCCCATGTCAGCCAGCCATAAGCCCCCCATGTCAGTCAGCCATAAGCCCTATGTCAGCCATCGGCCCCCATGTCAGCCAGCCATGAGCCCCCATGTCAGCCATCAGCCCCCCATGTCAGCCATCAGCCCCCCATGTCAGCCATCAGCCCCTCATGTCAGCCTTTAGCCATCAGCGCAAATAAAATAAAAGAAACATTTACCTCTCCTGCTCCTGGACGCCACCGCTGCTCACCATCGCGATCCTCTTCATCCTGCTGTCGGCTGTGTATCGCAGGCGCGGCGCACAGTGTGAGGTCACAGTGCACCCTCACGCAGTGCGCAGCCCTGCACAGCCGAGCCGAGGACCAGGAAGCGGTGAGTACAGATCCTTCACCGCTTCCGGGTCCTCCGGTACTAATAAAGCGCTTCGCTAATGGAAGTGCTTCATTAGTACCGCGTTAAAGATGGCCCTGATTTCAGCGGCCCAGCAAACAATCTTCCAGGGCCCGGTTCTGGCCCGCGGCCCGGCGGTTGGGGACCGCTGCCCTAGAGGAATAAAGGACGTGAGGATATAAATGGCGCCGGTCACATGACTTCCTTTATTTCACACACAATATTTCGTCCGTGCTCCTGGTGGCGACTTCTGTGTCTTCCAGATTTCGTGGCGACTCAGCCTCTTCCTTTACCTGAGTCCTGGTGCCGAGAGTGATGGCGTCTGATGCGGGACTCACCGCCGGGGATGGCGTCTGATGCGGGACTCATCGCGGGGGATGACGTCTGATGCGGGACTCACCGCCGGGGATGGCGCCTGATGCGGGACTCACCGCCGGGGATGGCGCCTGATGCGGGACTCACCGCAGGGGATGGCGTCTGATGCGGGACTCACCGCAGGGGATGGCGTCTGATGCGGGACTCACCGCCGGGGATGGCGTCTGATGCGGGACTCACCGCCGGGGACGGTGTCTGATGCGGGACTCACCGCCGGGGACGGTGTCTGATGCGGGACTCACGGCTGGGGATGGCGTCTGATGCGGGACTCACCACCGGGGATGGCGTCTGATGCGGGTCTAATCACCAGGGATGGCGTCTAATGCGGGACTCACGGCTGGGGATGGCGTCTGATGCGGAACTCACCACCGGGGATGGCGTCTGATGCGGGTCTAATCACCAGGGATGGCGTCTGATGTGGGACTCACCGCCGGGGATGGCGTCTGATGCGGGACTCACCGCCGGGGACGGTGTCTGATGCGGGACTCACGGCTGGGGATGGCGTCTGATGCGGGACTCACCACCGGGGATGGCGTCTGATGCGGGTCTAATCACCAGGGATGGCGTCTGATGCGGGTCTAATCACCAGGGATGGCGTCTGATGCGGGACTCACGGCTGGGGATGGCGTCTGATGCGGGACTCACCACCGGGGATGGCGTCTGATGCGGGTCTAATCACCAGGGATGGCGTCTGATGTGGGACTCACCGCCGGGGATGGCGTCTGATGCGGGACTCACCGCCGGGGATGGCGTCTGATGCGGGACTCACCGCCGGGGATGGCGTCTGATGCGGGACTCACCGCCGGGGATGGCGTCTGATGCGGGACTCACCGCCGGGGATGGCGTCTGATGCGGGACTCACCGCCGGGGATGGCGTCTGATGCGGGACTCACCGCCGGGGATGGCGTCTGATGCGGGACTCACCGCCGGGGATGGCGTCTGATGCGGGACTCACCGCCGGCGACGGCGTCTGATGCGGGACTCACCGCCGGGGATGGAGTCTGATGCAGGACTGACCGCTGGAGATGGTGTCTGATGAGCGACTGACCGCTGGGGACGGTGCCTGATGCGGGACTCACCGCCGGGGATGGCGTCTGATGCGGGACTCACCGCCAGGGATGGCGCCCGATGCAATGTGACATCCGACTACATTGTTGTCTCCGGCCGTTGGTTCTGCCTCAGCAGTGTGATGTAGCAGAGCTGGGGAGGTGCAGTGCTGGAGCCCGCCGGGGTCCTCCTACAAGTACCCCCAACATCACCTCATCATATACAGGGCGTCTTTTACTTCTCAATTGTTGCTGTATAAACTCTGCAAAATAAAACGATTGCCACATGGAAACCACCAGTAAGCAGGATGGAGCTGGCAGACTATAGAAGGGCGGGGACAAGTAGACAAAACCCTGCAGAGCGACCCCGAGACTGAGCGGGTGCGGGGCCTCACTGTCCTGACTGCGCCATGGGCCCCCATCATATTGTACTATACGCCACTCACCTCTGGAGCCACAGCTGGTTCACCAGTCTCTACAACAACTCCCATCATCCACTCTCCCATTAACCTGAACAGGAAGCCCAGCGAGCGCCAGGCATCAAAAAATTCCATGAGACTCATGATTGTTCCTCTCCACGGAAATCTTTAGTAAAAGGCGAAAGATTTATTCGATCTGAAGAGAAACCAGAGTATACAGCTGCCAGGGGCCGGCACTGCTGGGGGCCCGGGGCCCCCTCATCACACACAGGGAGAGCGCGGTGTAGATGTATGTGCTGTGTACAGGTCACACGCTGCGTCTGCCGGATACAATGTGTCTCATCTGCTACTAAAAATGTACAAGAAAAAACAGAAAAATAACAGAAAAAGCTCCGTCTGTGAAGACACCGGGGATGCATCCTGGGTAATATGCAGATGAGGAGGAGGAGCCACAGAGGCTGCAGGGCAGTCACATGACCCCGGCGGGGGTGGGACCAGCACTTCCTGTACAGGGGGTATAAGAGGTGTTAACCCTTTATGGGAGTTGCCGTGTGATTGATCTTTTCAGGATGATTTCTTATAATAAGTTTTTGGGAGCAGCAGGAAAATCCCCGATTCCCCCGTTCTGCATCTTTATGGCGATTTCCGTGCCGTATAAATGATCGGATGGCGTTATTCTACGCTCTGCGCCATCGCTGCGAAACCAAACTTGTCTTTTTTTATACTTTTATACTTTTGCGCAGAGACGAGGCTTCTTCTCGGAGAATCTTTTGTTTTCTGTCTCTTTATTCGCAGACGCAGAACATTTCTCGGGTTTCGGAGATTCAGCGTTCAGGGCTCGTGGTCGGTTTTACTGCTGATATTTTCGGTAAATATGACTTTTAAACCAAAAACCGCGCACTCCTACTCCCATCCTCCTCCCTCATCACACTGCACACTCCTACTCCCATCATCCTGCCTCATTACACTGTGCACTCCTACTCCCATCCTCCTCCCTCATTACACTGTGCACTCCTACTCCCATCCTCCTCCATCATTACACTGTGCACTCCTACTCCTATCCTCCTCCCTCATTACACTGTGCACTCCTACTCCCATCCTCATCCATCATTACACTGTGCACTCCTACTCCCATCCTCCTCCCTCATTACACTGTGCACTCCTACTCCCATCCTCCACCCTCATTACACTGTGCACTCCTACTCCCATCCTTCTCCCTCATTACACTGTGCACTTCTACTCCCATCCTCCTCCATCATTACACTGTGCACTCCTACTCCCATCCTCCTCCATCATTACACTGTGCACTTCTACTCCCATCCTCCTCCCTCATTACACTGTGCACTCCTACTCCCATCCTCCTCCATCATTACACTGTGCACTCCTACTCCCATCCTCCTCCCTCATTACACTGTGCACTCCTACTCCCATCCTCCTCCCTCATTACACTGTGCACTCCTACTCCCATCCTCCTCCCTCATTACACTGTGCACTCCTACTCCCATCCTCCACCCTCATTACACTGTGCACTCCTACTCCCATCCTTCTCCCTCATTACACTGTGCACTCCTACTCCCATCCTCCTCCCTCATTACACTGTGCTCTCCTACTCCCATCCTCCTCCCTCATTACACTGTGCACTCCTACTCCCATCCTCCTCCCTCATTACACTGTGCTCTCCTACTCCCATCCTCCTCCCTCATTACACTGTGCACTCCTACTCCCATCCTCCTCCCTCATTACACTGTGCACTCCTACTCCCATCCTCCTCCCTCATTACACTGTGCTCTCCTACTCCCATCCTCCTCCCTCATTACACTGTGCACTCCTACTCCCATCCTCCTCCCTCATTACACTGTGCACTCCTACTCCCATCATCCTCCCTCATTACACTGTGCACTCCTACTCCCATCCTTCTCCTTCATTACACTGTGCACTCCTACTCCCATCCTTCTCCCTCATTACACTGTGCACTTCTACTCCCATCCTCCTCCCTCATTACACTGTGCACTCCTACTCCCATCCTCCTCCCTCATTACACTGTGCACTCCTACTCCCATCCTCCTCCCTCATTACACTGTGAACTCCTACTCCCATCCTCCTCCCTCATTACACTGTGCACTCCTACTCCCATCCTCCTCCCTCATTACACTGTGCACTCCTACTCCCATCCTCCTCCCTCATTACACTGTGCACTCCTACTCCCATCCTCCTCCCTCATTACACTGTGCACTCCTACTCCCACCCTCCTCCCTCATTACACTGTGCACTCCTACTCCCATCCTCCTCCCTCATTACACTGTGCACTCCTACTCCCATTCTCCTCCCTCAGTACACTGTGCACTCCTACTCCCATCCTCCTCCCTCATTACACTGTGCACTCCTACTCCCATCCTCCTCCCTCATTACACTGTGCACTCCTACTCCCATCCTCCTCCATCATTACACTGTGCACTCCTACTCCCATCCTCCTCCCTCATTACACTGTGCACTCCTACTCCCATCCTCCTCCCGCATTACACTGTGCACTCCTACTCCCATCCTCCTCCCTCGTTACACTGTGCACTCCTACTCCCATCCTCCTCCCTCATTACACTGTGCACTCCTACTCCCATCCTCCTCCCGCATTACACTGTGCACTCCTACTCCCATCCTCCTCCCTCATTACACTGTGCACTCCTACTCCCATCCTCCTCCCGCATTACACTGTGCACTCCTACTCCCATCCTCCTCCCGCATTACACTGTGCACTCCTACTCCCATCCTCCTCCCTCATTAAACTGTGCACTCCTACTCCCATCCTCCTCACTCATTACACTGTGCACTCCTACTCCCATCCTCCTCCCTCATTACACTGTGCACTCCTACTCCCATCCTCCTCCCTCATTACACTGTGCACTCCTACTCCCATCCTCCTCCCTCATTACATTGTGCACTCCTACTCCCATCCTCCTCCCTCATTACACTGTGCACTCCTACTCCCATCCTCCTCCCTCATTACACTGTGCACTCCTACTCCCATCCTCCTCCCTCATTACACTGTGCCCTCCTACTCCCATCCTCCTCCCTCAGTACACTGTGCACTCCTACTCCCATCCTCCTCCCTCAGTACACTGTGCACTCCTACTCCCATCACACTCCGGAGTATAAGACATTAGTATTAGATTTGTGGCTGCAGCTCTGGATGTGAGTAGAGGATATGGTATAAGGTGAGGCGGGTTCTGCTGAGACGTGTTGTCCCTGTGGCCCTCCCCTCTACTTCCGTTGTTGCCGCCGTGCCCTAGAGCAGGGATCAGCAACCTTCGGCTCCCAGCTGTTGTTAAACTACAATTCCCAGCATGCTCCATTCATTTCTATGTAAGTTCTTAGAAGAGCAGAGCAACTATGCATGCTGGGAGTTGTAATTTCACAACAGCTGGGAGCCAAAGGTTGCCTACCCCTGCCCTAGAGGAATAAAGGATGTGAGGATATAAATGGCGCCGGTCACATGACCTCCGTTATTTCACACACAATATTTCGTCCGTGCTCCTGGTGGCGACTTCTGTGTCCTCCAGATTTTGTGGCGACTCAGCCTCTTCCTTTACCTGAGTCCTGGTGCCGAGAGTGATGGCGTCTGATGCGGGACTGACCACCGGGGATGGCGTCTGATGCGGGACTCACCACCGGGGATGGCGTCTGATGCGGGACTCACCGCCGGGGATGGCGTCTGATGCGGGACTCACCGCCAGGGATGGCGTCTGATGCAGGACTCACCACCGGGGATGGCGTCTGATGCGGGACTCACCACCAGGGATGGCGTCTGATGCAGGACTCACCGCCGGGGATGGCGTCTGATGCGGGACTCACCGCCGGGGATGGCGTCTGATGCGGGACTGACCGCCGAGGATGGCGTCTGATGCAGGACTCACCGCCGAGGATGGCGTCTGATGCAGGACTCACCGCCGGGGATGGCGTCTGATGCGGGACTCACCGCCGGGGATGGCGTCTGATGCAGGACTCACCGCCGAGGATGGCGTCTGATGCAGGACTCACCGCCGGGGATGGTGTCTGATGTGGGACTGACCGCTGGGGATGGCGTCTGATGCGGGACTCACCGCCGGCGACGGCGTCTGATGCAATGTGACTTCCGACTACATTGTTGTCCTCGGCCGTTGGGTCTGCCTCAGCAGCGTGATGTAGCAGAGCTGGGGAGGAGCAGTGCTGGAGCCCGCCGGGGTCCTCCTACAAGTACCCCCAACATCACCTCATCATATACAGGGCGTCCTTTAATTCTCAATTGTTGCTGTATAAACTCTGCAAAATAAAACGATTGCCACATGGAAACCACCAGTAAGCAGGATGGTGCTGGCAGACTATAGAAGGTAGAGATGTCCGGTTCATGGACGAATCGTTCTTTTGAATCGATTCCTTTCACTGCACTGGAGGAATCGATTCATCTGACTGCGCTGATCGGTGTGATGTAGCTCTAGCTCCGCCTACTGCTAGCAGAGCCGCTTCTGCCAGCCCCGCCCACCCCGGCCTGCAACCAATCAGATCTGAACTAAATCCTCTTCCTCTATGTCCTAACAGAGGTTAGCGGCAGTGCACTCACAGTTCTGCCTCCGGCCTCTGCAGGCAGATACAGTCTGGGTCCTGATCCGGTTGCTTGCTTGGCTCAGCGTGGTCTTCGTGGTGTTAGATCACAGGTCAGGCATCCACGTGGCTCAGCTCTGGGGGAGGAGGCGCTGCAAGCTTCACTTTGTAGTCTCTGTAACTCTTGGACAGAGTCCTTCTCTGTGTACTCAGACACCTTCAGCCCAGGCTCACTGCTCAGCCCGGGAAAACATCTCTGGAACACAACACCTCTCACTGTCTTCCTCAGCCACAGCGGCCTCTGGTGGCCGGAGGGAAACATGACAGCCTGCATATATATAAGTCTCACATGACTCCCCACTTACAGGTGATAGTCCATAGAAAAAACGGTTAGTGCAAGTTTTTACGGCATACAACATAGAGGTGGACCAAATGAACTCATCGGCAGCGGACCTGTTCGGTGGAACCCCTGCAGTAAGCCTCCTGGATCTCCGGAGGTCCTGACTCTCTCCACCGTGACCTGCCAGTCTGGATTCATCCACCACAACAGGAGGTTCGGGTGTGTCCTCTTCATTACAGGCTGGTGATGGTTCTGTGACACTTCATCACCTGCGGCCCGGGAGGCCTCCTCAGTGTTAGGAGCGGTCCACCAGACTTCACCATCGTTTCCATCAGAGATAGGCCTCATACACACGACCGTTGTTTGATTCCGTGTCAGTTACTCCGTTTTTCGTGATTTTCTGCGGACCCATTGGTTTTCAATGGGTCCGTGGAAAACTCAGCAAATGCACCGTTTGTCCTCCGCGTCTGTGGTCCGTGATTCCAGTCCGTCAAAAAAATATAACCTGTCCTATTCTTCAAGTTAATGGGACCGTGAAAAAAAAATGTGAATGGCTATCCGTGTGTCATGCGCGTTCCGCGTCCGTTTTTTTTGCGGATCCCTTGGCAGGCACTTGGCAACAATTGTGAGCCTGTCTTTTGGTAAAATCTTTTGGGTTATGTCCGCTAAAAAAAACGGGAGACACACGGAAACACAACGGAAGGCAAAAACGGACACGGATTACTGAACAACGGAACCCCTTTTTGCGGACCGCAAAAAAATACTGTCGTGTGCATGAGGCCATAACAAGTTCTAAGTACGGGGATGGAGGAGGAGGCGTCCTCTGAACAGGTGCGGGATCTTCGGACTGGACGTAACCTATTCCTATGTAGAGTCCGTGAAGCAAACTCCTCATTCTCAACCTGCACTTCGTAGACCGTCCATTACACTCTCTTGGTCATTTTGTATGGCTGTACTTCCCAACGCTCACTCAACGTTTCTCATCCGGGACTCAATTTGCGGAACGGAACGCGGCCCATTGTAGAAATGCCTATTCTTGTCCGCAAAACGGACAAGAATAGGACATGCTCTATTTTTTTTGCCGGGCCACGGAACGGAGCAATGGATGCGGACAGCACACGGAGTGCTGTTCGCATCTTTTACGGCCCGATTGAGGTGAATGGGTCCGCGAGCGAGCTGCAAAATTTACGGCTCGGACTCGGACCAAACATACGGTCGTGTGCATGAGGCCCTAGATCGCAGGTCAGGCATCCACGTGGCTCAGCTCTTCCTGTACAGACGGAGGGGGCGGGGTCTCCATGTAGTTTTGCTCCTCCCCCCGCACAGAACCACATCGGGGATGAGGAGGGGAATCCAGGGGAGAGCTGCAGAATAAAGCCCTGAGCGCTGCGATCGTCAGCTCCTGGGCCAAGAGATCATGTGACCCAGCCGTCCCTTAGCAGGTGGATCCGGTGACATCATCGCCTAAATCCTTCTTCGACCAGGTTGTCACCCTGTGCTGCAGATGAAGGAGGACACGCTCCCTTCACCAGGGAAACAAGGCGGGGGCATCACATATTGTTTTATGAACAGGACAAAGGCAGAACTGCTGGAAAGGGGGCAATAAGGGGGTATAAAAACTGTGCGGGGCAATAAGGGGGTATAAATACTGTGCGGGGCAATAAGGGGTATAAATACTGTGCGGGGCAACAAGGGGTATAAATACTGTGCGGGACAATAAGAGGGTATAAATACTGTGCGGGGGCAACAAGGGGTATAAATACTGTGCGGGACAATAAGAGGGTATAAATTCTGTGCGGGACAATAAGAGGGTATAAATACTGTGCGGGGCAATAAGAGGGTATAAATACTGTGCGGGACAATAAGAGGGTATAAATACTGTGCGGGACAATAAGAGGGTATAAATACTGTGCGGGACAATAAGGGGTATAAATACTGTGCGGGGCAACAAGGGGTATAAATACTGTGCGGGACAACAAGGGGTATAAATACTGTGCGGGGCAATAAGGGGTATAAATACTGTGCGGGGCAATAAGGGGTATAAATACTGTGCGGGACAATAAGAGTGTATAAATACTGTGCGGGGCAATAAGGGGTATAAATACTGTGCGGGGCAACAAGGGGTATAAATACTGTGCGGGGCAATAAGGGGTATAAATACTGTGCGGGACAATAAGAGGGTATAAATACTGTGCGGGGCAATAAGGGGTATAAATACTGTGCGGGGCAACAAGGGGTATAAATACTGTGCGGGACAATAAGAGGGTATAAATACTGTGCGGGGCAACAAGGGGTATAAATACTGTGCGGGACAATAAGGGGGTAAAAATACTGTGCGGGGTAATAAGGGGTATAAATACTGTGCGGGGTCAATAAGGGGTATAAATACTGTGCGGGGTAATAAGGGGTATAAATACTGTGCGGGGGTAATAAGGGGTTTAAATACTATGCAGGGGCAACAAGGGGTATAAATATTGTGCGGGGGCAACAAGGGGTATAAATACTGTGCGGGGCAACAAGGGGTATAAATACTGTGCGGGGTCAATAAGGGGTATAAATACTGTGCGGGGTAATAAGGGGGTATAAATACTGTGGGGGGCAATAAGAGGGTAAAAATACTGTGTGGGGGCAATAAGGGGTATAAATACTGTGCGGGGTAATAAGCGGTATAAATACTGTGCGTGGGCAACAAGGGGTATAAATACTGTGCGGGGGCAACAAGGGGTATAAATACTGTGCGGGGGCAATAAGGGGTATAAATACTGTGCGGGGTAATAAGGGGTATAAATACTGTGAGGGGTAATAAGGGGTATAAATACTGTGCAGGGTAATAAGGGGTATAAATACTGTGCGGGGGCAATAAGGGGTATATATACTGAGCAGGGGCAATAAGGGGTATAAATACTGTGCGGGGGCAACAAGGGGTATAAATACTGTGCGGGGGCAATAAGAGGGTATAAATACTGTGCAGGGGCAATAAGGGGTATAAATACTGTGCGGGACAATAAGGGGTATAAATACAGTGCGGGCAAATAAGAGGGTATAAATACTGTGCGGGGCAATAAGGGGTTTAAATAATGTGTGGGGGCAATAAGGGGTATAAATACTGTGCGGGACAATAAGGGGTATAAATACAGTGCGGGCAAATAAGAGGGTATAAATACTGTGCAGGGGTAATAAGGGGTTTAAATACTGTGTGGGGGCAATAAGGGGTTTAAATACTGTGTGGGGGCAATAAGGGGTATAAATATTGTGCGGGGGCAACAAGGGGTATAAATACTGTGCGGGGCAACAAGGGGTATAAATACTGTGCGGGGTCAATAAGGGGTATAAATACTGTGCGGGGGTAATAAGGGGTATAAATACTGTGGGGGGCAATAAGAGGGTATAAATACTGTGGGGGGCAATAAGAGGGTAAAAATACTGTGTGGGGGCAATAAGGGGTATAAATACGGTGCGGGGTAATAAGCGGTATAAATACTGTAAGGGGGCAACAAGGGGTATAAATACTGTGCGTGGTAATAAGGGGTATAAATACTGTAAGGGGGCAACAAGGGGTATAAATACTGTGCGGGGTAATAAGGGGTATAAATACTGTGCGGGGGCAACAAGGGGTATAAATACTGTGCGGGGCAACAAGGGGTATAAATACTGTGCGGGGGCAATAAGGGGTATAAATACTGTGCGGGGCAATAAGGGGTATAAATACTGTGCGGGGTAATAAGGGGTATAAATACTGTGCAGGGGCAATAAGGGGTATATATACTGAGCAGGGGCAATAAGGGGTATAAATACTGTGCGGAGGCAATAAGGGGTATAAATACTGTGCATGGGCAATAAGGGATATAAATACTGTGCGGGGCAATAAAGGGTATAAATACTGTGCGGGGGCAATAAGGGGTATAAATACTGTGCAGGGGCAATAAGAGGGTATAAATACTGTGCGGAGGCAATAAGGGGTATAAATACTGTCGCGGGGCAATAAGGGGTATAAATACTGTGCGGGGCAACAAGGGATATAAATACTGTGCGGGGCAATAAGGGGTATAAATACTGTGCGGGGCAATAAGGGGTATAAATACTGTGCGAGGGCAATAAGGGGTATAAATACTGTGCTGGGGCAATAAGGGTATAAATACTGTAGTGGGGCAACAAGGGTATAATTACTGTGTAGGGGCAATAAGGGGTATAAATACTGTGCGGGGTAATAAGGGGTATAAATACTGTGTGGGGGCAATATGGGGTATAAATACTGTGCGGGGCAATAAGGGGTATAAATACTGTGTGGGGGCAATAAGGGGTATAAATACTGTGCGGGGGCAACAAGGGGTATAAATACTGTGCATGGGCAATAAGAGATATAAATAATGTGCGGGGGTAATAAGGGGTATAAATACTGTGCGGAGGCAATAAGGGGTATAAATACTGTGCAGGGGCAATAAGGGGTATAAATACTGTGCGGAGGCAATAAGGGGTATAAATACTGTGCGGGGGCAACAAGGGATATAAATACTGTGCGGGGTAATAAGGGGTATAAATACTGTGCGGGGGCAATAAGGGGTATAAATACTGCGCGGGGGCAATAAGGGGTATAAATACTGTGCGGGGTAATAAGGGGTATAAATACTGTGCGGGGTCAATAAGGGGTATAAATACTGTGCGGGGTAATAAGGGGTATAAATACTGTGCGGGGGCAATAAGGGGTATAAATACTGTGCGGGGGCAATAAGGGGTATAAATACTGTGTGGGGGCAACAAGGGGTATAAATACTGTGCGGGGTAATAAGGGGTATAAATACTGTGCGGGGGCAATAAGGGGTATAAATACTGTGCGGGGGCAATAAGGGGTATAAATACTGTGTGGGGGCAACAAGGGGTATAAATACTGTGCGGGGTAATAAGGGGTATAAATACTGTGCGGGGGCAATAAGGGGTATAAACACTGTGTGGGGGCAGTAAGGGGTATAAATACTGTGCGGGGATAATAAGGGGTATAAATACTGTGCGGGGGCAATAATGGGGTATAAATACTGTGCGGGGTAATAAGGGGTATAAATACTGTGCAGGGCAATAAGGCCCCTTTCACACGGGCGAGTTTTCCGCGCGGGTGCAATGCATGAGGTGAACGCATTGCACCCGCACTGAATCCGGACCCATTCATTTCTATGGGGCTGTGCACCTGAGCGGTGATTTTCACGCATCACTTCTGCGTAGCATGAAAATCGCAGCATGTTCTATATTATGTGTTTTTCACGCAACGCAGGCCCCATAGAAGTGAATGGGGCTGCGGGAAAATCGCAAGCAAGTGCGGATGCGTTGCGATTTTCCCACATGGTTGCTTAGCAACGGGACCCAATCTTTATTATTTTCCCTTATAACATGGTTATAAGGGGAAATAATAGCATTCTTAATAAAGAATGCTTTGTAAAATGAAGTGGAAAGGGTTAAAAATAATAAAAGTTAACTTACCTTAGCCACTTGATTGCGTAGTTGCGATCTGTCCTCTCTTTCCCTGCAGCATCTATGATCTAAAGGACCTGTGATGACGTCACATCACATGGTCCAATCACATGGTCCAGTCACATGGTCTATCTTACCATAAGTTCACCCATCTGATTGGGCCATGTGATGTGACGTCATCACAGGTCCTTTAGATCATAGATGCTGCAGGGAAAGAGAGGACAGATCGCAACTACGGGATCAAGTGGCTAAGGTAAGTTAACTTTTATTATTTTTAACCCCTTCCTCTTCATTTTACAATGCATTCTTTATTAAGAATGCTATTATTTTCCCATATAGCCATGTTATAAGGGAAAATAATAAATTCTCCAGAAGACCCGAAACCGGACTTCAGTGATGAAGACCGGCTTCGAGTCTGGGTACCAAACATGGCGATTTTTCACACGAGCGTGAAAAACGCATTACAAACGTTTGCACCCGCGTGGAAAAATCGCGCATATTCTCGCAACGCACCCGCCTCTTATCCGGGCGTCAAACATGACGCCCATGTGAAAGAGGCCTAAGCGGTATAAATACTGTGCGGGGGCAATAAGGGGTATAAATACTGTGCGGGGGTAATAAGGGGTATAAATACTGTGCGGGGGTAATAAGGGGTATAAATACTGTGCGGGTAGATTCTTGAAGGATTGTCCGTCCTCCTCACTGCGCACCGAACACATGTGATTCCACCACCGGAGGCAGCAAGTGGCTCTGCCCGATACAGACAAGGCGCCCTCCAGGGGCCACAGCTTCGGGCCACACAGGAAGGGGATGCCTCAAAGTAATGAGTCCGGACGACACTGGCCCCTCACCGATCATTTGAGAGGAATGTTTGGATGTGTACAGGTCACTCAAAGGAGGATGGGAGTAAGAGTGAACAGTGTCATGAGGGAGGAGGATGG
The DNA here is from genome assembly GCA_033119425.1 of Bufotes viridis. NCBI lineage: Eukaryota > Metazoa > Chordata > Amphibia > Anura > Bufonidae > Bufotes > Bufotes viridis. Next base: position 6,097,888 of record CM065593.1, on the reverse strand, counting down.
GAGTAAGAGTGCATTGCTTAATGATGGAGGAGGATGGGAGTAAGAGTGCACAGTGTAATGATGGAGGAGGATGGGAGTAAGAGTGCACGGTGTAATGATGGAGGAGGATGGGAGTAAGAGTGAACGGTGTAATGGAGGAGGATGGGAGTAGGAGTGCACGGTGTAATGGAGGAGGAGGATGGGAGTACTAGTGCACAGTGTAATGGAGGAGGATGGGAGTAGGAGTGCACGGTGTAATGGAGGAGGAGGATGGGAGTAAGAGTGAACGGTGTAATAGAGGAGGATGGGAGTAAGATTGCACGGTGTAATGGAGGAGGAGGATGGGAGTAAGAGTGCACAGTGTAATGGAGGAGGATGGGAGTAAGAGTGCACGGTGTAATGGAGGAGGATGGGAGTAAGAGTGCACGGTGTAATGGAGGAGGATGGGAGTAAGAGTGCACGGTGCAATGATGGAGGAGGATGGGAGTAGGAGTGCACGGTGTAATGATGGAGGAGGATGGGAGTAAGAGTGCACGGTGTAATGATGGAGGAGGATGGGAGTAGGAGTGCACGGTGTAATGATGGAGGAGGATGGGAGTAAGAGTGCACGGTGTAATGATGGAGGAGGATGGGAGTAGGAGTGCACGGTGCAATGATGGAGGAGGATGGGAGTAAGAGTGCACGGTGTAATGAGGGAGGAGGATGGGAGTAGGAGTGCACAGTGTAATGGAGGAGGATGGGAGTAAGAGTGAACAGTGTAATGGAGGAGGATGGGAGTAGGAGTGCACGGTGTAATGGAGGAGGATGGGATTAAGAGTGCACGGTGTAATGGAGGAGGAGGATGGGAGTAAGAGTGAACAGTGTAATAGAGGAGGATAGGAGTAAGAGTGTACGGTGTAATGGAGGAGGAGGATGGGAGTAAGAGTGCACAGTGTAATGGAGGAGTATGGGAGTAAGAGTGCACGGTGTAATGGAGGAGGATGGGAGTAAGAGTGCACGGTGTAATGGAGGAGGATGGGAGTAAGAGTGCACGGTGTAATAATGGAGGAGGATGGGAGTAGGAGTGCACGGTGTAATGATGGAGGAGGATGGGAGTAAGAGTGCACGGTGTAATGATGGAGGAGGATGGGAGTAGGAGTGCACGGTGTAATGATGGAGGAGGATGGGAGTAAGAGTGCACGGTGTAATGAGGAGGAGGATGGGAGTAGGAGTGCACAGTGTAATGGAGGAGGATGGGAGTAAGAGTGAACAGTGTAATGGAGGAGGATGGGAGTAGGAGTGCACGGTGTAATGGAGGAGGATGGGAGTAAGAGTGCACGGTGTAATGGAGGAGGATGGGAGTAAGAGTGCACAGTGTAATGGAGGAGGATGGGAGTAGGAGTGCACGGTGTAATGGAGGAGGAGGATGGGAGTAAGAGTGAACGGTGTAATAGAGGAGGATGGGAGTAAGAGTGCACGGTGTAATGGAGGAGGAGGATGGGAGTAAGAGTGCACAGTGTAATGGAGGAGGATGGGAGTAAGAGTGCACGGTGTAATGGAGGAGGATGGGAGTAAGAGTGCACGGTGTAATGGAGGAGGATGGGAGTAAGAGTGCACAGTGTAATGAGGGAGGAGGATGGGAGTAGGAGTGCACGGTGTAATGATGGAGGAGGATGGGAGTAGGAGTGCACAGTGTAATGGAGGAGGATGGGAGTAGGAGTGCGCGGTGTAATGGAGGAGGAGGATGGGGGTCCTCTTGGTTCAGTATTTGCCATTTATCATGTAGAGAAAGTCAAAAACTCGAGAAATGTTCTGCGTCTGCGAATAAAGAGACAGAAAACAAAAGATTCTCCGAGAAGAAGCCTCGTCTCTGCGCAAAAGTATAAAAGTATAAAAAAGGCAAGTTTGGTTTTGCAGCGATGGCGCAGAGCGTAGAATAACGTCATCCGATCATTTATACGGCACGGAAATCGCCATAAAGACGCAGAACGGGGGAATCAGGGATTTTCCTGCTGCTTTCAAAAACTTATTATAAGAAATCATCCTGAAAAGATCAATCACACGGCAACTCCCATAAAGGGTTAACACCTCTTATACCCCCCTGTACAGGAAGTGCTGGTCCCAACCCCGCCAGGGTCATGTGACTGTCCTGCAGCCTCTGTGGCTCCTCCTCCTCATCTGCATATTACCCAGGATGCATCTCCGGCGTCTTCACAGACGGAGCTTTTCCTGTTATTTTTCTGTTTTTTCTTGTACATTTTTAGTAGCAGATGAGACACATTGTATCCGGCAGACGCAGCGTGTGACCTGTACACAGCACATACATCTACACCGCGCTCTCCCTGTGTGTGATGAGGGGGCCCCGGGCCCCCAGCAGTGCCGGCCCCTGGCAGCTGTATACTCTGGTTTCTCTTCAGATTGAATAAATCTTTCGCCTTTTACTAAAGATTTCCGTGGAGAGGAACAATCATGAGTCTCATGGAATTTTTTGATGCCCGGCGCTCGCTGGGCTTCCTGTTCAGGTTAATGGTAGAGTGGATGATGGGAGTTGTCCTCAATATGTAAGGTGTTAACTCTTCATAGTTGGGATCATGCAGTTGATCTTTTGAAGCATCCATTCATTTCTAAGGGGGGAGACTACGTCCTATCCGTAATTGCGGACAAGAAAAGGCATTTTCTACTGTAATGCTGGTGTTCTGTGAATAAACCTTAAGTCAGCTGATTTACGTGGGCTCGCCGGGGGTGTGTTCTTCGGCGCAAGCGCTCTACGCCGAAACTGGTATTCAGCACATGCGCAAACAAACGGAGGTCTGAAGATTCAGCCCTATTTACTTCACGTTCACGCGTGGCACGTATCGCACGGGGTTATGAGGAAACCTTAAGACCTCCGTTTGTTTGCGCATGCGCTGAATACCAGTTTCGGCGTAGTGCGCTTGCGCCGAAGAACACACCCACGGCGAGCCCACGTAAATCAGCTGACTTAAGGTTTATTCATAGAACAGCGGCGATGTGCGGTTCGCAAAATGTGGAATGCACGTAGCTGCTCTCCGTGTTTTGCGGATCCGCAAAACAAACACGGATGTGTGAATGGACCCTTATTGTAATATGTTTTTTGGGAGGAAAATCCCCAATTCCCCCGTTCTGCGTCTTTATGGCGATTTCCGTGCCGTATAAATGATCGGATGACGTTATTCTACGAAACCAAACTTGTCTTTTTTTATACTTTTGCGCAGTGACGAGGCTTCTTCTCGGAGAATCTTTTATTTTCTGTCTCTTTATTCGCAGACGCAGAACATTTCTCGTGTTTCGGAGATTCAGCGTTCAGGGCTCGTGGTCGGTTTTACTGCTGATATTTTCGGGTAAATATGACTTTTAAACCAAAAAACGCACAGTCCTACTCCCATTCTCCTCCCTGATGGATGGGAGTAGAAGTGCACAGTGTCATGAGGGAGGAGGATGGGAGTAAGAGTGCATGGTGTCATAAGGGAGGAGGATGGGAGTAAGAGTGCACGGTGTCATGAGGGAGGAGGATGGGAGTAGGAGTGCACAGTGTCATAAGGGAGGAGGATGGGAGTAAGAGTGCACAGTGTCATGAGGAGGAGGATGGGAGTAAGAGTGCACAGTGTCATAAGGGAGGAGGATGGGAGTAGGAGTGCACAGTGTCATGAGGGAGGAGGATGGGAGTAGGAGTGCACAGTGTCATAAGGGAGGAGGATGGGAGTAAGAGTGCACAGTGTCATGAGGGAGGAGGATGGGAGTAAGAGTGCACAGAGTCATAAGGGAGGAGGATGGGAGTAAGAGTGCACAGTGTCATAAGGGAGGAAGATGGGAGTAGGAGTGCACAGTGTCATGAGGGAGGAGGATGGGAGTAAGAGTGCACAGTGTCATGAGGGAGGAGGATGGGAGTAGGAGTGCACAGTGTCATGAGGGAGGAGGATGGGAGTACTAGTGCACAGTGTCATGAGGGAGGAGGATGGGAGTAGGAGTGCACAGTGTCATGAGGGTGGAGGATGGGAGTAGGAGTGCACAGTGTAATGAGGGAGGAGGATGGGAGTAAGAGTGCACGGTGTAATGGAGGAGGATGGGAGTAAGAGTGCACGGTGTAATGGAGGAGGATGGGAGTAAGAGTGCACGGTGTAATAATGGAGGAGGATGGGAGTAGGAGTGCACGGTGTAATGATGGAGGAGGATGGGAGTAAGAGTGCACGGTGTAATGATGGAGGAGGATGGGAGTAGGAGTGCACGGTGTAATGATGGAGGAGGATGGGAGTAAGAGTGCACGGTGTAATGAGGGAGGAGGATGGGAGTAGGAGTGCACAGTGTAATGGAGGAGGATGGGAGTAAGAGTGAACAGTGTAATGGAGGAGGATGGGAGTAGGAGTGCACGGTGTAATGGAGGAGGATGGGAGTAAGAGTGCACGGTGTAATGGAGGAGGATGGGAGTAAGAGTGCACAGTGTAATGGAGGAGGATGGGAGTAGGAGTGCACGGTGTAATGGAGGAGGAGGATGGGAGTAAGAGTGAACGGTGTAATAGAGGAGGATGGGAGTAAGAGTGCACGGTGTAATGGAGGAGGAGGATGGGAGTAAGAGTGCACAGTGTAATGGAGGAGGATGGGAGTAAGAGTGCACGGTGTAATGGAGGAGGATGGGAGTAAGAGTGCACGGTGTAATGGAGGAGGATGGGAGTAAGAGTGCACAGTGTAATGAGGGAGGAGGATGGGAGTAGGAGTGCACGGTGTAATGATGGAGGAGGATGGGAGTAGGAGTGCACAGTGTAATGGAGGAGGATGGGAGTAGGAGTGCGCGGTGTAATGGAGGAGGATGGGAGTAGGAGTGCGCGGTGTAATGGAGGAGGAGGATGGGGGTCCTCTTGGTTCAGTATTTGCCATTTATCATGTAGAGAAAGTCAAAAACTCGAGAAATGTTCTGCGTCTGCGAATAAAGAGACAGAAAACAAAAGATTCTCCGAGAAGAAGCCTCGTCTCTGCGCAAAAGTATAAAAGTATAAAAAAGGCAAGTTTGGTTTTGCAGCGATGGCGCAGAGCGTAGAATAACGTCATCCGATCATTTATACGGCACGGAAATCGCCATAAAGACGCAGAACGGGGGAATCAGGGATTTTCCTGCTGCTTTCAAAAACTTATTATAAGAAATCATCCTGAAAAGATCAATCACACGGCAACTCCCATAAAGGGTTAACACCTCTTATACCCCCTGTACAGGAAGTGCTGGTCCCACCCCCGCCGGGGTCATGTGACTGTCCTGCAGCCTCTGTGGCTCCTCCTCCTCATCTGCATATTACCCAGGATGCATCTCCGGTGTCTTCACAGACGGAGCTTTTCCTGTTATTTTTCTGTTTTTTCTTGTACATTTTTAGTAGCAGATGAGACACATTGTATCCGGCAGACGCAGCGTGTGACCTGTACACAGCACATACATCCGCACCGCGCTCTCCCTGTGTGTGATGAGGGGGCCCCGGGCCCCAGCAGTGCCGGCCCTGGCAGCTGTATACTCTGGTTTCTCTTCAGATCGAATAAATCTTTCGCCTTTTACTAAAGATTTCCGTGGAGAGGAACAATCATGAGTCTCATGGAATTTTTGATGCCCGGCGCTCGCTGGGCTTCCTGTTCAGGTTAATGGTAGAGTGGATGATGGGAGTTGTCCTCAATATGTAAGGTGTTAACTCTTCATAGTTGGGATCATGCAGTTGATCTTTGAAGCATCCATTCATTTCTAAGGGGAGACTACGTCCTATCCGTAATTGCGGACAAGAAAAGGCATTTTCTACTGTAATGCTGGTGTTCTGTGAATAAACCTTAAGTCAGCTGATTTACGTGGGCTCGCCGGGGTGTGTTCTTCGGCGCAAGCGCTCTACGCCGAAACTGGTATTCAGCACATGCGCAAACAAACGGAGGTCTGAAGATTCAGCCCTATTTACTTCACGTTCACGCGTGGCACGTATCGCACGGGGTTATGAGGAAACCTTAAGACCTCCGTTTGTTTGCGCATGCGCTGAATACCAGTTTCGGCGTAGTGCGCTTGCGCCGAAGAACACACCCACGGCGAGCCCACGTAAATCAGCTGACTTAAGGTTTATTCATAGAACAGCGGCGATGTGCGGTTCGCAAAATGTGGAATGCACGTAGCTGCTCTCCGTGTTTTGCGGATCCGCAAAACAAACACGGATGTGTGAATGGACCCTTATTGTAATATGTTTTTTGGGAGGAAAATCCCCAATTCCCCCGTTCTGCGTCTTTATGGCGATTTCCGTGCCGTATAAATGATCGGATGACGTTATTCTACTGAAACCAAACTTGTCTTTTTTTATACTTTTGCGCAGTGACGAGGCTTCTTCTCGGAGAATCTTTTATTTTCTGTCTCTTTATTCGCAGACGCAGAACATTTCTCGTGTTTCGGAGATTCAGCGTTCAGGGCTCGTGGTCGGTTTTACTGCTGATATTTTCGGGTAAATATGACTTTTAAACCAAAAAACGCACAGTCCTACTCCCATTCTCCTCCCTGATGGATGGGAGTAGAAGTGCACAGTGTCATGAGGGAGGAGGATGGGAGTAAGAGTGCATGGTGTCATAAGGGAGGAGGATGGGAGTAAGAGTGCACGGTGTCATGAGGGAGGAGGATGGGAGTAGGAGTGCACAGTGTCATAAGGGAGGAGGATGGGAGTAAGAGTGAACAGTGTCATGAGGGAGGAGGATGGGAGTAAGAGTGCACAGTGTCATAAGGGAGGAGGATGGGAGTAGGAGTGCACAGTGTCATGAGGGAGGAGGATGGGAGTAGGAGTGCACAGTGTCATAAGGGAGGAGGATGGGAGTAAGAGTGCACAGTGTCATGAGGGAGGAGGATGGGAGTAAGAGTGCACAGAGTCATAAGGGAGGAGGATGGGAGTAAGAGTGCACAGTGTCATAAGGGAGGAAGATGGGAGTAGGAGTGCACAGTGTCATGAGGGAGGAGGATGGGAGTAAGAGTGCACAGTGTCATGAGGGAGGAGGATGGGAGTAGGAGTGCACAGTGTCATGAGGGAGGAGGATGGGAGTAGGAGTGCACAGTGTCATGAGGGAGGAAGATGGGAGTAGGAGTGCACAGTGTCATGAGGGAGGAGGATGGGAGTCCGTGTGATTACACAGATTCCAGTTTTATTTAGTTTTCCTTACGTTTTACCATTTTTACACAGAACATTTTTTTTAAATCTTTTTGTGTCGCCATTTTCCGAGTTTTTTTTATTTTGCATAAAGCTTGATGAGGGGAAGGGCGCGCCGATTTATTTTACTTTAACTTCTTCAGGACCGCCGTACGCAGGATTGCGTCCTGCGGGCGGTCCTGTTCTTCTGATCAGACGCGGCGGCGCGTCATCTCGCGAGACGCGAGACTTCCTGTGAACGTCTGAAGACTACAGTCGCGCGTCTGAAGAGTTGTACTACAGCCTGCCAGCGATGATCAATCGCTGGCAGGCTGTAGATGCGATATAAATCGCATCAAACAGGTATATCAGACGCTGTTTTATGAACAGCGTCTGGTATACCTGCTACCTGGTCCTCTGGTCCCATTTGCTGGGATCGACCACCAGAGGACCGGGTAACACAGTACAGTTGCACCAAACACTACACTAACCCCCCCACCCCTCACCTATTAACCCCTTGATCACCCCATCTAGACCCCCTGATCACCCCCCTGTCATTGATCACACCCCTTGTAGGGCTCCATTCAGACGTCCATATGTGTTTTGCGGATCCGTGGATTCACGGATCCGTGGATTTCCCGGATCCGCGGATCCGATCCGCGGATTCGATCCGCGGATCCGATCCGCAGATCCTCAAAACACGGACACCGGCAATGTGCTTTCCGCATTTTGCAGATCCGCACATTGCCAGAACTATATAGAAAATGCTTTTTCTTGTCCGCAATTGCGGACAAGAATAGGACATGTTCTATATTTTTGCGGAACGGAAGTGCAGACCCGGAAGCGCGGATCCGTAATTCCGTATCCGAGCAGGACAAAGTCTGTCCCCATAGCAATGAATGGGTCCGCAATTCCGTTCCGCAAACAGAATTGCGGACGTGTGAATGGGGCATAAGGGTCCCTTATCACCGCCAGTTAGTTAGCGCCCAGCCCACCGCACCGCAGTCACTGATTTTGGCAGAGATTTTTTCATCCACATTGATCGACGCGAATGAAAAAATCTGCGCCGTTTATTTTTTTTTTTTTCAGCGCAGAGGCTGAACGGAAAAAAAAAATCTCATTACCCGTCAATATAAGGAGAATCGCAGAAACTCCTAATGCTGGCCATACGTGTAATGATTGCGGAGACCCTCAGATACCAGGGCAGTACAAACACCCCACATGTGACCCCATTTTAGAAAGAAGACACCCCAAGGTATTCCGTGATGGGTATGGGGAGTTCATGCAAAATTTTATTTTTTGTCACAAGTTAGTGGAATGTGAGACTTTGTAAAAAAAAAAAAACATTTTCCGCTAACTTGTGCCAATTTTTTTTTTTTCTGTGAACTCGCCATGCCCCTCACGGAATACCTTGGGGTGTCTTCTTTCCACAATGGGGTCCCATGTGGGGTATTTATACTGCCCTGGCATTTTAGGGAACCTAAAGCGTGAGAATCCAAATGCGTAAAAATGGCCTGTGAAATCCTAAAGGTACTCATTGGTTTTAGGGCCCCTTTGCGCATCTTGACTGCAAAAAAGTGGCACACATGTGGTATCGCCGTACTCAGGAGAAGTAGGGCAATGTGTTTTGGGGTGTATTTTTATATATACCCATGCTGGGTGTGAGAAATATCGCTGTAAATGACAACTTTTTACATTTTTCTATACAAAGTTGACAATTTACAGAGATATTTCTCTCACCCAACATGGGTATATGTAAAAATACACCCCAAAACACATTGCCCTACTTCTGAGTACGGCGATACCACATGAGTGACACTTTTTTGCAGCTTTGGTGCGCAAAGGGGCCCAAATTCCAACAAGTACCTTTAGGTTTTACAGGGCGGCTCACAATTTAGCCCCGCCCAAAATGCCAGAACAGTAAACACACCCCACAAATGACCCCATTTCGGAAAGTAGACACCCCAAGGTATTCACTGAGGGGCATAGTGAGTCCGTCTGAGATTTTTTTTTTTTTTGCCAGAAGTTATCAGAAATTGAAACTTTTTTTTTTTTTTTCTCAGAAAGTGTCATTTTCCGCTAACTTGTGAAAAAAAATGAAATGATACATGAACTCACCATGCCCCTCCGCGAATACTTTGGGGTGTCTTCTTTCTAAAATGGTGTAATTTGGGGGATATTTATACTTTCCTGACATTCTAGCACCTGAAGAAACATGACAGGCGCTCAGAAAGTCAGAGCTGCTTCAAAATGCCGAAATTCACTTTTTTGCATCAGTTTGTAAACGCTATAACTTTTACCCAAACCAATAAATATACACTTATTGGATTATTTTTTTATCAAAGACATGTAGAACAATAAATTTAGAGAAAAATTTATATAGAAATGTAGTTTTTTTTGAAAAATTTTACAACAGAAAGTGAAAAATGTCGTTAAATTTTTATTAATGGCAAAAAAAGTAAAAATGTCAGCAACAATGAAATACCACCAAATGAAAGCTCTATTAGAGGAAAAGGAGGTAAAATTCATTTGGGTGGTAAGTTGTATGACGGAGCAATAAACGGTGAAAGTAGCGTAGTGCGGAATTGTAAAAAGTGGTCTGGTCATTAAGGGGGTTTAAGCTAGGGGGCTGAAGGGGTTAAACTTCTCACACAGCGCATTACGTAATAACTTCAGCTTGTCAGAGACAATAACGAAGTCGCTTCGCTCATCTCTAGTTAGAACCCCCAGCAAAGATCAATCACACAGCCATAAAGGGTTAATGACTTGTGTTTTCAGGACAACAACTCCCATCATCCACTCTACCATTAACCTGAACAGGAAGCCCAGCGAGCGCCGGGCATCAAAAAATTCCATGAGACTCATGATTGTTCCTCTCCACGGAAATCTTTAGTAAAAGGCGAAAGATTTATTCGATCTGAGGAGAAACCAGAGTATACAACTGCCAGGGGCCGGCACTGCTGGGGGCCCGGGGCCCCCTCATCACACACAGGGAGAGCGCGGTGTAGATGTATGTGCAGTGTACAGGTCACACGCTGCGTCTGCCGGATACAATGTGTCTCATCTGCTACTAAAAATGTACAAGAAAAAACAGAAAAATAACAGAAAAAGCTCCGTCTGTGAAGACGCCGGAGATGCATCCTGGGTAATATGCAGATGAGGAGGAGGAGCCACAGAGGCAGCAGGACAGTCACATGTAGTTTTGCTCCTCCCCCCGCACAGATCTGAGGAGGGGAATCAGGTGGAAAGCAGCAGAAGTAGGTGAAAATTGCAAAACCGCCTGCATAGAGCACTGAGCGCTGTGATCGTCAGCTCCTGGGCCCAGAGATCACATGACACAGCCGTCCAGAGGACGCACAGACCGTTGGATACAATGGAGAAGTGTCCGTCAGCTGCTCCACCACTCACTGCCCTGCAGCAGGTGGATCCGGTGACATCATCGCACCTGAATCATTCTCCGGCTGGGGAGTCGCCCTGTACTGCGGATGAAGGAGGACACGCTCCCTTCACAAGACGGGGGCATCACTTATTGTTTTATGAACAGTACAATAAAATGTATTGGCAGAGAGTCTCGGATTGTATCATATTAGGGCGAGGGCTCAGTCCATATATAACGTCTGCATCTATTGTGTTAGCGCATTAGCTGTTTTTAGATCGATAATAGATGGACAGATGGACGGTCTAAATCTGCTTTCCGAAATTTATCTTTGCTTGAGTCCAAAGGCAGCACACACAAAGGGTTAATGTCCTGCTCCTCCCATCTACGGCAGAAGATAACTCATTAGTAAATCATCTGTTTTTTGCGAATCACAAGTGGAAACCATACGGAAACACTACTGAAATGAAAAAACGGATCAGTTAAAAACAGACGGCAAAACCATACGGTCGTGTGAATGAGCCCTTAATGAGAACTTGTCCATGGCTGAATGGCCAGCAGATGACGCTCTCTTGATCAGCTGATCGAGGATTGAGAATAGAAGATGAGAGCCTTGGTGGGATATAGGGCATTGACCTTACAATCAAGTCTTCTCGATGTCCGATACGGCCCCGGATAGAACTTGCAGAGTCTGACAGGTTTTTGGCTGATGCAATTACCAACAGAAATAAAACCTTCCAAGATACAAACCTTAGTGCTGCTTCTGGAAGAGGCTCAAATGGAGATTCCACCAGGGCGTTGAGGAGAACAGTCCGATCCCGTCTGGAATAGGAGGCTTAACCATTCATTTAAATTGAAAAAAGAACATAAAAAATGCACAAAGGCGCCATCTATGTGGCAGCGGCAGCCGTGATTTGCACTCTAGGGCCCCTTTCACACGGGCGTGATTTCCGTGCGGGTGCAATGTGTGAGGAGGACGCATTGCACCCGCACTGAATCCGGACCCATTCATTTCTATGGGGCTGCTGCACATGAGCGGTGATTTTCACGCATCACTTCTGCGTTGCGTGAAAATCGCAACATGCTCTATATTGTGCATTTTTCAGTAAATTACGGTTTTATTTAATTTTTACGGGAATGCAAAATAAACATCAAAAACAAAGTATCAAAATACAATAGGTACAAAATTTAAGATAGTATGAGATCTTGACAAAAAAAGTTTCATAAGTACTACTACTAGAAACATCAGAACAGGTAAATTATTGGTGTACATTGAATATATCCAGGTCTAACCTGGGCACATAAAAGGGGGGGTTTGGGGAGAGGGGAGAGGAAAGAGGTAGGGAATGCGGGGATATAACTGTATCCATAATTGAAAGAAAAGACATAAGGATCAGTGTCTTGGACATGCCTAAACAGTTTTAAAGTATAATACCAAACTCAGCGTGGACAGATCAAAGATAGATTGTATATGTAAATGTAACAAAGAACCGCTCTATTACAGAACATAGTGTATTAGAACAATGTCGCAAGTGTGTCCTGTTCCAGAGCATACAGCCATTTGGACCATATCTTGTGAAATTTTTCTGGTTTACGAGCTGCAGACCATCTCTTCTTTTCGAATGCCGCGACTTTTAGAAATTCAGACATCCACTCATTTGTTGTGGGAGTTTCTTGTCGCAACCAATGTCTCGGAACTAACCTTTTCGCCACATTAAGGATAAATATGCATAAGTCGGACCTAACAACTTGTTGGCTTGAATTAAACAAATTGAAGAGTACCAAATTCGCTGATTATTGTTATCTCCGTATTAAAAACCAGGTTTATAATTTTCTCAATAGAGTCCCAGAAATCGTGTAGCAGGGTGCAAGAGTACCAAATGTGTTCATAAGATCCGATGCCCTGGCCACACCTCCAGCACATGTTAGATAAAGTAGGATTGAATTTATTCAGCAAAACTGGTGTTCTATACCACCTAGATGTTAATTTATATTGTAGCTCTTGATAAGCATAGGCTGGTGTGTTGGACAGGGCATTTTTGATAACCGACAACTTTTCAGAGTCGTTTAGTTTAAAAGTTAATTCCTTGTTCCAACTATTGAGGAAATTAGGGGAATCGGAACTATCAGTAAGCAAGCTGTAGCATTTAGAGACTATATGAGTAGTGGGAGATTCTGATCGAATCAATTTATGCCACCAATTCAAGTCACTTAACATGGATGTGGGAGTCTCAAAATCAGTTAAAAATTTAAAAAGTTTAGCATATTGATCCTCTGGGATTTTTGTCAGTGAGATAAGGGCTTCTAAGTCCGTTTTGGATATCGGTCTACCTTTGGGCCATAAATCCTTTAATATGATAATTCTACCATTGGCCTTATTCTGTAGTCTAGTCTGCCAGAACTGCCATGCCTGTGGAATAATGCAGGATACTGGTGTCTCTCTGGTAAGATCTGGGACAAGGTGTAACTTCGAATTCAGCCTGTGCCAAATTCCTACTGATACTTTAGTGATTTGGTTTTGTATTTTCTTTGGTTTTCTGGAAAGGGAATGGGATTTCCATAACGGTGGAGTCAAATTATACCCTAGCAAGTCTCTCTCTATAGAGACCAATTTCTTCCTAATTGGCTGAATAAACCATTCCAAGGTATTCGATAGCCAGGTTAAGTGATAATATTTCTCGACATCGGGAAGTCCAAGTCCCCCTTGCTGCTTGAGTCTAGAGAGCAGGTTATAAGCCAACCTGCTGGCTTTCCCTTTCCAGATAAAGGAAGTTATCAGTTTCCTAACTTTTAGAAAAAAATCCTTTGGAATCCTAATTGGGAGGGTCTGTAAAAGATATAAGATCTTGGGGACTATGTTCATTTTAATGATATTTATTCTACCCATCCAGGATAACCAAAGGTCGGACCATTCTTTAACCTGCTCATCTATTTTTTTTAAAAGTTTGGGAAAGTTTAATTTATAAATGTCAGCTAAATTGCGGCTTAAGTTCACTCCCAAGAATTTAAACGATTCAGCTGTCGGTTTTAGCCCACTCACTCTTACCGCTTCCTTCCACAAATTCTCCTCAATATTAACATTATAGATTTCCGACTTAGACAAGTTTATTTTAAAATTGGACACTTCCTGGAAGGTTGAAAATTCAGAAAGTAACACTGGCAGGGAGGATACAGGATTTGTGATGATAAACAATGTATCATCAGCAAATGCTGCGACTTTATGTTCTTCTGAGCCTGTATTTAAACCCATGATGTTTTTATTTTCCCTAATCTTAGATAAGAAAGGTTCTATAGATAGGATGAAAAGAAGTGGGGAAAGAGGGCAGCCTTGTCTCGTGCCGTTTTTTATGTATAGGGATTTTGAAAGTATTCCGTTCAACTTGATCTTAGCGCTTGGGATTGAATATAGGGTCATTACTTTTTGAATAAAATTTTCAGGGAAGCCGAATTTGAGCAGGACCTCTCGTAGAAACGTCCAATTGATCCTATCAAAAGCTTTCTCGGAGTCGGAGGAAACCAGGGCGGTAGGTATTTTCTTTAACTGAGCTGCTTGTATCAAGTGTAAAACTTTCTTAGTATTATCTTTGGCCTCACGGCCTGTCACAAATCCGACCTGATCACCCCCGACGAGAGTCTCCAGTAAAGGGCTCAATCTGCTCGCTAACAGCGAGGCATATATCTTTAGGTCTACATTTAGTAGAGAGATGGGTCTATAACTAGAACATTCAGTTAAATCCTTACCTTCCTTAGGGAGAATTGTAATATGGGCCATCAGTGACTCCTCTCTCAGAGTATCAGTGCTACCAATTTTGTTGAAGTATCTAACCATAAAAGGGGCTAAGATATTTTTAAATTTCTTGTAATAATAGGCAGTAAACCCGTCAGGGCCCGGACTTTTACCTACCTTCATTTTATTTATGGCTTTCAAAACCTCCTCTAGAGTGAAAGGGGCATAGGCCCCTTAGAAGTGAATGGGGCTGCGGGAAAATCACAAGCAAGTGCAGATGTGTTGCGATTTTCCCACATGGTTGCTAAGAGACGGGACCCGATCTTCATTATTTTCCCTTATAACATGGTTATAAGGGAAATAATAACATTCTCAATACAGAATGCTTAGTAAATCTGAGTGGATCCGAGTGGTGATCTGAGTGGATCCGCTTTGGACACCCGTAGACCCAGATGAAGTCTTGACAGATGGCACGTGCTGCGGACTAAGCCGTCTTGTCCCGAGTTGGGGTGACTTCTGCAAACTTGGAGAAGTGGTCAATCATGACGAAGCAGTACTGTGGACCTCTTGATCATTGTCCCACGAGGAGATAGTCTATCATCAATATTTCTAGAGGTTCCTTGGTCTGTATGGACTGCAGGGGTGACCTCTGTTCTGTGCTTTTTGTGAGTTCACACACTCGACACTGTCGACAACTTCCTCAACTGTGGCCTCCAATCGTGGACAACATACATAACGCTGCAGCCACTGGTAAGTCTTGACTGGCCCGAAGTGAGCTCCAAATTCATTAGCCTCCTTAGCTATCTCTCGTGCCATGCTTCTGGGTATTACCACTTGCCACCTCGCCTCTAGGTCATTGGCCTATTGCCACTTGCGGTACAAAACAGCTCGACTCACTTCCAGTCTGTCACATTGATGTAGAACGGACTTCATCTTGGCCTCCAGATCAGTCCATTCTTTTCTGTTGGGTTTTCTTCGCTGGGTTACCCAGCTTTTCATCTGCCGCAGTCCAACATCCTCATCTTGTAATCGGCCCCATTCCTCATTAGTTCTCCTGAATGCCTAGGGTAATTTACGAGACCTTCCCACTTGTCTGGGCCGCGACTGCTGGAGGAGTGAACTTGCAGAAGTCCGGAATTTCATCATCTTCCTTTTGTTCATCAATATCCCCTACTGGAATTTCAAAAGTAACCCTGGACAAACCATCGGCATTAGTGTTCTCTGTAGCAGACCGGTAGCAGATTGAGAAGTCATACTTTGCAAGGCGAGCTACCCAGCGTTGCTCCAGGGCTCCCAACTTGGCAGTATCCTGATGGGCCAAGGCATTGAAGCCTTCAACTCCCGCAGCATTCTGGGCATTAGCCTTCGTCATACTGCAGCCACTTTTCCTTGGGACGGCAGCACTCTGTCTTGGCACACCCTATGACCCAAGTACTCGATCTCCCTCTTGAAGAGATGACACTTCTTTGGCTTTACCTTCAGGCCATGGGATCGCAGTCACTCGAGTACCTGCCTTAGTCAATTCAGGTGTTCTTGAAAAGTAGCGGAGTATAAGATAATATCGTCCAGGTATATCAAAATGGCTTCAAAATTCAGGTCTCCCAGACATCTCTCCATCAGCCGCTGGAAGGTCCCCGGGGCATTAGTCAGCCCGAATGGCATCCTGTTGAATTCAAATAGTCCCATGGGAAAATGACTGCTGTCTTTGCCTTCTGCTCCGCCACCGGTACCCGCCAGTACCCGCTTGCTAGATCCAGAGTGGAGAAGTATTTGGCTCGCCCTAGGGTTGTCAGAGACGCCTCACAAATCCACACAAAATCAAATAGTGCCCTCCTTCTTCTTGACAAGCACCACTGGGGCTGCCCAAGGGCTCTGGCTACCCCGCACCACAGAGTCTATTATCTGCTTCAATAGAGTCTTCACTTCTTAGTACAACTTGGGCGGAATCTGTCGATATCTCTCCCGAATTGGGGCAGTGTCCCCATCGGTATCTCATGTATGATGGCATCTGTACAACCAAAATCATCGGTGTGACGGGCAAACACAGTCTGATTCTCCCACAGCAAGGTTTCAATGGCTCGCAGATGGTCTTCACTGAGGGTCTTTACATCTATCTCCATCTGCCTTAAGATGGTTCTTCCATTCCATTCTGGGTCAGCGCCTCTTCTTCTCCAGCCGTAACTGCCAGGGTCCAGACATCATTATTCACCGGAGCTAGGGCCTCTTCTCTCTGACACTGCATTTCTACCTGATGTAGGTACACACAGGCTAGTTCCACTCCGGGCGTCAGGGAGACTTCCAGTTGCCCCATGTTTACGGCTCTTATGGGTACTCGTCCCTTCTGGCCACCCCCAGGGTCCGGGCCACCAAAACATCTTGACCCAACTCTCTGAGGCCTGTCGGTTTGATAAACACCTCCATACATTCAAGATTGCGGGAGGTTCCCATGGGCAACGTCAGCGTGGTCTCTCAACCAGGGGGGGAAGGGTGAGGGCAGCCTTCCCTGGAGCTCTGATCATCCCCAGAGACTGGTGGACTGAGACACTCTTCTGTGTCCCACAGAATCGGATTAGCCATTGAGATGCTTTCTGAGTAGGTTTGTGTGGAGTGGCTTGCTTCCAGTAAACCGGCCCCCGTTTGGTGAACATCATGTGATCCAATTCTTGTAGAATGTTCATGCCCATGATCACCAGCACATCTTCTTTGAACATCTCAGGGTCCAACAGGATACCTTTCTGTCCCACTTCTTGTCCACATAGCCGTACTTTCATCCACACGACCCCGGTGACAGGAATCTGCTGTTTGTTAGCCACTGTAATCCGGACCAGTGTCTCCCGCTCTGGCTTGGCCAACGCTTGAAAGTAACGGTAGAAGAATGACTTGGGCATAGTTGTCACCTGGGACCCAGTATCCACTAAGCAGTTGACAGTAACATTTTCAAATTCAGCTCGTATAGTGGGACACCCTGCAACCTGGTGTTAGGAGGCATTCTGGGTAACTTGGCTCTCCACCTCCCCCACAGGACGCCCTACTACTGCGGGGGTCGGTAGTTTAATGGCGGCTCTTGACGTCCAGATGGGTTATTCTGACACTCTCTGGCGAAATGTCCTATATCTCCACACCGCCAACACTGTGTCCCTTGAAGGCCCACTCTTTGCCTGCGAGCGGGAGGTGCCCTTAGAGCTTGGCTGGATGGCCCCACTGATGGGTAATCAGGGGCTTGATGGCACGGCAAATTAGGGTAAGGACATTCGTGTGTAGGAACCCACGGAGTCGCCTGATAGGTTTGTTGTCGGGCCGGATAGGCAGCCTCATGGGTATAGCACGACTCAGTTTTTCCAGGTATGTCAACTTTTCGTGCATGGCACTCAGGGAGCTCTGGAAGTCTTGTACCACTCTGAACAGGACCTCTTTATTTCTCGTAACCCCAGGCGGTGTAACGGTCTGGGTCCGTATTACTCTAGAAGCATAGCTGTCTTCTTTGCTTCGTGTCACGGCCTCTGCCAATATTTGTCGAAAGGATAAGGTAGGGTCTACTCTGACTCATTCCCGCAGAGCCTGTTTCAGGGGATTGCTGTAGAGCCCCAGAATGAATTGTTCCCGCAGTATCCGGGCTATGGGTCCCATGCCAGTAACCCCGTCTGCCTCTTTATTTTGTACCTCGGCCAACACTTCCTGTAGAGCCGTCGCATACTGCGAGACATCTTCGTCTTCCCATTGAATCCGGTAAAAGAGCTTCGCCCGGAGGTGGCGTGCACTGGCTGTTTCCCCATATATTTCTTCCAGGAATCTCACCACCTCTTGCAATGTATTGCGCGTGGCTTCTGGTTGTAGGAGGACATTTCTTCGGGCCTCACCCTCTAGAGTGGCCAAAGCGATTTCTACTTGTAGTTCTGGGCTGACATTGTAAATCCTAGCACCGCTCTGTAACCTTGTCACCCAGTCTGACAGTGTCATGTTCTGGGCATCAAATTTGGGTAGCAAGTTGAAAAACGTGCCAATAGGGAGGGCCCTTGCAAGGGTTCCACCATTGCCTGAGGTACTCACATTAACATCATGCACATTGCCTTCAGCCGCCTCCATCTCTGTGACTGTACCCTACTCGCAGCGCCACTTGTAACGGTCAGCAGAGGAAGAGACCGTAGAGCAGGATTCAAGTACAGTGCAGCAGACAAGGAGGCTGAAGCAGAAACCGGCTTTATTAAAAGAGACCTCTAACTGCCGGAAAATCAGATTAACAGTATGAACAGCTTGAGAATTCACAGTAAAGATATTAGAAATTTGCATAAAGGCACAAATGAATCGCAAACACAACAAGTACAAAAATGGCAGGCTGCTTTCTTCTGGATATTCCTATCTGTCCCCGCTACCCGGGGTGCACTTCTACAGTGCACTAACTAAATCCTCTTCCTCTATGTCCTAACACAGGTTAGCGGCAGTGCACTCACAGTTCTGTGTCCGGCCTATGCAGGCAGATACAGTCTGGATCCTGATCCGGTTGCTTGCTTGGCTCAGCGTGGTCTTCTCCTCTGTGTTAGGCCTCCTGCAAACAACCATATGTGTTTTGCGGTCCGAAAAACACAGAAGCTGCTCAGCGTTCCGTTCCTCAATTTGTGGAACGGAACGCGGCCCATTGTAGAAATGCCTATTCTTGTCCGCACAACGGACAAGAATAGGACATGCTCTTTTTTTTTTGCGGGGCCACGGAAGGGAGCAACGGATGCGGACAGCACACGGAGTGCTGTCTGCATCTTTTGCGGCCCCATTGAAGTGAATGGGCCCGCGAACGAGCTGCAAAATTTGCGGCTCGGACGCGGACCAAACATACGGTCGTGTGCATGAGGCCTTAGATCGCAGGTCAGGCATCCAGGTGGCTTCTCTGTGTACTCAGACATAGTGATGAGCGGCAGGGGCAATATTCGAATTCTCGATATTTCGCGAATATTCGCCATATATTTGAAAATTCGCAAATTTGTAATCTCCAGCCATTATTTTCTTGATTGCAAAAATTCGCAAATAAAAATTTGCATAAAAACTGGTATTTAAAAGTTATCTTTTAAATACCAGTTTATGCAAATTTTTATGCGAATTTTATGCGAATTTTTGCAATCAAGAAAATAATGACATTATTTTCTTGATTGCGAAAATTTGCATATAAAAAATTTGCATAAACTGGTATTAAAAAAACGAATATTCGCAATTGCGAATATATTTCGCGATATTCTAAATATTCACAAATTCCAGAAGTGCCGATATTCGCGATTAAAATTCGCAATTCGAAAATTCGTGATCAACACTACTCAGACACCTTCAGCCCAGGCTCACTGCTCAGCCGGGAAAACATCTCTAACTCCTTATCCTCTGGAACACAACACCTCTCACTGTCTTCCTCAGCCACAGCGGCCTCTGGTGGCCGGAGGGAAACATGACAGTCTGCATATATATCAGTGCTGCCTCTTACACTAGCATCGCATCACTCACAGCTGATCACTGTACCCCGAACAGGATTACAAAGCCAGACTGTCCGGGTCATTCCTGTGCGGGTGGCAACCCTAGAAAGTACCCTAAATGAGACAGATGTCTCTTTTTTAAATAAGATAACACATTTAAACCTGCATTTTACTTGAACCTCAGGGAACTGTGTCAATATGGTGTTACTGCGCAGTGAGGAGCAGACGGTTCACTCGCTTGTCAGCAGATGCGATTCCTGAACAGATTTATTTAAAAGATTCGCACTTCCCATCTGTAATATAAGAGCGGGAATCAGAGACTGAGCGCGTGCGGGATCTCACAGTCCTGACTGCGCCATGTGCCCCCATCATTTTGTAGAATATTCCACTCACACCTGGTTCACCAGTCTTTACAACAACTCCCATCATCCATTAACCAGAACAGGAGTCTGTGAAGACACCGGAGATGCATCCTGGGTAATATGCAGATGAGGAGAAGGAGCCACAGAGGCCGCAGGACAGTCACAGGACCCCGGCGGGGGATGGGACCCGCACTTCCTGTACAGTCAGAGGGGGCGGGGTCTCCATGTAGTTTTGCCCCTCCCCCCGCACAGAACCACATCGGGGATAAGGAGGGGAATCCAGGGGAGAGCTGCAAGATAATGCGCTCGTCAGCTCCTGGGCCAAGAGGTCATGTGACCCAGCGGTCCCTTAGCAGGTGGATCCGGTGACATCATCGCCTAAATCCTTCTTCGACCAGGTTGTCACCCTGTGCTGCAGATGAAGGAGGACACGCTCCCTTCACCAGGGAAACAAGGCGGGGGCATCACATATTGTTTTATGAACAGGACAAAGGCAGAACTGCTGGAAAGGGGCAATAAGGGGTATAAATACTGTGCGGGGGCAATAAGGGGTATAAATACTGTGCGGGGGCAATAAGGGGTATAAATACTGTGCGGGGGCAATAAGGGGTATAAATACTGTGCGGGGCAATAAGGGGTATAAATACTGTGCGGGGGCAATAAGGGGTATAAATACTGTGCAGGGGCAATAAGGGGTATAAATACTGTGCGGGGGCAATAAGGGGTATAAATACTGTGCGGGGCAATAAGGGGTAATATCCAAATCTCTGATGATCCCGAGGAGCGCCACCAAATCTATCAAGAACATGGCACAACAGCAAACCTGCCAAGAGACGGCCGCCCACCAAAACTCACGGGCTGGACAGGGAGGGCATTAATCCGAGGGGCGGCACAGAGACCTAAGGTAACCCTGGAGGAGCCGCAGAGTCCACAGCAGAGACTGGAGGATCTGTACAGAGGACGACAATAAGCCGGACGCTCCATAGAGTTGGGCTTTATGGCAGTGTGGCCGGAAGAAGCCATTACTGTCAGCTAAAGACAAAAAGGCGCGTTGTGGGAAAAGGCGTGTGGGAGACTCCGGAAATGTATGGAGGAAGGGGCTCTGGTCTGAGGAGACCATCAAAGAAAACGCTATGTCTGGCGCAAACCCAACACATCTCATCCCCCAAAGACCCATCCCCACAGTGAGACATGGCGGTGGCAGCATCATGGGGGGGATGGGACTGGGAGACTGGTCAGAGGGAAAGATGGCTGGTGCTGAATACAGGGATATTCCTGAGCAGAACCTGCAGCGCTCTGTGCGTGATCTGAGGCTAGGACGGAGGTTCACCTTCCAGCAGGACTGACCCCAAACACACGGCTACAGCAACACCTGAGGGGTTTAAGGGGAGACATGTAAATGTGTAGGAACGGCCGAGTCACAGCCCAGATCTCAGTCCAATAGAAAATCTGTGGTCAGACGTAAAGATCGCTGTTCACAAGCGCAAACCGTCCGACCTGAAGGAGCCGGAGCAGCAAGGAGGAACGGGCGAAAATCCCAGCGGTAAGACGTGGCGAGCTCCTAGAGACTTATCCGGAGCGACTGGGAGCTGTGACTGCCGCAGAAGGAGACTCTACAAAGTACTGACTTTAGGGGGTGAAGAGTTCTGCACATTGACTCTTTCTGTTATTTTGTCCTCTTTGTTGTTTGCTTCACAATAAAAATAAAAACATCTTCAGAGTTGTGGGCGTGTCCTGTACATTACATGATGCAAATCCTCAAACAATCCATGGTAATTCCAGGTTGTGTGGCACCAAAACATAAAAAATGTCAAGGGGGGTGTGTGTGTGTGTGGGGGGGGGGGGGGATTCGAATACTTTTGCACAGAACTATAAATCCTGTGCGGGGGCAATAAGGGGTATAAATACTGTGTGGGGGCAACAAGGGGTATAAATACTGTGCGGGGGCAATAAGGGGTATAAATACTGTGCGGGGCAATAAGGGGTATAAATACTGTGTGGGGGCAACAAGGGGTATAAATACTGTGCACGGGGGCAATAAGGGGTATAAATACTGTGCACGGGGGCAATAAGGGGTATAAATACTGTGTGCGGGCAATAAGGGGTATAAATACTGTGCGGGGCAATAAGGGGTATAAATACTGTGTGGGGGCAATAAGGGGTATAAATACTGTGCGGGGGCAATAAGGGGTATAAATACTGTGCAGGGGGCAATAAGGGGTATAAATACTGTGTGGGGGCAACAAGGGGTATAAATACTTTGCGGGGGCAACAAGGGGTATAAATACTGTGCGGGGGCAATAAGGGGTATAAATACTGTGCGGGGCAATAAGGGGTATAAATACTGTGCAAGGGCAATAAGGGGTATAAATACTGTGCGGGGTAATAAGGGGTATAAATACTGTGCGGGGGCAATAAGGGGGTATAAATACTGTGCGGGGGTAATAAGGGGTATAAATACTGTGCGGGGGCAATAACGGGGTATAAATACTGTGTGGGGGCAACAAGGGGTATAAATACTTTGCGGGGGCAACAAGGGGTATAAATACTGTGCTGGGGCAATAAGGGGTATAAATACTGTGCGGGGGCAATAAGGGGGTATAAATACTGTGCGGGGGTAATAAGGGGTATAAATACTGTATGGGGGTAATAACGGGGTATAAATACTGTGCTGGGGCAATAAGGCCCCTTTCACACGGGCGAGTTTTCCGCGCGGGTGCAATCCGTGAGGAGGATGCATTGCACCCGCACTGAATCCTGACCCATTCATTTCTATGGGGCTATACACATGAGCGGTGATTTTCACGCATCACTTCTGCGTTGTGTGAAAATTGCAGCATGTTCTATATTGTGCGTTTTTCACGCAACGCAGGCCCCATAGAAGTGAATGGGGCTGCGGGAAAATCGCAAGCATCCGCAACCAAGTGCGGATGCGTTGCGATTTTTCCACATGGTTGCTTAGCAACGGGACCCGATCTTTATTATTTTCCCTTATAACATGGTTCTAAGGGGAAATAATAGCATTCTCAATAAAGAATGCTTAGTAAAATGAAGAGGAAGGGGTTAAAAATAATAAAAGTTAACTTACCTTAGCCACTTGATCGCGTAGTTGTGATCTCTCCTCTCTTTCCCTGCAGCATCTATGATCTAAAGGACCTGTGATGATGTCACATCACCAGGGTAAGATGGACCATGTGATTGGACCATGTGATGTGACGTCATCACAGGTCCTGTAGATCATAGATGCTGCAGGGAAAGAGAGGAGAGATCGCAACTACGCGATCAAGTGGATAAGGTAAGTTAACTTTTATTATTTTTAACCCCTTCCTCTTCATTTTACTAAGCATTCTTTATTAAGAATGCTATTATTTCCCCATATAGCCATGTTATAAGGGAAAATAATAAATTCTCCAGAAGACCCGAAACCGGACTTCAGTGATGAAGTCCGGCTTCGGGTCTGGGTACCAAACATGGCGTTTTTCACACGAGCGTGCAAAACGCATTACAAATGTTTGCACCCGCGCTGAAAAATCGCGCATATTCCTGCAACGCACCCGCCTCTTATCCGGGCATCAAACATGATGCCCGTGTGAAAGGGGCCTAAGCGGTATAAATACTGTGCGGGGGCAATAAGGGGTATAAATACTGTGCGGGGGAAATAAGGGGTATAAATACTGTGCGGGGGTAATAAGGGGTATAAATACTGTGCGGGGGCAATAAGGGGTATAAATACTGTGCGGGGCAATAAGAGGGTATAAATACTGTGCGGGGCAATAAGAGGGTGTAAATACTGTGCGGGGCAATAAGAGGGTGTAAATACTGTGCGGGGCAATAAGGGGTATAAATACTGTGCGGGGGCAATAAGGGGTATAAATACTGTGCGGGGGTAATAAGGGGTATAAATACTGTGCGGGGCAATAAGGGGTATAAATACTGTGCGGGGGTAATAAGGGGTATAAATACCCTGCGGGGGTAATAAGGGGTATAAATACTGTGCGGGGGCAATAAGGGGTATAAATACTGTGCGGGGCAATAAGAGGGTATAAATACTGTGCGGGGCAATAAGAGGGTGTAAATACTGTGCGGGGGCAATAAGGGGTATAAATCCTGTGCGGGGCAATAAGGGATATAAATCCTGTGCGGGGCAATAAGAGGGTATAAATACTGTGCGGAGGCAATAAGGGGTATAAATACTGTGCGGGGGCATTAAGAGGGTATAAATACTGTGTGGGGCAATAAGGGGTATAAATACTGTGCGGGGGCAATAAGAGGGTATAAATACTGTGCGGGGCAACAAGGGGTATAAATACTGTGTGGGGGCAATAAGGGGTATAAATACTGTGCGGGGCAATAAGGGGTATAAATACTGTGTGGGGGCAATAAGGGGTATAAATACTGTGCGGGGGCAATAAGGGGTATAAATACTGTGCGGGGGCAACAAGGGGTATAAATACTGTGCGGGGGCAATAAGGGGTATAAATACTGTGCGGGGGCAATAAGGGGTATAAATACTGTGTGGGGGCAACAAGGTGTATAAATACGGTGCACGGGGGCAATAAGGGGTATAAATACTGTGTGCGGGCAATAAGGGGTATAAATACTGTACGGGGCAATAAGGGTATAAATACTGTGCGGGGCAATAAGGGGTATAAATACTGTGTGGGGCAATAAGGGGTATAAATACTGTGGGCAATAGGGTATAAATACTGTGGGGGCAATAAGGGGTATAAATACTGTGTGGGGGCAATAAGGGTATAAATACTGTGCGGGGCAATAAGGGGTATAAATACTGTGTGGGGGCAATAAGGGGTATAAATACTGTGCGGGGCAATAAGGGGTATAAATACTGTGCGGGGCAATAAGGGGTATAAATACTGTGTGGGGGCAATAAGGGGTATAAATACTGTGCGGGGGCAATAAGGGGTATAAATACTGTGCGGGGTAATAAGGGGTATAAATACTGTGTGGGGGCAATAAGGGGTATAAATACTGTGCGGGGGCAATAAGGGGTATAAATACTGTGCGGGGCAATAAGGGGTATAAATACTGTGTGTGGACAATAAGGGGTATAAATACTGTGCGGGGCAATAAGGGGTATAAATACTGTGTTGGGGCAATAAGGGGTATAAATACTGTGCGGGGGCAATAAGGGGTATAAATACTGTGCGGGGTAATAAGGGGTATAAATACTGTGCGGGGGCAATAAGGGGTATAAATACTGTGCGGGGGCAATAAGGGGTATAAATACTGTGTGGGGGCAACAAGGGGTATAAATACTTTGCGGGGGCAACAAGGTGTATAAATACTGTGCGGGGGCAATAAGGGGTATAAATACTGTGTGGGGGCAACAAGGGGTATAAATACTGTGCGGGGTAATAAGCGGTATAAATACTGTGCGGGGGCAATAAGGGGTATAAATACTGTGTGGGGGCAATAAGGGGTATAAATACTGTGCGGGGCAACAAGGGGTATAAATACTGTGCGGGGGGAAATAAGGGGTGTAAACACTGTGCGGGGGCAATAAGGGGTAAAAATACTGTGCGGGGGCAACAAGGGGTATAAATACTGTGCGGGGCAATAAGGGGTATAAATACTGTGCGGGGGCAATAAGGGGTATAAATACTGTGCGGGGTAATAAGGGGTATAAATACTGTGTGGGGGCAATAAGGGGGTATAAATACTGTGCGGGGGTAATAAGGGGTATAAATACTTTGGGGGGGCAATAACGGGGTATAAATACTGTGCTGGGGCAATAAGGGGTATAAATACTGTGCGGGGTAATAAGGGGTATAAATACTGTGCTGGGGCAATAAGGGGTATAAATACTGTGCGGGGGCAATAAGGGGGTATAAATACTGTGCGGGGGTAATAAGGGGTATAAATACTGTATGGGGGTAATAACGGGGTATAAATACTGTGCTGGGGCAATAAGGCCCCTTTCACACGGGCGAGTTTTCCGCGCGGGTGCAATCCGTGAGGAGGATGCATTGCACCCGCACTGAATCCTGACCCATTCATTTCTATGGGGCTATACACATGAGCGGTGATTTTCACGCATCACTTCTGCGTTGTGTGAAAATTGCAGCATGTTCTATATTGTGCGTTTTTCACGCAACGCAGGCCCCATAGAAGTGAATGGGGCTGCGGGAAAATCGCAAGCAAGTGCGGATGCGTTGCGATTTTTCCACATGGTTGCTTAGCAACGGGACCCGATCTTTATTATTTTCCCTTATAACATGGTTCTAAGGGGAAATAATAGCATTCTCAATAAAGAATGCTTAGTAAAATGAAGAGGAAGGGGTTAAAAATAATAAAAGTTAACTTACCTTAGCCACTTGATCGCGTAGTTGTGATCTCTCCTCTCTTTCCCTGCAGCATCTATGATCAAAGGGACCTGTGATGATGTCACATCACCAGGGTAAGATGGACCATGTGATTGGACCATGTGATGTGACGTCATCACAGGTCCTGTAGATCATAGATGCTGCAGGGAAAGAGAGGAGAGATCACAACTACGCGATCAAGTGGCTAAGGTAAGTTAACTTTTATTATTTTTAACCCCTTCCTCTTCATTTTACTAAGCATTCTTTATTAAGAATGCTATTATTTCCCCATATAGCCATGTTATAAGGGAAAATAATAAATTCTCCAGAAGACCCGAAACCGGACTTCAGTGATGAAGTCCGGCTTCGGGTCTGGGTACCAAACATGGCGTTTTTCACACGAGCGTGCAAAACGCATTACAAATGTTTGCACCCGCGCTGAAAAATCGCGCATATTCCTGCAACGCACCCGCCTCTTATCCGGGCGTCAAACATGATGCCCGTGTGAAAGGGGCCTAAGCAGTATAAATACTGTGCGGGGGCAATAAGGGGTATAAATACTGTGCGGGGGTAATAAGGGGTATAAATACTGTGCGGGGGTAATAAGGGGTATAAATACTGTGCGGGGGCAATAAGGGGTATAAATACTGTGCGGGGCAATAAGAGGGTATAAATACTGTGCGGGGCAATAAGAGGGTGTAAATACTGTGCAGGGCAATAAGGGGTATAAATACTGTGCGGGGGCAATAAGGGGTATAAATACTGTGCGGGGGTAATAAGGGGTATAAATACTGTGCGGGGCAATAAGGGGTATAAATACTGTGCGGGGGTAATAAGGGGTATAAATACTGTGCGGGGGTAATAAGGGGTATAAATACTGTGCGGGGGCAATAAGGGGTATAAATACTGTGCGGGGCAATAAGAGGGTATAAATACTGTGCGGGGCAATAAGAGGGTGTAAATACTGTGCGGGGCAATAAGGGGTATAAATACTGTGCGGGGGCAATAAGGGGTATAAATCCTGTGCGGGGCAATAAGGGGTATAAATCCTGTGCGGGGCAATAAGAGGGTATAAATACTGTGCGGAGGCAATAAGGGGTATAAATACTGTGCGGGGGCAATAAGGGGTATAAATACTGTGCCGGGGTAATAAGGGGTATAAATACTGTGCGGGGTAATAAGGGGTATAAATACTGTGTGGGGCAATAAGGGGTATAAATACTGTGCCGGGGTAATAAGGGGTATAAATACTGTGCGGGGTAATAAGGGGTATAAATACTGTGTGGGGGCAATAAGGGGTATAAATACTGTGCGGGTAGATTCTTGAAGGATTGTCCGTCCTCCTCACTACGCACCGAACACATGTGATTCCACCACCGGAGGCAGCAAGTGGCTCTGCCCGATACAGACAGAGCGCCCTCCAGCGGCCACAGCTTCGGGGCCACACAGGGAGGGGATGCCTGAAACTAATGAGTCCGGACGACACTGGCCCCTCACCGATCGTAAGAGTGCATGGTGTAATGAGGGAGGAGGATGGGAGTAGGAGTGCGCGGTGTAATGAGGGAGGAGGATGGGAGTAGGAGTGCACGGTGTAATGATGGAGGAGGATGGGAGTAAGAGTGCACAGTGTAATGATGGAGGAGGATGGGAGTAGGAGTGCGCGGTGTAATGGAGGAGGATGGGAGTAGGAGTGCGCGGTGTAATGGAGGAGGATGGGAGTAGGAGTGCGCGGTGTAATGAGGGAGGAGGATGGGAGTAGGAGTGTGCGGTGTAATGAGGGAGGAGGATGGGAGTAGGAGTGCACGGTGTAATGATGGAGGAGGATGGGAGTAGGAGTGCGCAGTGTAATGGAGGAGGATGGGGTCCTCTCGGTTCAGTATTTGCCATTTATCATGTAGAGAAAGTTAAAAACCCGAGAAATGTTCTGCGTCTGCGAATAAAGAGACAGAAAACAAAAGATTCTCCGAGAAGAAGCCTCGTTACTGCGCAAAAGTATAAAAAAGACAAGTTTGGTTTCGCAGCGATGGCGCAGATCGTAGAATAACGCCATCCGATCATTTATACGGCACCGAAATCACCATAAAGACGCAGAACGGGGGAATCGGGGATTTTCCTGCTGCTCCCAAAAACTTATAAGAAATCATCCTGAAAAGATCAATCACATGGCAACTCCCATAAAGGGTTAACACCTCTTATACCCCCTGTACAGGAAGTGCTGGTCCCACCCCCGCCGGGGTCATGTGACTGTCCTGCAGCCTCTGTGGCTCCTCCCCCTCATCTGCATATTACCCAGGATGCATCCCCGGTGTCTTCACAGACGGAGCTTTTTCTGTTATTTTTCTGTTTTTTCTTGTACATTTTTAGTAGCAGATGAGACACATTGTATCCGGCAGACGCAGCGTGTGACCTGTACACAGCACATACATCTGCACCGCGCTCTCCCTGTGTGTGATGAGGGGGCCCCGGGCCCCCAGCAGTGCCGGCCCCTGGCAGCTGTATACTCTGGTTTCTCTTCAGATCGAATAAATCTTTCGCCTTTTACTAAAGATTTCCGTGGAGAGGAACAATCATGAGTCTCATGGAATTTTTTGATGCCCGGCGCTCGCTGGGCTTCCTGTTCAGGTTAATGGTAGAGTGGATGATGGGAGTTGTTCTCAGTATGTAAGGTGTTAACTCTTTATGGTTGGGGTCATGTGGTTGATCTTTTGAAGCATCCATTCATTTCTAAGGGGGGAGACTACGTCCTATCCGTAATTGCGGACAAGAAAAGGCATTTTCTACTGTAATGCTGGTGTTCTGTGAATAAACCTTAAAAGAGCTGATTTACGTGGGCTCGCCGGGGGTGTGTTCTTCGGCGCAAGCGCTCTACGCCGAAACTGGTATTCAGCACATGCGCAAACAAACGGAGGTCTGAAGATTCAGCCCTATTTACTTACCGTGCAGGGGCGGCACATATCGCATGGGGTTATGAGGAAACCTTAAGACCTCCGTTTGTTTGCGCATGCGTTGAATACCAGTTTCGAAGAACACACCCCCGGCGAGCCCACGTAAATCAGCTGACTTAAAGTTTGGTTATAACTTAAGGTTTATTCATAAAACACCGGCGATGTGCGGTTCGCAAAATGTGGAATGCACGTTGCTGCTCTCTGTGTTTTGCGGATCCGCGGATGTGTGAATGGACCCTTATTGTAATATGTTTTTTGGGAGGAAAATCCCCGATTCTCCCGTTCTGCGTCTTTATGGCAATTTCCGTGCCGTATAAATGATCGGATGACGTTATTCTACGAAACCAAACTTGTCTTTTTTTATACTTTTGCGCAGAGACGAGGCTTCTTCTCGGAGAATCTTTTGTTTTCTGTCTCTTTATTCGCAGACGCAGAACATTTCTCGGGTTTCGGAGATTCAGCGTTCAGGGCTCGTGGTCGGTTTTACTGCTGATATTTTCGGGTAAATATGACTTTTAAACCAAAAAACGCACAGTCCTACTCCCATTCTCCTCCCTGATGGATGGGAGTAGAAGTGCACAGTGTCATGAGGGAGGAGGATGGGAGTAGGAGTGCACAGTGTCATAAGGGAGGAGGATGGGAGTAAGAGTGCACGGTGTCATAAGGGAGGAGGATGGGAGTAAGAGTGCACAGTGTCATAAGGGAGGAGGATGGGAGTAGGAGTGCACAGTGTCATGAGGGAGGAGGATGGGAGTAAGAGTGCATGGTGTTATAAGGGAGGAGGATGGGAGTAAGAATGCATGGTGATATAAGGGAGGAGGATGGGAGTAGGAGTGCACAGTGTCATTAGGGAGGAGGATGGGAGTAAGAGTGCATGGTGATCATGAGGGAGGAGGATGGGAGTAAGAGTGCACAGTGTCATGAGGGAGGAGGATGGGAGTCCGTGTGATTACACAGATTCCAGTTTTATTTAGTTTTCCTTACGTTTTACCATTTTTACACAGAACATTTTTTTTTTATCTTTTTGTGTCGCCATTTTCCGAGAGCCCGGTTTTTTCTTATTTTTCTGCCGATGGTTTTTTGCGGGATGCGGTGATGTCATTGGTACGTGACACCTTTTTTTATGGCGTTCCTCTGACGATATTTTTTTTGTGCCGTAACGGACGCGGTGATAACAAATGTCTGTTTTCTAGATTTTTTTTTTGCATAAAGCTTGATGAGGGGAAGGGCGCGCCGATTTATTTTCACTTTAAACTTCTCACTCAGCGCATCGCGGAATAACTTCAGCTTGTCAGAAACAATAACGAAGTAGCTTCGCTCATCTCTAGTTAGAACCCCCAGCAAAGATCAATCAAACAGACCATGAAGGGTTAATGACTTGTGTTTTCAGGACAACAACTCCCATCATCCACTCTACCATTAACCTGAACAGGAAGCCCAGCGAGCGCCGGGCATCAAAAAATTCCATGAGACTCATGATTGTTCCTCTCCACGGAAATCTTTAGTAAAAGGCGAAAGATTTATTCGATCTGAAGAGAAACCAGAGTATACAGCTGCCAGGGGCCGGCACTGCTGGGGGCCCGGGGCCCCCTCATCACACACAGGGAGAGCGCGGTGTAGATGTATGTGCTGTGTACAGGTCACACGCTGCGTCTGCCGGATACAATGTGTCTCATCTGCTACTAAAAATGTTCAAGAAAAAACAGAAAAATAACAGAAAAAGCTCCGTCTGTGAAGACGCCGGAGATGCATCCTGGGTAATATGCAGATGAGGGGGAGGAGCCACAGAGGCGGCAGGACAGTCACATGTAGTTTTGCTCCTCCCCCCGCACAGATCTGAGGAGGGGAATCAGGTGGAAAGCAGCAGAAGTAGGTGAAAATTGCAAAACCGCCAGCATAGAGCACTGAGCGCTGTGATCGTCAGCTCCTGGGCCCAGAGATCACATGACACAGCCGTCCAGAGGACGCACAGACCGTTGGATACAATGGAGAAGTGTCCGTCAGCTGCTCCACCACTCACTGCCCTGCAGCAGGTGGATCCGGTGACATCATCGCACCTGAATCATTCTCCGACTGGGGAGTCGCCCTGTACTGCGGATGAAGGAGGACACGCTCCCTTCACAAGACGGGGGCATCACTTATTGTTTTATGAACAGTACAATAAAATGTATTGGCAGAGAGTCTCGGATTGTATCATATTAGGGCGAGGGCTCAGTCCATATAACATGTCTGCATCTATTGTGTTAGCGCATTAGCTGTTTTTAGATCGATAATAGATGGACAGATGGACGGTCTAAATCTGCTTTCCGAAATTTATCTTTGCTTGAGTCCAAAGGCAGCACACACAAAGGGTTAATGTCCTGCTCCTCCCATCTATGGCAGAAGATAACTCATTAGTAAATCATCTGTTTTTTGCGAATCACAAGTGGAAACCATACGGAAACACTACTGAAATGAAAAAACGGATCAGTTAAAAACAGACGGCAAAACCATACGGTCGTGTGAATGAGCCCTTAATGAGAACTTGTCCAAGGCTGAATGGCCAGCACCAGATAGATCCACCTTGTAAGGTGCATGGAGAGGACCACGCAGAGGCTCCGCAGATTCCAGCCAATGCCTTTTTTTCTTCCACTTTTCTCTGCCGGAGCGACTAAGTGGAGCGAGTTGAGTTTGCTGAATTCTATATGTCTCGCTCCGCTAATGAAGGACTCGCTCCGCTAATGACCAGCAGATGAAGCTCTCTTGATCAGCTGATCGAGGATTGAGAATAGAAGATGAGAGCCTTGGTGGGATATAGGGCATTGACCTTACAATCAAGTCTTCTCGATGTCCGATATGGCCCCGGATAGAACTTGCAGAGTCTGACAGGTTTTTGGCTGATGCAATTACCAACAGAAATAAAACCTTCCAAGATACAAACCTTAGTGCTGCTTCTGGAAGAGGCTCAAATGGAGATTCCACCAGGGCGTTGAGGAGAACAGTCCGATCCCGTCTGGAATAGGAGGCTTAACCATTCATTTAAATTGAAAAAAGAACATAAAAAATGCACAAAGGCGCCATCTATGTGGCAGCGGCAGCCGTGATTTGCACTCTAGGGCCCCTTTCACACGGGCGTGATTTCCGCGCGGGTGCAATGTGTGAGGAGGACGCACTGCACCCGCACTGAACTTGCTTGCGGATGATTGCGATTTTCCCGCAGCCCCATTCATTTCTATGGGGCTGCTGCACATGAGCGGTGATTTTCACGCATCACTTCTGCGTTGCGTGAAAATTGCAGCATGCTCTATATTGTGCATTTTTCACGCAACGCAGGCCCCATAGAAGTGAATGGGGCTGCGGGAAAATCGCAATCATCCGCAAGCAAGTGCGGATGTGTTGCGATTTTCCCGCATGGTTGCTTAGCAACGGGACCCGATCTTTATTATTTCCCCTTATAACATGGTTATAAGGGGAAATAATAGCATTCTTAATACAGAATGCTTAGTAAGATGTGGATTAAGGGGTTAAAAAAAAAAAACTTAACTCACCTTAGCCACTTGATCGCGTAGTTGCGATCTCTTCTTCATTCATTAGCTGTCAGCAAAAAGACCTGTGGTGACGTCACATCACCATGGTAAGATGGACCATGTGATTGGACCATGTGATGTGACGTCATCACAGGTCCTTTAGTTCTTAGCTGATGCAGGGAAAGAGAGGAGAGATCGCAACTACGCAATCAAGTGGCTAAGGTAAGTTAACTTTTATTATTTTTAACCCCTTCCACTTCATTTTACAATGCATTCTTTATTAAGAATGCTATTATTTCCCCTTATAACCATGTTATAAGGGAAAATAATAAAGATCTGGTCCTGTTGCTAAGCAACCATGCGGGAAAATCACAACGCATCTGCACTTGCTTGCGCATGATTGCGATTTTCCCGCAGCCCCATTCACTTCTATGGGGCCTGCGTTGCGTGAAAAACGCACAATATAGAGCATGCTGCGATTTTCACGCAATGCAGAAGTGATGCGAGAAAATCACCGCTCATGTGCACAGCCCCATAGAAATGAATGGGTCCGGATTCAGTGCGGGTGCAATGCGTCCTCCTCAGGCATTACACCCGCGCGGAAAGCTCGCCCGTGTGAAAGGGGCCTAACAGTGTTAGGTTTTACCCCAACTGGAAACCTTCCTGTAAAAACTGTGAGACCTCTGAAAGATCAGGATTCTGCAAAGTTTCCTCCACCACATCTACCAGGCCTTTCCTCCGTCCTGAACCGTCAGATTGCAGGCTGTAAGCTGAAACATCTCCAGCTTGGACCAGAAGATTCGTCTGGACTGTATCTCCAATAGTTTCCTCCGGAAAGTTGTAGCCAGTGAGGGATCCTGGCCAGATGAGCACTAAGGCTATGGCTGAGACGCTCATCTGATTTTCCTGAACACTCAGGATATGCGGGGAAATGGAGGAAAATGTGGATGGAAAATTCCTTCCCAACTGAAAGACTGGCCATCTATTCTTTCTGGTGGATCCGCTGGATTCAGGGAGCAGAACTTCTTGAGCCTTGTATTGTAGGCTGTCCCCATCTGCACACAATGTGTTAAAAATACAGTCGTTGAGACTTAAACTGTGACCTGTTTAATAGATCCACCTGAATGTGGATGGCCGTCTACGGTTTGACTTTCCACCGCCCAAGTCATAATTTGACTGTATTGACCGTTCCGTGGAGCAGAGCGAATCCTGTGCCAATTGTTGATGTAGCACATGGTGGGGATCTTATCTGTTTGCTCCACCACTGACTGGTCCTTGAGCCGCCCTGAAGAAGAGCTGGATCTATTGCTCCCAGGTCTCGGATATTGGATCACCGATAGATCTCTTGAGGAAACCACCTCTCCTGAACTCAAAGATTGTGGAAGTGCACTTCCTGACCAGAGTTATTGGAATGGCCAGAATAATCTACCTGTTCAGTATTTCTCGGATGAAGCCATCAAGACACGTCTTCCCGAGTTTCTGTCTTGATCATCCTAAAGGCGAACCAGACTTGATAAACATTGGTTTTTGCTGGTTTTCAAAGTGCACTAATGCCCAAGTTACTGCTTCTATCGAAGAGGTTAGATATCCCACAATTCTCCTAGTGGCCCTGACAGGGGCATAGCTACAAGGGAAGCGGCTGCTTTGGGGCCCATCCAGGAGGAGGACTAGAAGATATTATTGTCAGGGCCACCTCAAGGGTAATATAGAGGGACATGACATAGTATATACAGTATGTGCAGGAATCAGACGGAGAGGCTGCTGGGCCTGGTCTGAGAGAGCAATCGTGACCAGCCACAGGAGTGGGGGGTTGTGAAGAAGAAGGTGCTGGGGGCAGCCCTATTCAAATATCTGCTGTGGGGCCCAGTTATTTCTAGTTACTCCACTGGCTCCTGACTGGCACTCTGTGATGAGACCTTAAATTAGGGATAGGCAACCTCCGGCACTCCAGCTGTTGTGAAACTACAACTCCCAGCATGCATACTTGCTCTGCTCTTCTAAGAACTCACATAGAAATGAATGGAGCATGCTGGGAATTGTAGTTTTGCAACAGCTGGAGTGCCGAAGGTTGCTGATCCCTTAGATCTTGATTTCTGGATCTGCTCCTCTGAGAGCTTAAAGAGAACCTTCCATGATTTTTTTTTTAGTTTAGATAAGTACCTTACCTGTTTGTTTTTTTTTCAAATATCGCTACTGGGAGGAGGAGACGCCAGGGTTTCTCAATAAGCGTCTTCTTCTCCCTGGCTGTGCCGCGATCCAATCACAGCTGAGAGCATCACAGCCAGGGAGAAGGAGACGCCCATTGAGAAACCCTGAAAAAAAATGGGGTCAGTCAGCACATCCCAATGTGCAGGTGTGTAGCGGTCAGGTGAGGGAGAGACCGTAGAGCAGGATTCAAGTACAGGACAGCAGACAAGGAGGCTGAAGCAGTTACCAGCTTTATTAACGGTATTAACAGTATAATACTACTGCACCAGAGGAGCAATGGAGAAATAGCAATAACAGTATGAACAGGTTTACACAGAATACTTGAACAATAAATGCGTTCTAACAGCAAACACATCAGTCCAGGCTACACTCAGCTAATACACTCCCATCTTCAATCCCTGCTAACCAGGGTTCGCTTCTACAGCGCTCTAACTAATGAGCCTGCTCTATGCCCTACCGCGGATTAGCACCGGTGCACACTCACAGTTCTGGAGTTATCTGAACAGTGGTCAGTGATAGCGTCTTCTCCCACGAGGTGGATGCTTGTCTTGTCCGATGCGTGGTGGCCTGTGTCCTCTGTCTCCTAAATCGATCACTTGCTTTTCTCAGCGCGTGGCTTGCTTCTCTCTAGGTTACAGCTGCAGCACTTCAGTTAAGAGTCTATCTTGATCTGTCTCAAACACAGCCAGCTTTTCAGGACTCCATCAGTTAGGCCCCGTGTCCCATAACTAGATTTTACTTGGCTCCTAACATGGCAGCCATTCTCACAGCACCCAGGGCACACACCCGGCCTCTCAACCCAGGAACTCCTGGCTCCTTTCTCCTCCTTTGTCTCACAAAATCCTCAGCTTCTTCTTTAACAGAGAATGCAGTGACACCTAGTGGCTGGCATAAGTCAACACAGTTTACATAAACACATTATTGAAGATTAGTGTTGAGCGAACAGTTCGAGAATAGTCCGGGTTCGTACCGAATTTTGGGGTGTCCGTGACACGGACCCGAACCCGGACATTTTCAAAAAAGTTCGGGTTCGGGTTCGGTGTTCTTCGATTACTTTCCGCTTTCAGAAGGGCTGCACAGCAGCCAATCAGCTAGCGTTTTACTTCTTGCCCTAAGAGCCCATCACAGCCATGCCTACTAATGGCATGGCTGTGATTGACCAAGTGCAGCATGTGACCCGGGCTCTATATAAGCTGGAGTCACGTAGCGCCGCACGTCACACTGCTCTGATTAGTGTAGGGAGAGGACGCAGCTTCTGTGAGGGCGAGATTAGGCAGGAAAAAGTCAGCAACAGCACCTAATGAACTGATCGATCTACAGCTGAGAATCATTGAACTTCTGCTAGTTACTTGCTCGCTGGTTTTTAGGCTGCACAGAGCGTTTTTCTGTCACTTATTTTCTGGGTTGATCGGCGGCCATTTTGTGACTTGTGGTGCACCAGAACAAGCTGCCACCAAGTCCATCAATCCATCAATACTAGTTTTTTTTTTTTTGCTATATCCTACATCAGGGGCTTGGCTGTGCTAATTGTCACCCCTAGAAACTCAGGAAAGAAATTTCTATATTTTATTAAGGGGTTAAATACAATTGCCCAAATACCAATCCCCTAAATCTGGTGTTCCAGCTTTGGTTAGACAAGTATAATACTGTCTGCTGTCTGGCAAAGGATAGATTATTTTCTGGGGTTAAATTCAATTGCCAAAATAGCAATACCATAAATCAGTGGTTTCAGCTGTGGCTGGCAAAATAGAATAGTGTCCGAGGTAACGCACACACGTACAGACGCACGTACACGATTCTTGAATAGTTGTATTATCGCGATAATAAAACTAACAGTGTAAAGTTGACTGTATTGCTCTAAGTTATATTCGCGTACGAATGTAACTTCTATTACAGCACACCAATACTAAAACTGACTAAGAGACAGCTTTAAGTTCTATTCGAACGCGATTGCAACTTTGGAACTTAAAGTGGTGTACGATTTTAAAAGTTGAGTACTAAAAAGTTGAAATCGCAATGCGATTATTATATATCTGCTTAATCGCATTGCCGTTTCAACTTAGCATTGCTAAATAATTCCATCCATATTCGTTAACTTACTGACTCAGTAAGTTAACGATATGGATGGAATTATTTAGCAATGCTAAGTTGAAATCGCAATGGGGACCCGAACCCGGACATGAACCCGGACATTTTCCGGAAGTTCGGCCGAACCTCTCGAACCCGAACATCCAGGTGTTCGCTCATCTCTATTGAAGATGTCTGTGCCAAGAACAGTATTCTAAGGGCTGACCCCTACAGGTGCATGTTGCAATGGCTAGAAACACAAAGGGAAAAATAGACAATGCAGCAGCGCTCTGCAGACACAAATAAAGTACAATAATGCCATAATTATAGAAAACATTCTGGTGCTAATGCTATTATGAAAATTTGAGATTATTGGCAAATACATTTTGTACAAAATTATTTTCACCCGTCTGCCAAACTTCAAGGCGATCTCTATAAAACGGGAACCTAACTCTAAATACTACCGTTATCTCAATCTGAATCTCAAATTTGCATAATAAGCGTAGAATTGCCACCAGAATGTTTTCTATTATTATGGCATTATTGTACATTATCTGTGTTTGCAGAGTGCTGTTGTATTGTCTTATTATTTATTTTTTCTATTGAGAAACTCTGGCGTCTCCTCCTTCCTGTACCAATGCTCAGTACATATCTGTATGCAGTAATCTCCTGAGCTCCCTCTAGTGGTGACTGTATATATATCTGTATGTAGTAATCTCCTGAGCTCCCTCTAGTGGTGACTGTATATATCTGTATGTAGTAAACTCCTGAGCTCCCTCTAGTGGTGGCTGTATATATCTGTATGTAGTAATCTCCTAATCTCCCTCTAGTGGTGGCTGTATAAATCTGTATGCAGTAATCTCCTGAGTTCCCTCTAGTGGTGGATGTATATATCTGTATGTAGTAATCTCCTGGGCTCCCTCTAGTGGTGGCTGTATATAGCTGTATGTAGTAATCTCCTGAGCTCCCTCTAGTGGTGACTGTATATATCTGTATGTAGTAATCTCATGAGCTCCCTCTAGTGGTGGCTGTATATATGTATGTAGTAATCTCCTGAGCTCCCTCTAGTGGTGGCTGTTTATATATGTATATAGTAATCTCCTGAGCTCCCTCTAGTGGTGGCTGTATATATCTGTATGTAGTAATCTCCTGAGCTCCATCTAGTGGTGGCTGTATATATCTGTATGTAGTAATCTCCTGAGCTCCCTCTAGTGGTGGCTGTATATATCTGTATGTAATAATCTCCTGAACTCCCTCTAGTGGTGGATGTATATATCTGTATGCTGTAATCTCCTGAGCTCTCTAGTGGTGGCTGTAGCTATCTGTATGTAGTAATCTCCTGAGCTCCCTCTAGTGGTGGCTGTATATATCTATATGTAGTAATCTCCTGAGCTCACTCTTGTGGTGGCTGTATATATCTGTATGCAGTAATCTCCTGAACTCCTTCTAGTGGTGGCTGTATATATATGTATGCAGTAATCTCCTGAGCTCCCTCTAGTGGTGGCTGTATATATCTGTATGTAGTAATCTCCTGAGCTCCCTCTAGTGGTGGCTGTATAGATCTGTATGTAGTAATCTCTTGAGCTCCCTCTAGTGGTGGCTGTATATATCTGTATGCTGTAATCTCCTGAACTCCCTCTAGTGGTGGATGTATATATCTGTATGTAGCAATCTCCTGAGCTCCCTCTAGTGGTGGCTGTTTATATATGTATGTATTAATCTCCTGAGCTCCCTCTAGTGGTGGCTGTATATATCTGTATGTTGTAATCTCCTGAGCTCCCTCTAGTGGTGGCTGTATATATCTGTATGTAGTAATCTCCTGAGCTCCATCTAGTGGTGGCTTTCCATATCTGTATGTAGTAATCTCCTGAGCTACCTCTAGTGGTGGCTGTATATATCTGTATGTAATAATCTCCTGAACTCCCTCTAGTGGTGGATGTATATATCTGTATGTAGTAATCTCCTGAGCTCCCTCTAGTGGTGGCTGTATATACCTGTACGTAGTAATCTACTAAGCTCCCTATAGTGGTGGCTGTATATATCTGTATGCAGTAATCTCCTGAGCTCCCTCTAGTGGTGGCTGTATATATCTGTATGTAGTAATCTCCTGAGATCCCTCTAGTGGTGGCTGTATATATCTGTATGTAATAATCTCCTGAACTCCCTCTAGTGGTGGATGTATATATCTGTATGTAGTAATCTCCTGGGCTCCCTCTAGTGGTGGCTGTTTATATATGTATGTAGTAATCTCCTGGGCTCCCTCTAGTGGTGGCTGTATATATCTGTATGTAGTAATCTCCTGAGATCTCTCTAGTGGTGGCTGTATATATCTGTATGTAGTAATCTCCTGAGCTCCCTCTAGTGGTGGCTGTTTATATATGTATATAGTAATCTACTGAGCTCCCTCTAGTGGTGGCTGTATATATCTGTATGTAGAAATCTCCTGAGCTCCATCTAGTGGTGGCTGTATATATCTGTATGTAGTAATCTCCTGAGCTCCCTCTAGTGGTGGCTGTATATATCTGTATGTAATAATCTCCTGAACTCCCTCTAGTGGTGGATGTATATATCTGTATGCTGTAATCTCCTGAGCTCTCTAGTGGTGGCTGTAGCTATCTGTATGTAGTAATCTCCTGAGCTCCCTCTAGTGGTGGCTGTATATATCTATATGTAGTAATCTCCTGAGCTCCCTCTAGTGGTGGCTGTATATATCTGTATGTAGTAATCTCCTGAGCTCCCTCTAGTGGTGGCTGTATATATCTGTATGTAGTAATCTCCTGAGCTCCCTCTAGTGGTGGCTGTATATATCTGTATGTAGTAAACTCCCGAGCTCCCTCTAGTGGTGGCTGTATATATCTGTATGTAGTAATCTCCTGAGCTCCCTCTAGTGGTGCCTGTATATATCTGTATGTAGTAATCTCCTGAGATCCCTCTTGTGGTGGCTGTATATATCTGTATGCAGTAATCTCCTGAACTCCCTCTAGTGGTGGCTGTATATATATCTATGCAGTAATCTCCTGAGCTCCCTCTAGTGGTGGCTGTATATATCTGTATGTAGTAATCTCCTGAGCTCCCTCTAGTGGTGGCTGTATAGATCTGCATGTAGTAATCTCCTGAGCTCCCTCTAGTGGTGCCTGTATATATCTGTATGTAGTAATCTCCTGAGCTCCCTCTTGTGGTGTCTGTATATATCTGTATGCAGTAATCTACTGAACTCCCTCTAGTGGTGGCTGTATATATATGTATGCAGTAATCTCCTGAGCTCCCTCTAGTGGTGGCTGTATATATCTGTATGTAGTAATCTCCTGAGCTCCCTCTAGTGGTGGCAGTATATATCTGTATGTAATAATCTCCTGAACTCCCTCTAGTGGTGGATGTATATATCTGTATGCTGTAATCTCCTGAGCTCTCTAGTGGTGGCTGTAGCTATATGTATGTAGTAATCTCCTGAGCTCCCTCTAGTGGTGGCTGTATATATCTGTATGTAGTAATCTCCTGAGCTCCCTCTAGTGGTGGCTGTATATATCTGTATGTAGTAATCTCCTGAGCTCCCTCTAGTGGTGGCTGTATATATCTGTATGTAGTAATCTCCTGAGCTCCCTCTAGTGGTGGCTGTATATATCTGTATGTAGTAATCACCTGAGCTCCCTCTAGTGGTGGCAGTATATATCTGTATGTAATAATCTCCTGAGCTCCCTCTAGTGGTGGATGTATATATCTGTATGTAATAATCTCCTGAACTCCCTCTAGTGGTGGATGTATATATCTGTATGCTGTAATCTCCTGAGCTATCTAGTGGTGGCTGTAGCTATATGTATGTAGTAATCTCCTGAGCTCCCTCTAGTGGTGGCTGTATATATCTGTATGTAGTAAACTCCTGAGCTCCCTCTAGTGGTGGCTGTATATATCTGTATGTAGTAATCTCCTGAGCTCCCTCTAGTGGTGGCTGTATATATCTGTATGTAGTAATCTCCTGAGCTCCCTCTTGTGGTGGCTGTATATATCTGTATGCAGTAATCTCCTGAACTCCCTCTAGTGGTGGCTGTATATATATGTATGCAGTAATCTCCTGAGCTCCCTCTAGTGGTGGCTGTATATATCTGTATGTAGTAATCTCCTGAGCTCCCTCTAGTGGTGGCTGTATAGATCTGCATGTAGTAATCTCCTGAGCTCCATCTAGTGGTGGCTGTATATATCTGTATGCAGTAATCTCCTGAGCTCCCTCTAGTGGTGGCTGTTTATATATGTATGTAGTAATCTCCTGAGCTCCCTCTAGTGGTGGCTGTATATATCTGTATGTAGTAATCTCCTGAGCTCCATCTAGTGGTGGCTGTATATATCTGTATGTAGTAATCTCCTGAGCTCCCTCTAGTGGTGGCTGTATATATCTGTATGTAATAATCTCCTGAACTCCCTCTAGTGGTGGATGTATATATCTGTATGCAGTAATCTCCTGAGCTCCCTCTAGTGGTGGCTGTATATATCTGTATGTAGTAATAACCTGAGCTCACTCTAGTGGTGGCTGTATATATCTGTATGTAGTAATCTCCTGAGCTCCCTCTAGTGGTGGCTGTATAT
Source organism: Bufotes viridis (assembly GCA_033119425.1). Taxonomy (NCBI): domain Eukaryota; kingdom Metazoa; phylum Chordata; class Amphibia; order Anura; family Bufonidae; genus Bufotes; species Bufotes viridis. The sequence goes on along the minus strand of CM065593.1, from coordinate 6,056,252 downwards.
ATCTGTATGCAGTAATCTCCTGAGCTCCCTCTAGTGGTGGCTGTATATATCTGTATGTAGTGATCTCCTGAGCTCCCTCTAGTGGTGGCTGTATAGATCTGTATGTAGTAATCTCTTGAGCTCCCTCTAGTGGTGGCTGTATATATCTGTATGCTGTAATCTCCTGAACTCCCTCTAGTGGTGGATGTATATATCTGTATGTAGCAATCTCCTGAGCTCCCTCTAGTGGTGGCTGTTTATATATGTATGTATTAATCTCCTGAGCTCCCTCTAGTGGTGGCTGTATATATCTGTATGTTGTAATCTCCTGAGCTCCCTCTAGTGGTGGCTGTATATATCTGTATGTAGTAATCTCCTGAGCTCCATCTAGTGGTGGCTTTCCATATCTGTATGTAGTAATCTCCTGAGCTCCCTCTAGTGGTGGCTGTATATATCTGTATGTAATAATCTCCTGAACTCCCTCTAGTGGTGGATGTATATATCTGTATGTAGTAATCTCCTGAGCTCCCTCTAGTGGTGGCTGTATATACCTGTATGTAGTAATCTACTAAGCTCCCTATAGTGGTGGCTGTATATATCTGTATGCAGTAATCTCCTGAGCTCCCTCTAGTGGTGGCTGTATATATCTGTATGTAGTAATCTCCTGAGCTCCCTCTAGTGGTGCCTGTATATATCTGTATGTAGTAATCTCCTGAGCTCCCTCTTGTGGTGTCTGTATATATCTGTATGCAGTAATCTACTGAACTCCCTCTAGTGTTGGCTGTATATATATGTATGCAGTAATCTCCTGAGCTCCCTCTAGTGGTGGCTGTATATATCTGTATGTAATAATCTCCTGAGCTCCCTCTAGTGGTGGATGTATATATCTGTATGCTGTAATCTCCTGAGCTCTCTAGTGGTGGCTGTAGCTTTATGTATGTAGTAATCTTCTGAGCTCCCTCTAGTGGTGGCTGTATATATCTGTATGTAGTAATCTCCTGAGCTCCCTCTAGTGGTGGCTGTATATATCTGTATGTAGTAATCTCCTGAGCTCCCTCTAGTGGTGGCTGTATATATCTGTATGTAGTAATCTCCTGAGCTCCCTCTAGTGGTGGCTGTATATATCTGTATGTAGTAATCTCCTGAGCTCCCTCTAGTGGTGGCTGTATATATCTGTATGTAATAATCTCCTGAGCTCCCTCTAGTGGTGGATGTATATATCTGTATGTAATAATCTCCTGAGCTCCCTCTAGTGGTGGATGTATATATCTGTATGCTGTAATCTCCTGAGCTCTCTAGTGGTGGCTGTAGCTATATGTATGTAGTAATCTCCTGAGCTCCCTCTAGTGGTGGCTGTATATATCTGTATGTAGTAAACTCCTGAGCTCCCTCTAGTGGTGGCTGTATATATCTGTATGTAGTAATCTCCTGAGCTCCCTCTAGTGGTGGCTGTATATATCTGTATGTAGTAATCTCCTGAGCTCCCTCTTGTGGTGGCTGTATATATCTGTATGCAGTAATCTCCTGAACTCCCTCTAGTGGTGGCTGTATATATATGTATGCAGTAATCTCCTGAGCTCCCTCTAGTGGTGGCTGTATATATCTGTATGTAGTAATCTCCTGAGCTCCCTCTAGTGGTGGCTGTATAGATCTGCATGTAGTAATCTCCTGAGCTCCATCTAGTGGTGGCTGTATATATCTGTATGCAGTAATCTCCTGAGCTCCCTCTAGTGGTGGCTGTTTATATATGTATGTAGTAATCTCCTGAGCTCCCTCTAGTGGTGGCTGTATATATCTGTATGTAGTAATCTCCTGAGCTCCATCTAGTGGTGGCTGTATATATCTGTATGTAGTAATCTCCTGAGCTCCCTCTAGTGGTGGCTGTATATATCTGTATGTAATAATCTCCTGAGCTCCCTCTAGTGGTGGCTGTATATATCTGTATGCAGTAATCTCCTGAGCTCCCTCTAGTGGTGGCTGTATATATCTGTATGTAGTAATCTCCTGAGCTCCCTCTAGTGGTGGCTGTATATATCTGTATGTAGTAATCTCCTGAGCTCCCTCTAGTGGTGGCTGTATATATCTGTATGTAGTAATCTCCTGAGCTCCCTCTAGTGGTGGCTGTATATATCTGTATGTAGTAATCTCCTGAGCTCCCTCTAGTGGTGGCTGTATATATCTGTATGTAGTAATCTCCTGAGCTCCCTCTAGTGGTGGCTGTATATATCTGTATGTAGTAATCTCCTGAGCTCCCTCTAGTGGTGGCTGTATATATCTGTATGTAGTAATCTCCTGAGCTCCCTCTAGTGGTGGCTGTATATATCTGTATGTAGTAATCTCCTGAGCTCCCTCTAGTGGTGGCTGTTTATATCTGTATGTAGTAATCTCCTGAGCTCCCTCTAGTGGTGGCTGTATATATCTGTATGTAGTAATCTCCTGAGCTCCCTCTAGTGGTGGCTGTATATATCTGTATGTAGTAATCTCCTGAGCTCCCTCTAGTGGTGGCTGTATATATCTGTATGTAGTAATCTCCTGAGCTCCCTCTAGTGGTGGCTGTATATATCTGTATGTAGTAATCTCCTGAGCTCCCTCTAGTGGTGGCTGTATATATCTGTATGTAGTAATCTCCTGAGCTCCTCTAGTGGTGGCTGTATATATCTGTATGTAGTAATCTACTGAGCTCCCTCTAGTGGTGGCTGTATATATCTGTATGTAGTAATCTCCTGAGCTCCCTCTAGTGGTGGCTGTATATATCTGTATGTAGTAATCTCCTGAGGCTCCCTCTAGTGGTGGCTGTATATATCTGTATGTAGTAATCTCCTGAGCTCCCTCTAGTGGTGGCTGTATATATCTGTATGTAGTAATCTCCTGGGCTCCTCTAGTGGTGGCTGTATATATCTGTATGTAGTAATCTCCTGAGCTCCTCTAGTGGTGGCTGTATATATCTGTATGTAGTAATCTCCTGAGCTCCTCTAGTGGTGGCTGTATATATCTGTATGTAGTAATCTCCTGAGCTCCCTCTAGTGGTGGCTGTATATATCTGTATGTAGTAATCTCCTGAGCTCCCTCTAGTGGTGGCTGTATATATCTGTATGTAGTAATCTCCTGAGCTCCCTCTAGTGGTGGCTGTATATATCTGTATGTAGTAATCTCCTGAGCTCCCTCTAGTGGTGGCTGTATATATCTGTATGTAGTAATCTCCTGAGCTCCCTCTAGTGGTGGCTGTATATATCTGTATGTAGTAATCTCCTGAGCTCCCTCTAGTGGTGGCTGTATATATCTGTATGTAGTAATCTCCTGAGCTCCCTCTAGTGGTGGCTGTATATATCTGTATGTAGTAATCTCCTGAGCTCCTCTAGTGGTGGCTGTATATATCTGTATGTAGTAATCTCCTGAGCTCCCTCTAGTGGTGGCTGTATATATCTGTATGTAGTAATCTCCTGAGCTCCCTCTAGTGGTGGCTGTATATATCTGTATGTAGTAATCTCCTGAGCTCCCTCTAGTGGTGGCTGTATATATCTGTATGTAGTAATCTCCTGAGCTCCCTCTAGTGGTGGCTGTATATATCTGTATGTAGTAATCTCCTGAGCTCCCTCTAGTGGTGGCTGTATATATCTGTATGTAGTAATCTCCTGAGCTCCCTCTAGTGGTGGCTGTATATATCTGTATGTAGTAATCTCCTGAGCTCCCTCTAGTGGTGGCTGTATATATCTGTATGTAGTAATCTCCTGAGCTCCCTCTAGTGGTGGCTGTATATATCTGTATGTAGTAATCTCCTGAGCTCCCTCTAGTGGTGGCTGTATATATCTGTATGTAGTAATCTCCTGAGCTCCCTCTAGTGGTGGCTGTATATATCTGTATGTAGTAATCTCCTGAGCTCCCTCTAGTGGTGGCTGTATATATCTGTATGTAGTAATCTCCTGAGCTCCCTCTAGTGGTGGCTGTATATATCTGTATGTAGTAATCTCCTGAGCTCCCTCTAGTGGTGGCTGTATATATCTGTATGTAGTAATCTCCTGAGCTCCCTCTAGTGGTGGCTGTATATATCTGTATGTAGTAATCTCCTGAGCTCCCTCTAGTGGTGGCTGTATATATCTGTATGTAGTAATCTCCTGAGCTCCCTCTAGTGGTGGCTGTATATATCTGTATGTAGTAATCTCCTGAGCTCCCTCTAGTGGTGGCTGTATATATCTGTATGTAGTAATCTCCTGAGCTCCCTCTAGTGGTGGCTGTATATATCTGTATGCAGTAATCTCCTGAGCTCCCTCTAGTGGTGGCTGTATATATCTGTATGTAGTAATCTCCTGAGATCCTCTAGTGGTGGCTGTATATATCTGTATGTAGTAATCTCCTGAGCTCCCTCTAGTGGTGGATGTATATATCTGTATGTAGTAATCTCCTGGGCTCCCTCTAGTGGTGGCTGTTTATATATGTATGTAGTAATCTCCTGAGCTCCCTCTAGTGGTGGCTGTATATATCTGTATGTAATAATCTCCTGAACTCCCTCTAGTGGTGGATGTATATATCTGTATGTAGTAATCTCCTGAGCTCCCTCTAGTGGTGGCTGTATATACCTGTATGTAGTAATCTACTAAGCTCCCTATAGTGATGGCTGTATATATCTGTATGCAGTAATCTCCTGAGCTCCCTCTAGTGGTGGCTGTATATATCTGTATGTAGTAATCTCCTGAGATCCCTCTAGTGGTGGCTGTATATATCTGTATGTAATAATCTCCTGAACTCCCTCTAGTGGTGGATGTATATATCTGTATGTAGTAATCTCCTGGGCTCCCTCTAGTGGTGGCTGTTTATATATGTATGTAGTAATCTCCTGGGCTCCCTCTAGTGGTGGCTGTTTATATATGTATGTAGTAATCTCCTGAGCTCCCTCTAGTGGTGGCTGTATATATCTGTATGTAGTAATCTCCTGAGATCTCTCTAGTGGTGGCTGTATATATCTGTATGTAGTAATCTCCTGAGCTCCCTCTAGTGGTGGCTGTTTATAAATGTATATAGTAATCTCCTGAGCTCCCTCTAGTGGTGGCTGTATATATCTGTATGTAGAAATCTCCTGAGCTCCATCTAGTGGTGGCTGTATATATCAGTATGTAGTAATCTCCTGAGCTCCCTCTAGTGGTGGCTGTATATATCTGTATGTAATAATCTCCTGAACTCCCTCTAGTGGTGGATGTATATATCTGTATGCTGTAATCTCCTGAGCTCCCTCTAGTGGTGGCTGTATATATCTGTATGTAGTAATCTCCTGAGCTCCCTCTAGTGGTGGCTGTATATATCTGTATGTAGTAATCTCCTGAGCTCCCTCTAGTGGTGGCTGTATATATCTGTATGTAGTAATCTCCTGAGCTCCCTCTAGTGGTGGCTGTATATATCTGTATGTAGTAATCTCCTGAGCTCCCTCTAGTGGTGGCTGTATATATCTGTATGCAGTAATCTCCTGAGCTCCCTCTAGTGGTGGCTGTATATATCTGTATGTAGTAATCTCCTGAGCTCCCTCTAGTGGTGGCTGTATATATCTGTATGTAGTAATCTCCTGAGCTCCCTCTAGTGGTGCCTGTATATATCTGTATGTAGTAATCTCCTGAGCTCCCTCTAGTGGTGGCTGTATATATCTGTATGCAGTAATCTCCTGAACTCCCTCTAGTGGTGGCTGTATATATCTGTATGCAGTAATCTCCTGAGCTCCCTCTAGTGGTGGCTGTATATATCTGTATGTAGTAATCTCCTGAGCTCCCTCTAGTGGTGGCTGTATATATCTGTATGTAGTAATCTCCTGAGCTCCCTCTAGTGGTGGATGTATATATCTGTATGTAATAATCTCCTGAACTCCCTCTAGTGGTGGATGTATATATCTGTATGCTGTAATCTCCTGAGCTATCTAGTGGTGGCTGTAGCTATATGTATGTAGTAATCTCCTGAGCTCCCTCTAGTGGTGGCTGTATATATCTGTATGTAGTAATCTCCTGAGCTCCCTCTAGTGGTGGCTGTATATATCTGTATGTAGTAATCTCCTGAGCTCCCTCTAGTGGTGGCTGTATATATCTGTATGTAGTAATCTCCTGAGATCCCTCTAGTGGTGGCTGTATATATCTGTATGTAGTAATCTCGTGAGCTCCCTCTTGTGGTGGCTGTATATATATGTGTGCAGTAATCTCCTGAACTCCCTCTAGTGGTGACTGTATATATATGTATGCAGTTTTCTCCTGAGCTCCCTCTAGTGGTGACTGTATATATCTGTATGTAGTAATCTCCTGAGATCCCTCTAGTGGTGGCTTTCCATATCTGTATGTAGTAATCTCCTGAGCTCCCTCTAGTGGTGGCTGAATATATCTGTATGTAGTAATCTCCTGAGCTCCCTCTAGTGGTGGCTGTATATATCTGTATGTAGTAATCTCCTGAGCTCCCTCTAGTGGTGGCTGTATATATCTGTATGTAGTAATCTCCTGAGCTCCCTCTAGTGGTGGCTGTATATATCTGTATGTAGTAATCTCCTGAGCTCCCTCTAGTGGTGGCTGTATATATCTGTATGTAATAATCTCCTGAACTCCCTCTAGTGGTGGCTGTATCTATCTGTATGTAGTAGTCTCCTGAACTCACTCTGGTGGTGGCTGTATATATCTGTATGTAGTAATCTCCTGATCTCCCTCTAGTGGTGGCAGTATATTTCTGTATGTAGTAATCTCCTGAGCTCAATCTAGTGGTGGCTGTATATATCTGTATGTAGTAATCTCCTGAGCTCCCTCTAGTGGTGGCTGTATATATCTGTATGTAGTAGTCTCCTGAACTCCCTCTAGTGGTGGCTGTATATATCTGTATGTAGTAATCTCCTGAGCTCCCTCTAGTGGTGGCTGTATATATCTGAATGCAGTAATCTCCTGAACTCCCTCTAGTGGTGGCTGTATATATATGTATGCAGTAATCTCCTGAGCTCCCTCTAGTGGTGGCTGTATATATCTGTATGCAGTAATCTCCTGAGCTCCCTCTAGTGGTGGCTGTATATATCTGTATGTAATAATCTCCTGAGCTCCCTCTTGTGGTGGCTGTATATATCTGTGTGCAGTAATCTCCTGAACTCCCTCTAGTGGTGACTGTATATATATGTATGCAGTAATCTCCTGAGCTCCCTCTAGTGGTGGCTGTATATATCTGTATGTAGTAATCTCCTGAGCTCCCTCTAGTGGTGGCTGTATAGATCTGTATGTAGTAATCTCCTGAGCTCCCTCTAGTGGTGGCTGTATATATCTGTATGTAGTAATCTCCTGAGCTCCCTCTAGTGGTGGCTGTTTATATATGTATGTAGTAATCTCCTGAGCTCCCGCTAGTGGTGGCTGTATATATCTATATGTAGTAATCTCCTGAGCTCCCTCTAGTGGTGGCTGTATATATCTGTATGTAGTAATCTCCTGAGCTCCATCTAGTGGTGGCTGTATATATCTGTATGTAGTAATCTCCTGAGCTCCCTCTAGTGGTGGCTGTATATATCTGTATGTAGTAATCTCCTGAACTCCCTCTAGTGGTGGATGTATATATCTGTATGTAGAAATCTCCTGGGCTCCCTCTAGTGGTGGCTGTTTATATATGTATGTAGTAATCTCCTGAGCTCCCTCTAGTGGTGGCTGTATCTATCTGTATGTAGTAATCTCCTAAGCTCCCTCTAGTGGTGGCTGTATATATCTGTATGCAGTAATCTCCTGAGCTCCCTCTAGTGGTGGCTGTATATATCTGTATGTAGTAATCTCCTGAGCTCCCTCTAGTGGTGGCTGTATCTTTCTGTATGTAGTAGTTTCCTGAACTCCCTCTGGTGGTGGCTGTATATATATCTGTATGAAGTAATCTCCTGAGCTCCCTCTAGTGGTGGCTGTATATATCTGTATGCAGTAATCTCCTGAACTCCCTCTAGTGGTGGCTGTATATATATGTATGCAGTAATCTCCTGAGCTCCCTCTAGTGGTGGCAGTATATATCTGTATGTAGTAATCTCCTGAGCTCCCTCTAGTGGTGGCTGTATATATCTGTATGTAGTAATCTCCTGAGCTCCATCTAGTGGTGGCTGTATATATCTGTATGTAGTAATCTCCTGAGCTCCCTCTAGTGGTGGCTGTATCTATCTGTATGTAGTAGTCTCCTGAACTCCCTCTGGTGGTGGCTGTATATATCTGTATGTAGTAATCTCCTGAGCTCCCTCTAGTGGTGGCTGTATATATCTGTATGTAGTAATCTACTGAGCTCCCTCTAGAGGTGGCTGTATATATATGTATGCAGTAATCTCCTGAGCTCCCTCTAGTGGTGGCGGTATATATCTGTATGTAGTAATCTCCTGAGCTCCCTCTAGTGGTGGCTGTATATATCTGTATGTAGTAATCTCCTGAGCTCCCTCTAGTGATGGCTGTATATATCTGTATGTAGTAATCTTCTGAACTCCCTCTAGTGGTGGATGTAGATATCTGTATATAGTAATCTCCTGAGCTCCCTCTAGTGGTGGCTGTATCTATCTGTATGTAGTAGTCTCCTGAACTCCCTCTAGTGGTGGCTGTATATATCTGTATGTAGTAATCTCCTGAGCTCCCTCTAGTGGTGGCTGTATATATCTGTATGCAGTAATCTCCTGAACTCCCTCTAGTGGTGGCTGTATATATATGTATGCAGTAATCTCCTGAGCTCCCTCTAGTGGTGGCTGTATATATCTGTATGTAGTAATCTCCTGAGCTCCCTCTAGTGGTGGCTGTATATATCTGTATGTAGTAATCTCCTGAGCTCCCTCTAGTGGTGGCTGTATATATCTGTATGTAGTAATCTCGTGAGCTCCCTCTTGTGGTGGCTGTATATATCTGTGTGCAGTAATCTCCTGAACTCCCTCTAGTGGTGACTGTATATATATGTATGCAGTTTTCTCCTGAGCTCCCTCTAGTGGTGACTGTATATATCTGTATGTAGTAATCTCCTGAGATCCCTCTAGTGGTGGCTGTATAGATCTGCATGTAGTAATCTCCTGAGCTCCCTCTAGTGCTGGCTGAATATATCTGTATGTAGTAATCTCCTGAGCTCCCTCTAGTGGTGGCTGAATATATCTGTATGTAGTAATCTCCTGAGCTCCCTCTAGTGGTGGCTGTATATATCTGTATGTAGTAATCTCCTGAGCTCCCTCTAGTGGTGGCTGTATATATCTGTATGTAGTAATCTCCTGAGCTCCCTCTAGTGGTGGCTGTATATATCTGTATGTAATAATCTCCTGAACTCCCTCTAGTGGTGGCTGTATCTATCTGTATGTAGTAGTCTCCTGAACTCACTCTGGTGGTGGCTGTATATATCTGTATGTAGTAATCTCCTGATCTCCCTCTAGTGGTGGCAGTATATTTCTGTATGTAGTAATCTCCTGAGCTCAATCTAGTGGTGGCTGTATATATCTGTATGTAGTAGTCTCCTGAACTCCCTCTAGTGGTGGCTGTATATATCTGTATGTAGTAATCTCCTGAGCTCCCTCTAGTGGTGGCTGTATGTATCTGTATGTAGTAATCTCCTGAGCTCCCTCTTGTGGTGGCTGTATATATCTGTGTGCAGTAATCTCCTGAACTCCCTCTAGTGGTGACTGTATATATATGTATGCAGTAATCTCCTGAGCTCCCTCTAGTGGTGGCTGTATATATCTGTATGTAGTAATCTCCTGAGATCCCTCTAGTGGTGGCTGTATAGATCTGCATGTAGTAATCTCCTGAGCTCCCTCTAGTGGTGGCTGTATACATCTGTATGTAGTAATCTCCTGAGCTCCCTCTAGTGGTGGCTGTTTATATATGTATGTAGTAATCTCCTGAGCTCCCGCTAGTGGTGGCTGTATATATCTATATGTAGTAATCTCCTGAGCTCCATCTAGTGGTGGCTGTATATATCTGTATGTAGTAATCTCCTGAGCTCCCTCTAGTGGTGGCTGTATATATCTGTATGTAATAATCTCCTGAACTCCCTCTAGTGGTGGATGTATATATCTGTATGTAGAAATCTCCTGGGCTCCCTCTAGTGGTGGCTGTTTATATATGTATGTAGTAATCTCCTGAGCTCCCTCTAGTGGTGGCTGTATCTATCTGTATGTAGTAATCTCCTAAGCTCCCTCTAGTGGTGGCTGTATATATCTGTATGCAGTAATCTCCTGAGCTCCCTCTAGTGGTGGCTGTATCTTTCTGTATGTAGTAGTTTCCTGAACTCCCTCTGGTGGTGGCTGTATATATATCTGTATGTAGTAATCTCCTGAGCTCCCTCTAGTGGTGGCTGTATATATCTGTATGCAGTAATCTCCTGAACTCCCTCTAGTGGTGGCTGTATATATATGTATGCAGTAATCTCCTGAGCTCCCTCTAGTGGTGGCAGTATATATCTGTATGTAGTAATCTCCTGAGCTCCCTCTAGTGGTGGCTGTATATATCTGTATGTAGTAATCTCCTGAGCTCCCTCTAGTGGTGGCTGTATATATCTGTATGTAGTAATCTCCTGAGCTCCCTCTAGTGGTGGCTGTATGTATCTGTATGTAGTATCTCCTGAGCTCATCTAGTGGTGGCTGTATATATCTGTATGTAGTAATCTCCTGAGCTCCTCTAGTGGTGGCTGTATCATCTGTGTAGTAGTCTCCTGAACTCCCTCTGGTGGTCGCTGTATATATCTGTATGTAGTAATCTCCTGAGCTCCCTCTAGTGGTGGCTGTATATATCTGTATGTAGTAATCTACTGAGCTCCCTCTAGTGGTGGCTGTATATATATGTATGCAGTAATCTCCTGAGCTCCCTCTAGTGGTGGCGGTATATATCTGTATGTAGTAATCTCCTGAGCTCCCCTTAGTGGTGGCTGTATATATCTGTATGTAGTAATCTCCTGAGCTCCCTCTAGTGATGGCTGTATATATCTGTATGTAGTAATCTCCTGAACTCCCTCTAGTGGTGGATGTAGATATCTGTATGTAGTAATCTCCTGAGCTCCCTCTAGTGGTGGCTGTATCTATCTGTATGTAGTAGTCTCCTGAACTCCCTCTAGTGGTGGCTGTATATATCTGTATGTAGTAATCTCCTGAGCTCCCTCTAGTGGTGGCTGTATATATCTGTATGCAGTAATCTCCTGAACTCCTCTAGTGGTGGCTGTATATATCTGTATGCAGTAATCTCCTGAGCTCCCTCTAGTGGTGGCTGTATATATCTGTATGCAGTAATCTCCTGAGCTCCCTCTAGTGGTGGCTGTATATATATGTATGTAGTAATCTCCTGAGCTCCCTCTAGTGGTGGCTGTATATATCTGTATGTAGTAATCTCCTTAGCTCCCTCTAGTGGTGGCTGTTTATATATGTATGTAGTAATCTCCTGAGCTCCCTCTAGTGGTGGCTGTATATATATGTATGCAGTAATCTCCTGAGCTCCCTCTAGTGGTGGCTGTATATATCTGTATGCAGTAATCTCCTGAGCTCCCTCTAGTGGTGGCTGTATATATCTGTATGTAGTAATCTCCTGAGCTCCCTCTAGTGGTGGCTGTATATATCTGTATGTAGTAATCTCCTTAGCTCCCTCTAGTGGTGGCTGTTTATATATGTATGTAGTAATCTACTGAGCTCCCTCTAGTGGTGGCTGTATATATTTGTATGTAGTAATCTCCTGAGCTCCCTCTAGTGGTGACTGTATATATCTGTATGTAGTAATCTCCTGAGCTCCCTCTAGTGGTGGCTGTATTTATCTGTATGTAGTAATCTCCTGAGCTCCCTCTATTGGTGGCTGTATATATCTGTATGTAATAATCTCCTGAACTCCCTCTAGTGGTATCTGTATATATCTGTATGTATTAATCGCCTGAGCTCCCTCTAGTGGTGGCTGTATATATCTGTATGCAGTAGTCTCCTGAGCTCCCTCTAGTGGTGGCTGTATATATCTGTCTGTAGCAATCTCTTGAGCTCCCTCTAGTGGTTGCTGTATATATGGTTGAGGGCCTGCTGGTGAGCTGATCCTATAAAACATTATGGGCGAGGGCCTGCTCCTGAGCTGACCCTGTAAAACATGGTTGAGGGCTTGGTGAGCAGACCCCTTTAAAAATTGTAGTAGAGGGAATATATACAATCTGGATAAGGAGGAGTAGAAAACAAGATTCAACCATATACACTTTTTTGTGGTGGAAAAGGTCATGGGAATACACTACATTAGACTGAGGACATTATTAATGAAAGATTAAAATTGCCTTTGGCCCCTTTCCCACGGGCGAGTTTATCGCGTGGGTGCAATGCGTGATGTGAACGTATTGCACCCTCACTGAATCCTGACCCATTCATTTCAATGGGACTGTGTACATGAGCGGTTTTTTTCACGCATCACTTATGCGTTGCGTGAAAATCGCAGCATGTTCTATATTCTGCGTTTTTCACGCAGCCCTAGCCCCATAGAAGTGAATGGGGCTGCGTTAAAAACGCATTGCATCCGCAAGCAAGTGCGAGTGTGTTGCGTTTTTCACTGATGGTTGCTAGGAGATGTTTGTAAACCTTCAGTTTTTTATCACGCGCGTGAAAAACTCATCAAAACGCATTGCATCCGCGCGGAAAAAACTGAACAACTGAACGCAATCGTAGGCAAAACTGAATGGCTTTGCCTGTGAAATCGCACAGTTTTCACTGAACGCATCCGCAACGCATCCGGACCTAATCCGGACACGTTCTTGTGAACCCAGCCTTTATGTTCACCATCATCTCAGCTTTCCTCTGGTGGAGTGGAGAAGTCAGGGGCAATCCAGGCCTTGTTTATTTTTATCTGAGTCAACCTGTCAGCATTTCCAGTGGACAGGCGGATACGCTTATCTGTTATAATGCCACCAGCAGCACTAAATACACGCTCAGACAATACGCTGGAGGCAGGGAAGGCCGGCACCTCCAAGGCGTAGAGCGCAACTTTGTGCCACGTGTTCAGCTTGGACACTCAGTAGTTGTAAGGCACTGGCAGATCATTTAGGACAATCTGCGATGTATTCCTTCACCATCTTCCAAAACTTTTCCTCCTTGTAGCACTAGGCCGCGCTTCAGGGTGAGGTTGCTGGCGGGGTGTCATGATATTGTCCCATGCCTTGGAGAGCATTGCCCTGCCTCTGTTGGAACTGCTTTGTGTTCCCCTTGTCTCCCTTCCTCGGTTGCCTAAGGAAGTACGGACTCTGCCGGCAGCGCTGTCAGATGGAAAATTTTGGAGCAATCTGTCAACTAGTACCTTCTGGTATTGTATCGTTTTACTCGTCCTCTCCACCACAGGAATCAGAGATGAGAAGTTCTCTTTGTAGCGGGGGTCGAGAAGGTGAACACCCAGTAATATGTGTTATCTAAAATGCGTATAACGCGAGGGTTGTGAGAAAGGCGGCCTAACATGAAGTCAGCCATGTGTGCCAGAGTACCAACAGGCAAGACGTCGATGTCGACATCAGGATGTCTCTCCATACCCTCATTCTCCTCCTCTTCTGCCCATCCACGCTGAAAAGATGGAATTCAAGTTCCATGGGTACTACCCTCTGTAGCAGAGTCAACTGTCTCCAGCTCCTCCTTCTCCTCCTCTTCATGGCCCAATTCACACTGAGAAGACGAACTGTGGGTGGTCTGGCTATCACCCTGTGTAATGTTCTCCACTACTGTCACGGTGGGGAGTGGGGAAAACCCCCCACCGCGCACTATCCTCGGCCGCCGGGCCTAAAAACAGGGATAAAGGGAGCAGATGACCTCCTGGCACGTCCCTAAAACTGGCCCTGGTCTCCTGGCTGTATGAGCGGACCCTGAAGGTGGGACGGCTCATACCCACGTACCTATGGCCCTGCCAACCCTGCATCGCCCTCAGATAAGAACAGGGCAGAGACCACCTGCTAACCCTAGACGATGGATGAGCAAGAGTCTCCAGAGGCCCCCACAGCAGCCGGGACCCAGACAGTGTGCGCTCGCATGGCAGGCAAGTAACATGAGATACATATAGAGAACCCACACTTACCTGCCGCCCTGGAGATTACAAACCAGCGCCAGGACCTCCGGGACCCCCATGCGAATACCAGATGCATGTAGGGAGATCCTGGCAGGGAAGCACACCGTCTGGTCTTTGCTTAAACCCCTCCGGGAAAGCAAGCCCCTTCCGGAGCACACACACAGTGACTACAAGCTCCAGGCATACCCACACCATACAAAACCAGGTGGGGAAGGGGTACACACTTGCACACTGGAGAGGCTACATAGAATACAAAGCATACAAACAATACATAGAAAACAATATAACAAATAAGGGTGACTCACACAGACATAACATGGGTGCAAGCAACCTCCTCCAGCACAAGCTCACACCAAGGCTGGAGACAAACAAACCGAACTCAGGCTCCAAACACAGACACTTAAGGAGGCCAGAGGACACACCCAGCACACAGACATTAACCATGTGAAAACCACACCCAAGGAAAGTGCTCACAAACAAGGTGAGCACACACATGCTAAACCACATGTTGCCACCGGCAACAGCATGTGTGGCTTTGTGTCACCACACCAACTCAGAGCTGCCGTGGCCCTGCCCCCACATGAAATACGCAACAACACGTTGCCAACGACAAGCGCATGTGAGGCAGCAGGTCAAAAGCCGCGACCGCAAAGAGGGTGACACGTTGCCAACGGCAACCGCACGTGAGGCAACAAGATAGCAGCCCCCACGTGCAGACGACACGTTGCCGCTGGCAACAACACAGTCACGACCTTAACCAAGGTCGTGACAACCATTTCCTCGTCCGCCACATTCAAAGCATCCTCCTTAATTGTGAGCAGCGATCGTTTGAGTAGACACAGCAGTGGGATGGTTACACTGCTAATAGCTTTATCACCACTAACCATCTGTGTGGATTTATCAAAGTTTTTTAAAACCTCACATAGGTCTGACATCAATGCCCACTCCTCGCTTGTGAATAGTGGCAGTTGACTGGAAAGGCGACAACCATGTAGCAGATGATATTCCACAACTGCCCTCTGTGGCTCACAAAGTCTGGCCAACATGTAGAACGTAGAGTTCCAGCATGTGCTCACGTCGCACAACAGTCGGTGAGCTGGAAGCCACAAGAGCTGCTGCAGCGTTGACAGACCGGCTGAAGCTGTGAACGACTTGCAGAAACGGGCACACACGCGGCGCTCCTTCACTAGTAGCTTTGCTAAATTGGGGGTGGTTTTTATAAACCGCTGAACCACTAAGTTTAAGACGTGGGCTAGGCATGGGATGTGTGTCAGGTTGCCGAGCTCCAAAGCCACCACCATATTACGGCCATTGTCGGACACAACCATGCCTGTTTCTAGGTTGAGTGGCGAGAGCCACAGCTTTGTCTGGTCCCTTATACCCTGCCACAGTTCTGTGGCAGTGTGCTGTTTGTCCCCTAAGCAGATCAGCTTCAGCACGGCCTGTTGACGCTTACCCACAGCAGTGCTACACTGCTTCCAGCTAGCGACTGATGGCTGACTGCTGCTGGAGGTGGGGAATGCGTACCGAGGGACGGCCGCCGACATCAGGTTGCAGAAGGCCTCGGTGTCCACAAGCTTCAATGGCCATCAATTGTAAAAGTTGCGCATTTAGTGCTATGGCCTGTTGGTAGGTGGGTGGCAATTTGCGCTTGCGTTCAAATGCCTGTGTTATCGACATTTGGACGATGAGCTGGGACAGGGAAGTGGATGTTGTAGCTGACGGTTCATGCAAAGGTCCAGGTGCAGAGCGAGGGGCATCCGGTCCTGTGCCTTCGACAGGTGATTGGCCAGCAGTGCGTAACACAGGTGGAAGAGGAGGCAGTTGTGGGACCCGCAGACCTAGATTGTGGACCCAGGTGTTCGGCCCACTTATTAGGGTGGTTGGATTCCATGTGGCGGATCATGCTGGTGGTGGTGAGGTTGCTAGTGTTCACGCCCTGGCTCATTTTGGTATGGCACAGGTTGAAAACTACCACTCTTTTGTCGTCTGCGCTTTCCTCAAAAAAGCGCCATACTGCGGAACACCTACCCCTTTGCAAGGTAGATTTACGCATGAGGGTGCTTGGTGTAACCGTTGGGGGCCTGTTTGGCGTGGGTCGACGTCTCCCTTTTGCAACCCCACTGCCTCTTCCAGACTGTTGAGGTGCTGCGGATCCTTCCCCCACTGTACTGCTGTCCTCGCTCGGCTTTTCACCTTCCCATTTTAGGTCAGTGACCTCATCGTCCACCACCTCCACTTTCACACTCTGCTCATCCTCCTGACTTGACCTAACCACAACCTTAGTGATTGACAACTGTGTCTCATCATCCACCTCGTGAACGAATGATTGCCTTTCACCACTGTCATCTTCTTGAAACTGTGAAGGCTCAGGAGGTTGGGAATCAGGGCACAATATCTCAGGTACCTCTTCAAGCATGCTTGGCGCGAGAGCCAAACCAAGTACTGGCAATGAAAAGAGGTCATGTGAATATCTGAGTGTGGGATCACTTGTTTGGCCAGATGCGACATGGTGGGAGGAAGGAGGATCAGAGTGAGGATTCCGTTGACCAGAGTCTTGGCTACAGAGACTGGACTTAGTGGAAGAGAGGGTGGTGCTTAACTGACTGGAAGCATTATCTTCTGCAATCCAACCGACCACCTGTTCGCACTGGTCCGACTTGGACGGTGTTGTCCTGCGCCGCCCAGCTAAACTGGATACCATCAGCATCACACCCACTTCCCCGTCCCTTTGTGCTCGCCTTCTTCATATTAATGGTTTTGTCTGTTGATGTGGCGCAGATTGTTTTACTGTCCACTGTTTTCTGATGCAGGACAGTATTGGTTACAGAACACCACAGATTTTGGACACTTTACTAGACCCAGATTAATGGAAGTTGTAATAAACAGTGTTTTCAGATTCAGTTCAGTATGGGATACAAATTTGTCCCAAATAAAATTTATTCTCTGCTAAAATACTGTATATTGTGTTGTGGCCTAAATGGACACACAGATGTGCCCAAAACTAGTTAAATTTTCCCAAAATATAAATACTTATCTTCTGGAGTAATGAATGTAATGGTTGCAGACTAAACGCACACACAGATGGGGCACAAATTAAGTTAATTTCCCCAGAAAAAAAAAAATTCTCTGACTGCGCGGTGTAAATCTCACTTGCAGACACACTCTAGTGAATAGGCCTATTTTTATAATGTCTCCTAAACACACTGCAGATCTCACTAATATCAAATCTTTCTGTCTTTTAAAAGCTTTTGGGTAGTTAAAAAAGCGATTTTCCAGCCCTGCACTATCTGTCCCTTCCTGAAGACGCCTGTCCCTGATACTGCTGAATTTAACCCCTGTTAAAAAATAAATGGTGCTGCACACACTGTAGTCCTTAAGAGGACTGTTTGGTCTTTCAAAAGTTTTTTTGGAGTTAAATCTGTGAATTTCCAGCAAAACGCTATCTGTCCCTGCCTCCTGTCTGCTCTCCCTGACGCTGAATGAGCCGAGCGCCGGACCTCAGTTCCTATATGAGCTGGTATCACGTGTTCCGGCCAGCCAATCAGTGTAAGGCTTACAGCTTACATGGCTATGGCCTTACACTGAAGGAAATTACTCACCTGAACGTTGATTGGCTGCTTAGAAGGCACCAAACGTGTGGGGAGGAGACTCAAGCAACGCGACAAGCACACGTGGTATTCGGCCGAGTACCGCCACATGCCGAGCATAGGGATGCTCGAGTCGAACCGGTACTCGGCCGAGCATGCTCGCTCATCACTAGTTTAGACACGTCAGATCTAGCCTCCATCTTACCTGTGGCTTTGGCGCTGCGTCCACTCTTTAAAAGACCCCTGAAATTCCCTGGGAAAGAGGTCAAGATGTTCCTGTGAAATCCTGAAGCCACCACCATATCAGGCTTTGTGAAGGGTTGACATTTATTTGCCTTGGGGGCCATTTTGTTTAACCTGCGGGAGTAACCTGGGTAGAAGATTATATCCCGGGGTCTGACGTCACCTTTGCACAGTTTGATAAAAGGTTCTGTAATCTTGCTCCCGCCGGCGTCCTAGATTTGATGTTTTCCCGTTCCAAATTTCTACTTCCTAGAACTCGGAGCCTGAACACTTAGGACTTACTCTTCTCTGTCTGTCCCTTCTGAGCTTCTCTTAGACAGGGCCCCTCTCTGGGGCTGCAGCGCTGGGCGAGCGGCTCTTGAGCCACTCCCAGCGCTATTACAGGGGGGCCAGGAGGTGGAGGTCCTTCTTAAATATGGCAGAGAAGGCACCTGCTTACCCTGATGGCAGGTGCCTGCTCTGCCAGTAAATTACCAGAGCAGAGGAGGCGGGCAGCTCCCCACTCCTCCCTCGCGCACCCTCTGTGATGCCGGGAGCCGGAATATGACGTCATTTTGGCCCCGGCATACTAAACGGCGCACTGGAGGACTGAGGAGCTGCACCACACTGGACACCAGGGAGGTGAGTGTCTGCCTGGGTGTGTCTGCCAGTGAGTGTATGTGTGTCTGTCATTGAGTGACTGTGTATCTGTCAGTGAGTAAGTGTGTGTATGTCATTGAGTGAGTGTATGTCAGTGAGTGTATGTGTGTCTGTCAGTGAGTGAGTGTGTGTATGTCAGTGAGTGTATGTGTGTCTGTCAGTGAGTGTATGTGTGTCTGTCATTGAGTGAGTGTATGTCAGTGAGTGTATGTGTGTCTGTCAGTGAGTTAATGTGTGTATGTCAGTGAGTGTGTATGCCTGTCTGTCAGTGAGTATCTGAGTGATTGTATGTCTGTCAGTGTGTGTTGTTCAGTGAGTGTGTGTGTGTCTGTCAGTGTGTGCGTGTCTGTCTGTCAGTGTGTGCGTGTCTGTCTGTCAGTGTGTGCGTTTCTGTCAGTGAGTGAGTGACATGACGGGGGGGCGGCAAAATGGATCTTTGCCTGGGGCGGCAAAAATCCTTGCACCGGCCCTGCTCTTAGATGATCTCTGGAATAAAAATGCCAAGAATGAAACTAGACCTAGAGGGATATTGTGGACAGGAGATCCCTCTGTAATAACGATTGATTCTAAATAGTAATAATTTGGTGATAAAACCTCATAGACAGACGAAACACTAACAGAATGTCCCTCTGACAGAGTGTCTATGGGGATCCCATGAACTCAGAGGCACATTCAGGTCCCATTCACACGACTGTATTTTTTCGTTCCGACACATCCCGCAATTTGCAGATCTCAAGGGGACCCATTTATTTCCAACAAGATAATTTATTACATTTTCAAAATAAATAAAAGACATGTATTTTAGACATACTTAAAATATTTGTTACATATGTAATATTACTTCCTATTACCTATGTCATCAACATAAAGCTATTGGCAGATCAAAATTGCCTTGTGGACCCAATTATGTCAATGGGATGGAGAGATATGGACAGCACCCACATTCTTTCCGCGGCCCCTGTACTGTGGTAAAGTGCAACCTATGCGGTGAGGTCGGCCATGCAAGTGCACGCTGTCAGACCATCAGATTAAAGGTTACATTGCAACAAGAGGGTGAATATTAGTGTTGATAGAATCAACGCATCCAAAGTTGTAAAAAAATTTAATTTGCCGCGAAAACGAATTTCTTTGCGCATCGTGGTAACTAATCGATTTTTCTAAAATGGTGGCTCGCCGTAGGTCCTCTGGAGGTTGTTCCTCAAGATAGGACTGGGCGGCCTCTCCGCAACCAAGAGGATGAGGGGAGTGTAATATTTTTTTTAACGTCAGAATAACCCCTGAGCACCTGAATGTGAGTCTCAGATACCGTAATCAGCGTTAAATGGGGGGGGGGGAGGGGCGATCGCCGTTCTCCATTAGTAAAGTCCGCTCCATCAAATGAAAAGTGATTGTGATGAAGGCATTAGTTAAAAATCAAATTCCTTGATGAAGTTTGGAGAAGCTGCCGAATCGAATTTTTGAAAACTCATTTCACCAAACATTCTAGACGTGACTTTAATGATCAGACGAGCTGTGCCGTGATGACTGCGCCCTTCCTGCAGTCACTGACAGCGATGATGAAGATGACGCGGTGACACTTCACTAAGCTGTGGTGAATGACAGGGAGGAGGAATCTGCAGAGATATTTCATCCATCACCTCAACCCCCTCCAGCACAATGCAGCCCAATCATAAGAGAAGAATGGCAGCAGTTCTTCAGGAATATACGTCTGTTGAGTGGATTTATATGATGCTGGGTATTAAAAATAGTCATTAAAGTGTGAACACAGCCAAAGAAATGTGAGAGAGGGCAGCACTGACTGAATGTGAAAGGATCGAGGGAGGAGACAAAATGACACCAAATCCAACACTAAATATACAAGAATATAACTACTATAATACTGCTCCTATGTACAAGAATATAACTACTATAATACTGCCTCCTATACAAAAATATAACTACTATAATACTGCTCCTATGTACAAGAATATAACTACTATAATACTGCTCCTATGTACAGGAATATAACTACTATAATACTGCTCCTATGTACAAGAATATAACTACTATAATACTGCTCCTATGTACAAGAATATAACTACTATAATACTGCTCCTATGTACAAGAATATAACTACTATAATACTGCTCCTATGTACAAGAATATAACTACTAGAGGGCGGAGTCTGAGCGTCCACCGGGTCAGTCGCATGTGAGAGAGCTCCTCTCTGTGCTGCCTCTTCACCCCGTCTATTTTGCACCATAACTGACCTAAACTCATCCAAGATGGGTAAAATAGGCAAAGCTATGCCTAGGGACAGGCCTGATCCCGTCAAACCTGACAAGGGCCCGACGGACATGGAGAAATATCTCCACAAAACTCTCCCAGGGGAGCAAAGCAAGATGGCGCCGAGAGGAAGGGAGGAACCGCTCGAGGAAGATGCCACTACCCTGCCTGCTGCTACTCCCCGGCTTCGGTGGAAGCCTCCGAGGACCCGACTCAGCTGACTAGGGGATTCCTACAGCAAGCCCTCTCAGCTGCCCTGCAGCCGGTCCTGCAAGAGCTGTCGGAGATCAGGAAAGATATCCAACAGGTGAACCACAGGGCGGATCACCTCGAACAAACGCAAGACGCCATGTTGACTCATGCTCATGCTCTCGGCTCCAACCTAAGCGCCTTTGCTGGCTCCCTTGATCATGCCTTCGCTCTTATTGAAGACCAAGAAAATAGGAGCCGACGCAAAAACATTCGCATACGAGGTCTTTCAGAGAATATTCCCCATGAGGAGCTACCTGAAGCGGCGATAGCCATTTTTGCCACGTTGCTTGGTGAGCAGAGAGCCTCTGAAGTGGCCATTGAGCGGATCCATAGAGCTCTCCGACCAAAGCCTAAGGCGGATGAGAATCCCAGGGACGTTGTCTGTGGCCTCCTCCGGTACACTGATACCGCCAGCGTTCTCAAGGCCTCTAGGGAAATGAAAGAATGTCTGTATGAAGGGTCCCGAATCCTCCTGTTCCAGGACTTGGCTCCTTCCACCCTAAACAAACGCCGGGCGCTACGGCCACTAACTGACCAATTGAAACATGATAAAATTCTCTACAAATGGCTGTTTCCTTTCGGCCTCACTTTTTCCAAGGATGGCAGGAGGTGTACCATTCGGAGGCCTGAGGACCTACCGCCGGCATGGGAACTGCTCCAGGCCACACCACTGGATATTCCATCATGGCTACCTTCAGCGGACCTGGGCACACCGCTTCCAGATCTCCCAACAGTCCATCGGTGGAGCAAAGTCCCCGGGAAAAAGAAGAAAATGGCCTCTACTTTGAGGGACACTTGAAGAGGGCCCCTCCTTAACTCCAGCTGAACTTCCAAGAGGCCTGGAGGCCTGCTTACTTTGGGCCCACATGCCGGTCCTGGACTGGTAGCCTTTACTGCAAGTATATCCCAGCCCAGTACCTGTTTACATCCCCATGCTTGCTCCCAATGTTTAGCTCACTGAGTTTTACAAGAGTGCCCTGCTTTGCCCTGTTTTGACCTATTTTAGCCTATTACTGTCTCATTCGGTTATGGTTTAAATATGTTAGTTACTATATGTATCTCTTCCTGACGGGGTGATGGGGTAGACAGGAATGTTAACCCTCTCTACCCACCCCGTCTACACTACCCCATTAAGGGTTGTCTTGATACCTTTGGGTGTCACTACTTGGGAGCACCCTGGTTCGCTCGGGCCCCCTCCGTTTTCCTGTTTGGAGACGGCGAATCATGGTGCCCTACCATTTTGTGTGTTTTTTTATGTTTTTTTGTTTTGTTCACGGGGTTTTCCTCCCCGTGGGTTTTGTGTTTCCCTGGTACTGCACGCACCTCCTTGTTCTATGCATGCTCGACAATTGCCTTATGATTAGTCATGTCTAAGATTAAATGTACTACCTTTAATGTGCGCGGCTTTAATACCCCACAGAAAAGGTCGCAGGTGATCCGTTTGTTAAAAACTTATCGTACCGATATTTGCTTCCTCCAGGAATTGCATCTCAAAATGGGGCGTGTCCCCGCACTCCCTAGACACTACTTTCAGCATTGGTTTATTAGTTCACACACTCAGGCGTCCAGGGGTGCGGGGATCGCCATATCCAAGCGTGTTCCCTTTGTGGTCTCCAGCACACAGTCGGATCCAGAAGGCCGTTTTATGTTTGTAAAAGGGATGCTGGGCTCACAAATGGTGACGCTGGCGTGCCTCTACAGCCCCAATAGGGGCAGCATAGGTGGATCACTTCTGTCCTCAAACTACTTGCCTCGTTTGCTGAAGGGTTGTGGATTGTAGGAGGGGACATGAACATCACTCTGCACCCGGCCTTAGACGCATCTGAGGGTTCCTCACTCCTCACTCAAAGGGCATTAGGTAATATCAATTCCCAGCTTTCCAAATACAGATTGTCTGATACGTGGAGACTGTTACACCCGACCGAACGAGACTACTCGTTCTATTCTGCGTCCCACGATACTTTTAAAAGGTTAGACTACATATTTATATCCTGTGCCTACATAGACAGTGTAGACAGCTCTGTTATTGAGGCCACTACAGTCTCTGACCACTCTCCGGTGTCGACTACGCTTCATTTTGCCAATCTTCCTCCACGCACAAGACAATGGAGGCTGAATGAAACATTACTTGACAGGGAGTGTGATGTTAAGATTCTAGATCAGAAACTCAAAGACTTCTTTACAGACAACACTACTCCAGATATGCCTTTCACGACAGTCTGGGAGACGCATAAGTCGGTCATCAGGGGGACTTTATTGCCCTGGGTAGTAGGAGAAAGAAAGACAGGCAAAAATCCCTTGACTCCCTACTCCAGCAAATTGCTAGTATAGAATCCCTGCATAAGAGATCTCAAGCCCTACAGGCTAAAGACGAGCTAATCCGCTTGAGGTCAGAACTTAAAGATTTGCTCAATAAAGCCCATGCCAAGGCCTATCAATACTCCCAGTTTCAATTTTATGCCCATGGTGATAAGGGTACGAAGCTTATGTCCAGGCTGATCAAGCAGAGGCAAGAGCAGACTTTCATAACTGGTATCAGGAAAAAGGGGGCAGTTGTTTCCAGAACTATAGATATTGCCCAGGAATTCCAGAAGTTCTACCAATCCCTCTATGGGTTAGGGGATCCCCTTAATTCCGTAGGTACGCCTGCTGACGAGGAAGTTGATGAGTTCCTAGCCTCAATCCAATTACCCCATCTAGCCCCTGAGGAGCGTGCCCAACTGTTGAACCCAATTACTGAACAGGAGGTCCACTCTATTCTTAGCTCCATTCCCTCCGGTAAGAGCCCGGGTCCGGATGGTTTCCCAGCCGGATATTTTAAAAATTCTCCTCCACATTAGTCCCACATTTAGTTACCTGGTGTAACTCTTTGCTCACAGGCGTCCACCTCCCCAAGCAGGCACTGGAGGCAACCGTTACTGTATTGCCAAAGGCAGGGAAAGATCCTTTAGAGTGTGGCAGCTATAGGCCTATTTCCCTGTTAAATGTTGACGTAAAAATTTGGGCTAAACTTCTTGCCAATCGTCTGAAAACCTTCCTCCCGAAGCTAGTCCATGCGGATCAGGCGGGTTTTGTCCCCGGCAGAGAAGGGAATCACAACTCCTGTAGAGTATTAACATCAATTCAGTGGGCATCTACCAGAGGTCTCCCCCTTGTGTTATTGGGATTAGATGCGGAGAAGGCCTTCGACAGGGTCAGCTGGCTGTATATGAGAAAATCCCTGCAGAGGTTCGGGATTCCGGAGCAATTTCAGCAGGCCATTATGACTCTGTATGACAACCCCAGCGCAAGGATCCGGGTGAATGGGACTCTCTCCCAGTCATTTTCGATCAAAAATGGCACTAGACAGGGGTGCCCCTTTCCCCCACGATTTACATTTTAGTAATGGAATCGTTGCTCCAAGCTATCAGGGAGCATCCCGCTATTAGAGGAGTGAGTGCCGGGAGTAATCATCCCCAATATATCAATGCAGCCTTTGCGGATGATCTGTTGCTTATGGTGTCTAACCCTGTCGAGGCCTTCCCGCATCTTTTAGGCCTCTTAGATAGATACAGTCGAGTGTCTAATTTTAAAGTGAATCACACCAAAACTGAGGCTATGAATATTTCGGCCCCTCGTTCAGTCATCTCAGCCTTGAAGGCTATGACCCCCTTCAAATGGCAAGAATCCCACCTAACTTACCTGGGCGTGAAAATCCCCCTAAACTCAACCAGCTGTTCCTGCTTAACTTTACGCCCCTTCTTAAAGATATTCAACTCCAGCTTCAATCCCTTAAGGCACCCTATGTCTCCTGGATGGGGAGGAAGCACTTATTGAAAGCTTTTGTCATGCCCAAGGTACTGTATGTGCTACAAATGCTCCCGATTCATGTCCCCCACTCGTTTTTACCCAACTTAGGAAATCTTTTAGTACTTTTCTGTGGGCTGGGAAACGGGCTAGGATTGCTCACCATAGGCTAATATTAAAAAGCCATTCGGAGGTATGAATCTCCCAGACGCCCAATATTACTACAAAGCCATCCATCTCAAGAGATGGTTGCAATTGAATGTACCAGCCTCACGGGACCCCGGGAAGGGAACTAGAAGTGACACAACTTACCCAAGCTCAGAGGGCAGGGATGTGGGGTTTGACCACCTCCAAGTTCGAGAGACAATTCTTGCTTAAAGGCACATACATGGTTTTCAAACAGCTGAATGCTGATGGCAGTCTACTGTCACGACAACCCCTGACCCTGCCCGCAGATCTGACCCCTTTTCTTGCCGACCCTTCGGCCACCCTCCTACACCCTGGGTGGGTTAAGCTCAAATATTACACTCTACAGGAGTTCAGGGATTGGTTCTCTGGGACCCTGGATCCCCAACACCCCCTGAGCCGACTTATGCAGAAATCCCACTTTTTAGAAGCTAGGGAATTTGGTTCTGTTGGCAAAAGGTTGTTTGCTGGCGAGCGACCTTTGACTGACAAAACTTGGTTTGAGAAAATGATGGACCACGAGGCCCTCCCAAGGAAATCCATTTCTCTACTGTATCTGGCCCTTACAACTCCTCTGGTGCGCGCCACTCCACACTACCTGAGGACGTGGGAGGCTGAGCTCCACACGTCTTTCACGGAAACTGACGTCCTAAGGATCCATGCCCATTCTCATGGGTTTTCTAAGTGTGTTCGTGTGCAAGAACACTCATACAAAACGATGACACAATGGTACCAGACGCCTAAGCAACAGTTCCTAAGAGGCCTCAGGTCTGATGACCTTTGCTGGAGATGTTCCTCAGGTGTAGGTGACCTCACTCATATTTTCTGGTCCTGTCCTGTCATTAGATCATTTTGGGATCAGGTCTTGTCCATTGTCAATAAGGTGGTATCATCCTCGCTTTTCTTGACACCTGAGTCGGTGCTTCTTTGGCTACCCACGCCATCCTTTACCCCTCCAGACACAACCTAGCCACTCACCTGATTCAGGCAGCTAGACTCCTGATTCCGGCCAGATGGCTTGATCCTGAGCCACCTGCGGTTACTCACTGGGAGAACAAAGTTGATCATATCTGTCGTATGGAGGAGTTGGCTAGTTGGGCAGCAAGGGACCATAGGAGATTCTTGCGACTCTGGGCTCCCTGGCTGAAGTACAGAGGGAAATATGTGCACCCACCCCTCTTCCTTAATTAGTGAAGTGCTATAATTGGGTATCAGATCTAGACATGTATGCTCTTATGGATCTACGACTATTCTGAGTTGGCATGCGATTATAGGTTTGCTTCTTTTCTTTGCCATGGATCTTTGTGTTATAGGTGCGTTAGACCAGGAGGGCTCAAGCGACAGTTGACCCTTCCTAAGTCGTTGAGCCTCATCCCCCTCCCTCCCTCTCCCTCCTCTCCCTCCTCTACCCTCCCTCCCCCTCTTTTCCCTACACCTCCCCCTTGTTTCCCCCTCCCCGTTATTGCCTGGCTGGTAATGTCCGACTTCATATGAGGTAATTCTCTTGGCGATACGGGTGTTATTTATTGATTTACTAACTCGTATTTGATAACCATTGCACACTTTTGTATCTATTTTTGCCTTTGGCTCCTATGCTGAGGTTGTCAAGGCAATGTTGTAACTTTATGCTGATTTGATTTAATAAAAAGATCATTGACAAAGAATATAACTACTATAATACTGCTCCTATGTACAAGAATATAACTACTATAATACTGCTCTCATGTACAAGAATATAACTACTATAATACTGCTCCTATGTACAGGAATATAACTACTATAATACTGCCTCCTATGTACAAGAATATATCTACTATAATACTGCTCCTATGTACAAGAATATAACTACTATAATACTGCTCCTATGTACAAGAATATAACTACTATAATACTGCTCCTATATACAAGAATGTATCTACTATAATACTGCTCCTATGTACAAGAATATAACTACTATAATACTGCTCCTATATACAAGAATATAACTACTATAATACTGCCTCCTATGTACAAGAATATAACTACTATAATACTGCCTCCTATATAACAATATAACTACTATAATACTGCTCCTATGTACAAGAATATAACTACTATAATACTGCCTCCTATGTACAAGAATATAACTACTATAATACTGCCTCCTATGTACAAGAATATAACTACTATAGGGGCGGAGCTTGACTGCCGACCAGAGCAGACACATGTAGGAGAGCTCTCCTCCATGTAACCCCACAAACTAGCTGAAAACCCGACCAACTTAGCACAGGATGGGCAAAATAGGCAGGTGTGTTCCTAAAGACAAGCCGGAGCCAAAGAAACCAGACCACAGCACCTCCGACATGGAGAAATTCCTTCACAAGAAGCCAGCCACAGGCTCCCTGGCAGCTGCCAAGATGGTGCTGGAAGACCAGGAGGGCTGGTCACAGCATGCTGAGGAAGAGGACGGCTCCACAATAGACTCAGCAGAAGGTCAGGCTGACTCAATAGCAGCACCGATCTCCAGGCACTTTTTACAACAAGCTCTGACAGAGGCCTTATCTCCACTTATACAAGAGCTGAAAGAAATCAAAGCCGACGTCAGGCAGATAGGCCACAGAGTTGAAACCCTGGATCACAATCAGGCTGCCATACTGCCCTACATTAAGGCGGTAAGCGACTACACAGCAGCCTTTATCGACTCCCTGGACAACGCATACACAATGCTGGAAGATCAGGAAAATCGGAGTCGCCGGAAAAACCTCCGAATAAGAGGTCTATCGGAAAACGTGGCCGCAGAAGCTCTAGCAGACACCGCCATCGCCATCTTTGGCTCCCTGCTCGGCCCAGACAGAGCTGAAGAAGTGCAGATAGAACGCATTCATAGAGCGCTAAGGCCCCGTCCGAAAGACTCAGGAAATCCCAGGGACGTTATTTGCGGTCTACTAAGATACGTCGACACAGCTGCGATTATGACAGCGGCCAGAAACATGAAAGAAATCACCTTTGAAGGTGCAAATATTTCCCTTTATCAGGATTTGGCGCCATCGACTCTCAATAAACGCAGAGCGCTGCGCCCTCTAACGGACCATCTCCGACATGCAAAGGTCCCATACAAATGGCTGTTCCCCTTCGGCCTCACCTTTGCTGTAGGGGGACGCCGCTGCGGATCTCCAAGCAGCATGGGAGCTGCTGCAAACAACCCCGCTGGACATCCCTTCATGGCTGCCCTCTGTGGGACTTGGGAGACCGTTACCGGAGTTACCAGAAGTCCAGAGATGGTCGTCGGCCCCCCAGAGGAAGAAAACCGCATCCAGATTAAGAGACACCTAAATCCTAGGTGAAGTCACCTCTTATCCCTGTGGACTCCCCTTGGGAACTTACTTGTTCTCACTCATCATGCAAGGGATTGCCTCCAGGACCTGGTCACCTCTCTTCTGGACGGGTCTGCAGCCCACCAGGGCGGTTGCTGTCACCGGAGACTTGGAACCAGTCCCCTACTTGAGGAAGTAATAACCTTGCTATTATCCACCGGGTACTTGCAAAAACCGGCCTCTACATCACTGTTTTGCACATATGACCTCAGAGATGGATACATCGGCCGGGACTTATGCAAGTATAACTCACCCACCAGGTTCTCACTTATTTGCATTGATCTTTGACATCTCCTGTTTATTATCATTTATTGCGGTTTACTTCTGCTATATGGCCTGTTCCAGCGCAGCCTCTGTAGCTGCCCTCAAACATAGCATGTTATGATTTATTCTGCTTTACCATCTATAGTTGGTTTATCCACCATGCTTTACACTTCTAGTGATATATCTAGTTTGTGGGGGAACGGTTTTCTTACTGTTCCGATACTCTATTCCCCCCACTCCCCACACGCCAGGGATAATATGGCGCAATCCTGGCGCGAGCGCCACATATTGGAGCCTTTCACGCCCGCCCAGCCGCATCTAATTGAACTGCTGCGGAGGGGCCGGCGTGAGGGTAACCACAGCAGTATACCTGCTCTGTCCTTCATTGTTATTGTTACACTTTTTGTTCGATTGTTGTCCCCATCCCTCCTGGTCAGAGATGTTACACGTGGTAATGGGTCTGTTTGACATGACACAAGTCATACCTCGTCTTAAATGCACTTCTTTCAATGTCAGGGCTTCAACACCCCACAGAAGCGCTCACAGGTCACTCGCCTGCTGAAAAATCGGGTACAGACATATGTTTTCTGCAGGAACTGCATTTTAAGACGACCAGGGTCCCCAGTCTTCCCAACTCCATTTTCAACATTGGTTCATTTGTCCCTTTGAGAAAGCGAAAAGAGGTGCAGGTATAGCTATCTCACAGCGAGTTCCCTTTAAGCTGGTGGCGACTCAGTTGGACCCGGAAGGGAGGTTCATATTCGCAAAAGGGGTTATAGGCACGCACTCGGTGACACTGGCTAGCCTCTATAGCCCCAACAGGGGCCAGAAGAAATGGCTTAAAGTTACTTTAGAGAAATTTGGACAATTTGCCGAGGGTACACGGATAGTAGGAGGCGACATCAATGTCACTCCTCACCCACTACTAGACGCCTCAGATGGCACCTCCCAGCTTACGCACTCAGCTATAGGATGTATTAACCACTATCTCTCAGATGCGCATTTAGTAGATACATGGAGACTCGTACACCCCGATAACCGGGATTACACTTATTTTTCGGCACCACATATTACCCATAAGAGGTTGGACTACATCTTTCTGTCCTCTAACTCCATTGACATGGTGGAAAGCGCAGTCATAGAACCGATAACAGTCTCTGATCACGCACCAACATCTACGGTTCTACGCTTCTCCAGCATGCCGTCTCAGTATAAGCAATGGAGACTCAATGAGACGCTATTGGACAGAGAGGCGGATGTCGATACCCTCAAGCAAAAACTGACTTGGTTCTTTAAAGAGAACTCTACACCTGAGGTCTCGCCCACTACTCTGTGGGAAACACATAAAGTTGTGATGAGAGCGGAATTAATCGCCCTGGGCAGCAAACGTAAAAAAGAAGGGCAACACACCTTACATACGCTGCTCCAGCAGATCGCTGAAAAGGAAGCAATACACAAACGGTCAAAAGCAATTTCCATCCAGACGGAGCTACACCAGCTGAGGTCACGCCTGAAAGATCACCTAAACATTAAGACAGCTAAAGCCTATCAGTATGCCCAATTCCGATATTACGCTCATGGCGACAGAGGCTCCAAATTAATGTCTTCCCTAATCAAACAGAGAACTGCAGCCATGTATATCCCCAGAATTAAATCTGACCAGGGCGCCGTGCTACACAAAACAGCTGATATAGCTGGAGAGTTTCAAAAATTCTACAAACGCTTATATAGTATATCTGGAAGTCACACGGAAGGCGGGCCTTTATTAGAATTGGCCATGGACCAGTTCTTAGAACGCCTACACTTGCCTAGAATATCTCAACAGGATAGCAACGGCCTGTTAGTCCCAACAACTGAGTCAGAAATTCAAAAATTACTCAATTCCATGCCATCCGGGAAAAGCCCCGGCCCTGATGGCTTCTCGGCAGGTTATTATAAAAAGTTTGCCACCACTCTAACTCCACAACTGACCACGTGGTGTAATGCCCTCTTGAACGGAGCACGTCTCCACAAACAATCGCTAGAAGAGACAGTAACTATTTTGCCCAAACCCGGGAAAGACCCCCTACTGTGTGGCAGCTACAGGCCCATATCACTACTTAACGTGGATATCAAAATCTGGGCCAAACTGATGGCCTTAAGACTCAACCCTCTCCTTCCAAAGATTATCCACCCTGACCAGGCCGGCTTTGTACCGGGCCGGGAAGGGAATCACAATTCTTGCCGGATTGTGGCTGCCATACAGTGGTCCATTAAACACCGATTGCCACTGACATTCTTAAGTGTAGATGCAGAGAAGGCCTTCGACCGGGTTAATTGGGCCTTTATGCGAAAGACGCTGCGTAAGTTTGGCCTCCCGGAAGGTTTTCTAAACGCTATTATGACTCTGTATAATGAGCCTAGCGCCAGAATCAGAGTTAATGGCACTCTATCGCCATCTTTCTCTATACACAATGGAACGAGGCAAGGCTGCCCTTTGTCCCCAGCTCTATATGTCCTGGTTATGGAAACCTTATTACAAGCGATTAGAGAACATCCTGATATCCGAGGAGTCAGGGCCAAACAGGACTCCATAGAATTTACCACTGCAGCTTACGCAGACGACCTGCTCATTATGGTATCCAACCCGGTCGAGGCCTTCCCAACCCTGCTGACAATTTTTGAGGAATATGGAAGGGTGTCTAATTATAAAATGAACCACACTAAATCTGAAGCAATGAACATCACTGCCTCCAAAAAAATTATAGATGACCTACGCAAATCCACTCCATTTCAGTGGCAATCCACATCAGTCACTTACCTGGGGGTCAAAATCCCTCCATGTCCCGCAGATATATTCCGACTTAACTTCATACCTCTATTAGACGAGATACAAACACTACTACAAACTTTGCGCCTTCCCTATTCCAGCTGGATGGGTCGGAAAAACTTACTGAAAGCCTTTATCCTGCCGAAGTTTCTTTATACATTGCAAATGATCCACGGCATACCTAACTAAGCTTAGACGCCTCTTTACCACATATCTCTGGGGGGGTAAACCCGCACGCCTAGCCTATAATCACCTGATACTGAAACGCTCACAGGGAGGATTTGGGATGCCAGATGTATTCAGATATTATCAAGCCATACACCTGAAAAGATGGGTCCAGTTGCACAACCCTAGCTTACATACCCTGGGCAACGAGTTAGAGACTCTGTTACTCTCTCCTCCTCAAAAAGCAGCTCTCTGGGACTTGACCCCGCTCACCCTTCACTCCCAGATTTTACTTAAAGGTACCAGAGCGGTAATCAAACACTTAAACTCTGGAGGCGAATTGCTGGGTAAAATACCAGCAAACCTCCCGGCGGACTTAGCCCCCTTTATACTTAAACCTAATCTAACGAGCCCCTCACCGGTTTGGGTTAAACTTAGAACGCACAAAATGCTTGACTTTGTACGTCACACAAGACTAAGTCCTTCAACACAGACTCCTCTTAGGTCCCTTATGGACAGCGCCAATTTTCTAGAACAACAAGAGTTGTCATACACAGGGAAGGCCCTAGAAGCCACAGTAGACCTAAATTGCCAACCTACTTGGCTGGAAAAAATGCTGGATTCTAAAACACCAATAAGGAGGTGGATTTCCTTGCTATACCTCGCACTTAACACCCCAAATACTAAAGCACAACCACAACACATACGCACATGGGCAGGTGAATTAGGAAAAACGTTCTCAGAGACGGAGATAATGAGAATCCACGCCAATTCCCATGGCTTTTCCAGGTGTGTTAAAATACAAGAGCACTCCTACAAGGTGCTCACCCAATGGTACCGCACACCCGCGCAACTATTTCGCAGCGGACTCAGTGTTAATGACGTTTGTTGGCGTTGCAAAGAGGACAGCGGGACACTACTACACATTATGTGGACATGCCCGAAGATCAAGCCATACTGGGCACAGATCTCTGATGAAAGTCACAAGATCACCGGGGCCAGGGTGAATCTAACACCGGAATTGGTCCTCTTATGGCTACCTTCTGACACCTTGACCCCCTCAAAGCACAACCTAGAAACTCACCTCATACAAGCAGCGCGGTTACTCATCCCCTTGCAGTGGCTTAGCACTGACCCCCCCACCATCACACAATGGACAGCAAAAGTCGTATCCCTGCAAAGACTAGAAGAGCTAGCTAGCTGGGAGGCTAGGACACACTACAAACACGAGAAATTATGGGCACCCTGGCTACAATACATGTATTCACATCAACCGCCAACCCCTCCCCACGTGCAAGGATAACTGTACATCCGACTCGGGACATCCTATGTCTATAGACTTCGTATTAGATGTCATGTCAGGGGAAGACCTTCCCTGTTGACACAGGAACATATCATATTATGGGGAAGACCAGCAAGGACAAGGCTAGAGGAGGTCCTGAAGCTACCCCAGACCGACTCAAACAACCTGAAATGGAGAAATTCCTGCGAAAGACGCCGAAGCCTTCCGCTCAGCTAGGCCCCACCATGGCGGCAACTGCTGCACAAGACTCGGACGCGGGAGGTTTCTCCGACGCAGGTAGTGGCTCTGACATCTCTGAAAGATGTCCCAGAGACCCACCGATAACGGAGCGCACACTCAAGAGAGTGCTTGAATCGGCCCTGTCTCCTATTAAGCAGGACCTCTCGGATATTAAGGACGATATCAAGCATATGGGTCACCGGGTTGTCTCCCTGGAGTCGGCCCAAGAGGCCATTATAATATACGAAGGCAAGTCAGCAGAGGTCTTGGCGGCGCACAAGGCACTGATAAACGAAGCATTCTTGAAACTAGAAGATCAGGAAAATCGCAGCCGCAGGCGCAACATCGTACGCTGCGGAGGCCCTGCCGTCGGTGGCGCGAGAAATCTTTTCCAAACTCCTCGACCCGGATAGAGCAGCGGCCATTGTCATCGAGCGGATACACCGGGCGCTTCGCCCCAAGCCCAAGCCGCAAGAGCCGCCGCGGGATGTGATCTGCGGCCTACTGAGCTACGTTGACACCGCTGCACTTCTGCAGAAACAACGAGAACTAGAGGTGCTGGAGTATGAGAACTCGAAGATCCAGATGTTTCAAGACCTGGCGCCATCGACATTGGCCAAACGGCGCCTTCTGCGGCCTTTACTTGAAGTTCTACGGAAGACCTCGACTCCATTTCGCTGGCTATATCCCTTTGGCCTGGCGATCCCTAGAAATGGTAAAATGCTTACCGTGCGATCCCCGCAAGATCTCAAGCAAGTCTGGGACGCCTTGAATGTACCCCCCTTGGATATCCTCCTGTGGCGCCCTCATGGCAGAAGTCATCGGTCGGTAAGCGAGACAGGCCTCGGCGGAGCAGGATGGACAATGGCCCTACCTGACTTTTGGTGGCAAGTAATTCTAGTTGGGCCTAAGATTCTTGTCCGATGGCACTGATGTGCCTTTAAGTGTTTGGACTTCGCTAGTAGTTTTGCACTTTTTCTGTTGATGATGTCGGCCTACCGTTTTTCGGGACTGCCGCACTTTGTTATTTGACATGGTGGGCCACCTCTACTACCCAGCCCGTGTTTAATGGGCCATTTCTCGAGCTGCAGTTTTGCACTTTTGTACTTTTTTTTTTTCTATGTCCACATTATACGATATGTAGTATGTTGCATGTTTTATGTATCCCCCCGCATAGAGCAAAGTCCGGTGGTCTACTCTGCTGGATAACTGTTATGTTGGTCCTTTTTTCTTGGACCGTGTGGTGCCTCACCTGCCCCCTCACCCATCCGGCTTTGTATCGGGTGGTGACAAGTAATGTACCCACTCTCACATGGTTAACTGTTTGTCCGGATTTTATCCGACCTTGCCTGTTCATATCTGTTACCCGCCTTCCCTTCCCTTCTTTCCCTTTTGCCCTCCTGTCTGCTCATGCATGTTCTTCTTTGCTAGATGTTTCCATGGTCCCATCTAATTGCCTTTTTTGTGTCTACCTGGTATCATGTCGTCTGTTGTAGTCGCCTCCCTGAACGTGCACGGGTTAAACGAGCCATGCAAACGCTCCCAACTATTGGCGTTAATGTCCAGGGACAGGGTCTTGGTGGCATTTTTTTAGGAGACCCATTTTAGGACTGGAAAGGTGCCCACAATTCCCCCTAAACGTTATTCCCAATGGTACCACAGTACCTCTTCAACAGCTAGTAAGGGGGTCAGCATTGCAATTCATAAGCGGCTCCCCTTTACTCACTCGGCCGTGATGACTGACCCAGAGGGACGCTTTCTGTTTATAAAAGGCGCCATAAGTGACACCCCTGTCACGTTTGCCAACCTGTATGCCCCCAATAGGGGACAAGTCCCATGGCTCGTTTGCACCCTCAATTCCTTGAAGTCTTTCGCAGAAGGTCTTTTGGTTCTAGGGGGCGACTTCAATGTGTCGTTGGAACCTGCACTTGACTCATCTGTTGGCAAGTCATCTGTTTCTTACAGGCTTCTGAGAAGACTGAAGACCTCTCTGAGGAAACTTGGGGTCTTGGACGTGTGGCGCACCTTTAACCCTAATGGTAGGGATTACACGTTTTATTCTCACGCCAAACTATCCTTCCATAGATTGGATTATCTTTTTATTTCTAGATCCTATATACATACTGTCTCTTCGGCTAGTATAGGCAATATCACCATTTCTGATCATGCCCCTGTCCTTCTAACTTTTTCCCTATCTGGCCCATGCAAAAAGGAGAGGGTGTGGCGCTTGAATGACACCCTGATTTTAGATCCCTCTCACGCTGCTAAACTTAGGACTTCCATCTCTGACTTTTTCGCATTCAATGATGTACCTGACTCTTCTCCTTCCCCCTCCATTTTGTGGGAATCTCATAAAGTGGTACTGAGGGGAGAACTTATTGCCTTTTGTGAAGAAGCAGAGATCAAAAGCCCTAGATGACTTACTGGCCAGAATTGCACGCCTTGAGTCATCCCATAAGGAGTCTCAAGCACAACGAACTCTCACAGAATTGACCGAAGCCAGATCCCAGCTGAAGAACCTGTTGAATGTTCAATCTGCCAAACTGATCCTACGCTCGCGGTTTAGAGCCTATGCCCATGGTGACAAGGGCAACAAGCTGATGTCGGCTATTGCCAAAAAACAACTCACTGACTCCTATGTTTCCTCTATTAAAGATTCCAAAGGCCTATGGCATAAGTCTGCCCCCGCAGTGGCAAAGGCCTTTTGTGCCTTTTATGAACAGCTGTACAATTTACCCTCTCCAGATGGTACATCCCCACATACACTCACAGAGGCCACTCCCTGGACCTCCCCTCTGTGCCCCTTGATAAAGCGCCCTTTTAGTTCGACCTATCTCTGACCTAGAATTACGCAAAGTGCTCATGTCCATCCCCTCAGACAAAAGCCCCGGCCCAGATGGGTTCCCCATCAGCTACTATAAAACCTTCCAGGACATCCTGATTCCCCGCTTTAGGAACATGTGCAACTCTCTTCTTACTGGTGGCTCCCTGGCTCCCCACTCCCTACTGGCACATATCACTGTCATTCATAAAGATAATAAAGATCCCACTTGCTGCAGTAATTATAGGCCTATTTCTTTGCTCAACACTGATGTCAAGTGGTGGGCGAAGATTCTGGCTACCACAATCCAGGAGGTGCTCCCTGATCTTATACACGGTGAACAGGTAGGCTTTGTTCAGGGCCGACAGGGGTCTGAGAATACAGTGAGAGTGCTGCATCTTATCAACTGGCCCAGACGACTCTCGAAGCCTTTGGTGCTGGTCAGCACTGATGCAGAAAAGGCCTTCGACAGGGTCGGTTGGCATTACATGTCGCTGACCCTGTCGAAGTTTGGCATACCTGACCAGTTTGTAACAGCCATCAACACTCTGTACTCGGCCCCCTCGGCTATGGTTAAGGTCAATGGCACACTGTCTCCCCCCTTTAGGATCTCTAATGGAACTCGCCAGGGGTGCCCCCTTTCCCCGGCTCTGTTCGTCCTGGTTATGGAGACCCTTCTGTGTAAGATCAGGATGGACCCACAGATAAAAGGCCTACATATTGGCTCCCGCACACATGTTACTGCAGCATTTGCGGACGATCTGTTAGTTCTCACTACTAACCCCAAAGAAGCCCTACCCAAATTATTGCTTATATTTGAGGACTTTGGCTTTGTCTCAAATTTCAAAATTAACTATGGGAAGTCCGTGGCGCTTAACATCTCCTGCCCCCCCCGCTATTATAAACACCCTCAAACAGACTACCCCGTTTTCCTGGGCCACCCATTCCATCTCGTTCCTAGGGACACATATACCTGCTAATGTCCAGGAACTTTGCTCTCTTAACTTTACCCCTCTCCTCCAATCGGTCCGCACCCATTTACAGTCTCTGAAGCTCCCTTTTGTCTCGTGGATGGGGAGGAAGAACTATCTGAAGACTTTCATTGTCCCCGAATTCCTATACCTTTTACAATCCCTCCCTATTTGGCTCCCCAACTCATTTTTTACTGAAGTGCGCCGGGTGTTCACCCGCTTCCTCTGGAAGGGCAAGTCTCCTCGCATCGCTTATTCAGTCCTCACTAGGGACAAACGGTTTGGTGGATTTGGGCTCCCTGATGTGAAGTTATATTATACCGCTGTTCAGCTTTGTAGGTGTATAGCCGCCCTTTCCTGCAATACTGACTCTCCCTGCTCCCACCTAGAGGCTACCTTACTTACCACACAGGAACGTCTCAGCTTATGGGGGGTCAAGATATTCTCAGTCAACCATGCTTTCTCCTCTCCTATCTTGAAGGGTATGTTAGCAGAGTGGTCCAAAATGGTCCAGTCACGGACGTTCTGCTTTCCTAACCCAAGCATGCCACTTAGCCTTCTTCAGTGTCACATTCATCCCTCTGTATCTACTCCCTCCGGGATTTGGTCTAGGCTTGCTGACGTTGCTCTGCGAGATGTCCTTCTCCCGGACGGCAAGATAGACTGGGACTCAATATTACGACTCCCTGGGGTTCAAGGTGCGCCACTATTTCATGTAGCGAATTTTAAAAGGGATAGCACACTCTGCACAAAACCTCTCTTGTGCCCGGACTCACCCTCCTGGCTCGAGAAGAAATTGCTGGCGTCTAAACCCATTAGAAGGCCACTGTCCTTGATGTATAAAGAGCTACTCTCCTCCATGCCTCCGTAACTCCGCTATATGACATCTGGGGAACAGGAGCTCTCCCTAACCTTCACAGAACCGGAAAGAGCGGGTATACTTTCTCATTCACACGGCTTTAACCGCTGTGTTAGAATTCAGGAAAATTCTTTTAAACTTCTTACCAGATGGTACAAGACGCCTGAGTTTTTGCACAAATTGAACTCGGAGATTCCGGAGGCATGTTGGCGCTGTGGCGTGGAATCTGGTACTCTGTCGCACATTTGGTGGAAATGCCAGAAAATTCAGCCCTTCTGGAACTTGATTGCAGATAAGATTAGTCAGATATGCTCTACTACCATTAGATTAGATGCAAAGCTCATACTACTATGGTGCCCTAATGACACCCTTACTCCTACTAGAAATAGCCTTCCGACGATGTTACTTACAGCAGCAAGGTTACTGATCCCACTTCTGTGGAAAGACGAGTCGCCACCTACGCTGCATTTGTGGACTGATAAGGTGGACCAGATCTACCGCTTTGAAGAACTTGCGCACTGGGAAACGTTTTCCCGGCCACGATTCTTGAAATTATGGTTACCGTGGAAAATTTACAGAAAATTCACCTGACTGAATTGTAGCAGACTGTACCCCTCCCTCCACCCGACTTTCCTCCCCCTCTCTCCCCCCCTGTTTTGAACCCCATTTCTGCACGGATTTGTTCCTTAGTGCACACAGCACTATACTGCACCAGTGTACCTTGTGTTTATGCTGATTGTTGCTCTATATGTAGAATTCACTATGTACACGACCATGCTTGGCGCACTATGTCTATGCTTTTTCTCAATAAAAATAAATTTGGTTAAGAATATAACTACTATAATACTGCTCCTATATACAGGAATATAACCACTATAATACTGCTCCTATGTACAAGAATATAACTACTATAATACTGCTCCTATGTACAAGAATATAACTACTATAATACTGCTCCTATGTACAGGAATATAACTACTATAATACTGCCTCCTATGTACAAGAATATAACTACTATAATACTGCCTTCTATGTACAAGAATATAACTACTATAATACTGCTCCTATGTACAAGAATATAACTACTATAATACTGCTCCTATGTACAAGAATATAACTACTATAATACTGCTCCAATGTACAAGAATATCACTACTATAATACTGCTCCTATGTACAGGAATATAACTACTATAATACTGCTCCTATCAACAAGAATATAACTCCTATACTACTGCCTCCTATGTACAAGACTATAACTACTATAATACTACTCATATGTACAAGAATATATCTACTATAATACTTCTCCTATGTACAAGAATATAACTACTATAATACTGCCTCCTATGTACAAGAATATAACTACTATAATACTGCTTCTATGTACAAGAATATAACTACTATAATACTGCCTCCTATGTACAAGAATATAACTACTATAATACTGCTCCTCTGTACAAGAATATAACTACTATAATACTGCCTCCTATGTACAGGAATATAACTACTATAATACTGCTCCTATGTACAAGAATATAACTACTATAATACTGCTCCTATGTACAAAAATATCACTACTATAATACTGCTCCTATGTACAGGAATATAACTACTGTAATACTGCTCCTATCAACAAGAATATAACTCCTATACTACTGCCTCCTATGTACAAGACTATAACTACTATAATACTACTCATATGTACAAGAATATAACTACTATAATACTGCTCCTCTGTACAAGAATATAACTACTATAATACTGCCTCCTATGTACAGGAATATAACTACTATAATACTGTCTCCTATTTACAAGAATATAACTACTATAATACTGCTCCTATGTACAGGAATATAACTACTATAATACTGTCTCCTATTTACAAGAATATAACTACTATAATACTGCCTCCTATGTACAAGAATATAACTACTATAATACTGCTCCTATGTACAGGAATATAACTACTATAATACTGCTCTTATATATAAGAATATAACTACTATAATACTGCTCCTATGTACAAGAATATAACTCCTATAATACTGCCTCCTACGTACAAGAATATAACTACTATAATACTGCTCCTATGTACAAGAATATAACTACTATAATACTGCTCCTATGTACAAGAATATAACTACTATAATACTGCCTCCTATGTACAAGAATATAACTACTATAATACTGCCTCCTATGTACAAGAATATAACTACTATAATACTGCTCCTATGTACAGGAATATAACTACTATAATACTGCTCCTATATACAAGAATATATCTACTATAATACTGATCCTATGTACAAGAATATAACTACTATAATACTGCTCCTATGTACAAGAATATATCTACTATAATACTGCCTCCTTGCTGAGAGGTTGTGTGTCAGGAGCTCTCCTGAGGCTTTGGATGTCTGGAGAAAGTCCAGGGAGTGGCCACCCCCTGGGGGGAAGCTCCCCAAGCAAGGCCCAGGCTTCTAGGACAAATCTGGGAAGCACCCAGACAACTCCGTCAGGGGATGTAAATCCCAAAGTTTCTATGGACAGAAAGTATGTCAGCAGTACCAGTTCCAGTGTAAGAGAAGAAGAAGGAAGAAGTAAGTGTCTGGTGAAACCACCTGCCAGTGTGAATGAAGGATCACCTGTGTGCAAGACCAAACTGTTGGAGAGTCCAGAAGTAAGAACCGTGCAGAGTGTGCAGGAGGTGAGACAATCTCCATTGCCGGCCTCAGGTGGACAATCCACCTCCACCCCAGGGAGGCAGAGGAGGACATCTCTGGAAAAGCAAACCATCCAGGAGAATCTGCAGCAGCGTGTGGTGATAGGTTCTGAGCGCAGAAGGTCTGGGGGCATGCAAGCTGTGAAGGAGATCAAAGGCAGTAATGGAGGAAGACCTCAAGGTGCTACCAGTACTGTCTCTGCTACACAGCCGGGATCCAGTCGCCCACCAGGAGATTGTGACCCAAGAGCAGTGACAGCAGCCGCAAAACTCCAGGGACTGCAAGGTTCTGCTCCAAAAATGCAGATTCTTGTGCCAGGACAGACAGAAACCTGTACTGCAAACAAACAGCCTGCAAAACTCCCCAGCAGCAATCAGAGGCCTCCAGAGCAGCCACCTGAGCTCCACCGGCTGAGCAGATCCCAGCACTGGTGAGGAGAATGGAGACACTGAGGAAACATAAGCTGTACCTGCAGAAACAGATAAACTGCACATACAAACTAAAGGCTGCAAACCCAGGGAAGCAGGCCTTACTGGACAAGAAGCTGGACTCACTGGCCAAGGAACTCGCTGACAATGCGCAGGAGATCGACTCTGTCTTGGAGAAAATGGGACCAGTGGGAGAGACATACAGGAACCAGCAGAGGTTTGAGAAGGACAAAAACTCTGGGACCAAATCAACATCTAGGTGTGAAACCCTGCAGTCCCACGTAAGACCCATATTACAGCCAGCGACTCTTCCCTTTGAGGAGAGAGAGTTGTACAAGAAAAGTACATCTAAGAAACAAGAGCCAAGTCCTGCATCAGCCCCCGGTGAGGTACTACAAGTCCCAGCAGTAAGTACTGCACAAAATGAAAACTGTGGACTCTTACCTGATGACAGCAATGAAGTGGCAGTGCAGACACCACAAGTCCCAGGAGGCAGTGCACTGCAGGAGGACTGTGGACTGACACCTGCAGGTAACACTGTAGCAGCACCTCAGGGTGTGTCTGAGCAGGACGCTCAGGACTGTGGGGTGCAGGGGGTTAATACTGAGGACTGTAAGGCCCCTTTCACACGGGCGAGTTTTCCGCGCGGGTGCAATGCGTGAGGAGGACGCATTGCACCCGCACTGAATCCTGACCCATTCAGTTCTATGGGGCTGTGCACATGAGCGGTGATTTTCACGCATCACTTTTGCGTTGCGTGAAAATCGCAGCATGTTCTATATTCTGCGATTTTCACGCAACGCAGGCCCCATAGAAGTGAATGGGGATGCGGAAAATCGCAAGCATCCGCAATCATGTGCGGATGCGTTGCGATTTTCCCGCATGGTTGCTAGGATACAATCGGGATGGGGACCCGATCGTTATTATTTTCCTTTATAACATAGTTATAAGGAAAATAATCGCATTCTAATTACAGAATGCAATGTTCCCCGAGCTTGAAAGGGTTAAAAATAATAAAGAGTTAACTTACCTTCTCCCATTGTGCAGCAGAGCCCCAGAGCGTCGTCTCTCTTGATAGTTTGGCTGCTTGAGGACCTGTGGTGACGTCACAGGGTCACATGGTCCAATCATAGAAGCATTTGAGTGGACCATGTGACCCATG
Organism: Bufotes viridis; assembly: GCA_033119425.1. Classification (NCBI taxonomy): domain Eukaryota; kingdom Metazoa; phylum Chordata; class Amphibia; order Anura; family Bufonidae; genus Bufotes; species Bufotes viridis. Next base: position 6,014,254 of record CM065593.1, on the reverse strand, counting down.
TGATCCTGTGACATCACGGCAGGTCCTTCATCGAACATCTGTTGTTCGATGAAGGACCTGCCGTGATGTCACAGGATCACATGGGTCACATGGTCCACTCAAATGCTTCTATGATTGGACCATGTGACCCTGTGACGTCACCACAGGTCCTCAAGCAGCCAAACTATCAAGAGAGACGACGTTCTGGGGCTCTGCGCGACAATGGGAGAAGGTAAGTTAACTCTTTATTATTTTTAACCCTTTCAAGCCCGGGGAACATTGCATTCTGTAATTAGAATGCGATTATTTTCCCTTATAACTATGTTATAAAGGAAAATAATTACACATACAGAATACTCATCCCGAAACCAGACTTCAGTGATGAAGTCTGACTTCGGGTCTGGGTACCAAGCATGCGGATTTTTTCACGCGCGTGCTCAACGCACTACAAACGTTAGCACACGCGCGGAAAAATCGCGGCGATTCCCGCAACGCACCCGCATCTTATCCGGGCGTCAAACATGACGCCCGTGTGCAAGAGGCCTAATGCTGCTGAGATGTCTGATGTCTCTGTGGGTGATAATGTCCCAGCTGAGGAGTCCTCTATGGCTGCCATGTCTGATGTCGCTGATGTCTCTGTGGGTGATAATGTCCCAGCTGAGGAGTCCTCTATGGCTGCCATGTCTGATGTCGCTGATGTCTCTGTGGGTGATAATGTCCCAGCGGAGGAGTCCTCTATGTCTGCCATGTCTGATGTCGCTGATGTCTCTGTGGGTGATAATGTCCCAGCGGAGGAGTCCTCTATGGCTGCCATGTCTGATGTCGCTGATGTCTCTGTGGGTGATAATGTCCCAGCGGAGGAGTCCTCTATGGCTGCCATGTCTGATGTCGCTGATGTCTCTGTGGGTGATAATGTCCCAGCGGAGGAGTCCTCCATGGCTGCCATGTCTGATGTCTCTGTGGGTGATAATGTCCCAGCGGAGGAGTCCTCTATGGCTGCCATGTCTGATGTCGCTGATGTCTCTGTGGGTGATAATGTCCCAGCGGAGGAGTCCTCTATGGCTGCCATGTCTGATGTCGCTGATGTCTCTGTGGGTGATAATGTCCCAACGGAGGAGTCCTCTATGGCTGCCATGTCTGATGTCGCTATGTCTCTGTGGGTGATAATGTCCCAGCTGAGGAGTCCTCTATGGCTGCCATGTCTGATGTCTCTGTGGGTGATAATGTCCCAGCTGAGGAGTCCTCTATGGCTGCCATGTCTGATGTCGCTGATGTCTCTGTGGGTGATAATGTCCCAGCGGAGGAGTCCTCTATGGCTGCCATGTCTAATGTCGCTGATGTCTCTGTGGGTGATAATGTCCCAGCTGAGGAGTCCTCTATGGCTGCCATGTCTGATGTCGCTGATGTCTCTGTGGGTGATAATGTCCCAGCTGAGGAGTCCTCTATGGCTGCCATGTCTGATGTCGCTGATGTCTCTGTGGGTGATAATGTCCCAGCGGAGGAGTCCTCTATGGCTGCCATGTCTGATGTCGCTGATGTCTCTGTGTGTGATAATGTCCCAGCTGAGGAGTCCTCTATGGCTGCCATGTCTGATGTCGCTGATGTCTCTGTGGGTGATAATGTCCCAGCGGAGGAGTCATCTATGGCTGCTGGGAACATAGAGGACCCTGGTATTGATGGTGGGGAGGGGGCAGTGCAGTCTCAGGCTGAGGAGTTCCCCCCTTTAGTTACACCACAGGCAGCGGAGTCCCACAGTACGGGCGGTCAGCAGCCCACAAGTCGCCCCCCCCAGTACTGGTCAGACATCTGGGAATGCTTGGAGTCGGGGTTCTCCATCATTTCCCTCTAACGCCAGATACACAGGTCAGGCCTTCAAGAGAAGGAACGTTGTCAGGTTTAGACATAAAGGGGCAAAAGAAGATCTCCCTGACAGAAGGTGTGTGGTCAGAGACATGCTGTGTACCCAGATGGGCTTCCTGCCAGCCAACATCCTGGCAGTAATAAACCTCCCAGACAGACAGGGCTATGATATTAGCTTCAAGCTCATGTCTGATCTGGACCGGTTCTGGGCTCTCTACACCCGGGTCAGAGATACTGAGGGGTGGAACAAGTTCAGCTTCATTCCCATCTCTAAGCCTGACACTGTAAATGTCACCATCATTTTCTGGAACGAGTCTGTCCCCCCTCAGGATATTATTATCTGGCTCAGGAGGCATTGCGACCTCAAGTCAAACCTGACCAAGACCAGGGATGAGGATGGAATCTGGACCGGGGGGTGGAGGGTCCTGGTTACATTGCACCAGCACCAGAACATCACCCATCACCTTCCTAATTCCTTCTTCATTGGCCGGGAGAAAGGGGTTTGTTTCTATGCTGGTCAGCCCAGGCTATGCTTTAAGTGTGGGAAATCGGGTCACATGGCAAGTGTCTGCACCATGATGAAGTGCAGCCTGGGCGGGGACATCGGCCATGTGAGCGCCACCTGCCAGAACATAAGGTGTAACCTGTGCGGTAACATCGGTCACCCCCATAGAGACTGTCCTGAAGCGTGGCATAACATCTGTAGAGATCTCCCTGATGAGGACTTGGTGGAATGGGCAGATGTCCCAGATGAGGAGCAGGAGGAGGAGGTGCTATTGTCATGGTCATTGTACACAGTGCCAGAGACCCCACACATGAGTGATACTGTGCCGGACCACCCGCAGGCAGGTAACACCGAGGGGGACATGGAGGTTGTGGAGCAGCTTGTAGAGCATCCAGTGTCTGCCTCTCCACCTGCCCCAGCACCCACCACTGGGGATAATAAAATCCTTAAAAAACGGAAAAAAGATAAGTCCAGCCGCAGGCCTGAGGGTGAATGGACCACCGTCCAAAAACCCACTAAAATGAGAGTGGACAGGCAGGCTGATGGAACTGTAACGACCAACAGATACGGTGTGCTCTCCGAGTCAGATGGAGAGGCAGAAATAGAGAGAGAGCTTAAGCGTATGATGGCGAAATTTGATGACGACCCAGGAGGGGATCCTCCCACAAAAAGGAGACCTCTTCATGCCGAGTCACAGTCTGTATGGGATATGGAAACTGGTAGTCAGCAAGAAAACTCTGACTCTGATTTATGATGATGGGGGTTATCTTTCTTTTTCTTCTCCTGATGGCAGACTTCCATCTTAAAGTGGTCACCATCAATGTGAATAGCATTAGAGCTAGAAGGACCAGACATGCCGTCTACGAACACCTGAGATACCTCAAGGCCGATGTGTTTTTCTTGCAAGAGACACGCTTAAACACCTCAGGTCTCATACGAGAGGCAGAGCGAGAGTGGCAGTCTGGTCCGTCCTTTTGGTCGATGTCTGTGGAGCCTTATGCCGGGGTCTCTATCTTGTTTAACACCCATGATGTAATTGTACATAGACTAACGGAGATCTCGATGGGAAGGTGCCTGCTGCTAGAGATTACCATCCGAGGTAGAAGACTCCGGCTTATTAACATCTATGGGCCACAGACAGTGAGCGAAAGGACTCAGCTTTTTAATGATGTTAAGCCATACTTATTCACATCTATTCCTATTATCATGGCTGGAGACTTTAATGCCACCACTACAACCAGTGACAGGCCTAGTGGTAGACCCCTTACTAGGGACTGTAAGGTCCTAAACAACATTATTCTGCATGCCGGCCTGTCTGATGTTTTTGTACAGGGTGGTAGGCGTCCAAAGTTGACTTACACCTGTGCAGGACGCAGTAGTAGGATAGATCTGGCTCTGGTGACTCCTACTGAAGCCATCAGTGAAAGTAGGGAAAAGACAGTCCCTTATTCTAACCATTTGGCCTTGTACTTTTGTTTGGGTGCCACTAAGCATCCAGATCTGGGTAGAGGGCTATGGAAACTGAACTCTAGTCTTTTAGATGATAGCTCTGTCCAGGAATACATTCACTCTTTCTTTCAGAACCAACTTGACAGAGTGGATTTCTATGAGAACATGGCTGACTGGTGGGAGGATGTCAAGGAGGAGATCAGGTCCCTCTTACAGAGACTGTCAATTAAGAAGGACAAGAGTAAGTGTGGCCAGTATCTGAGACTGCGCAAATAATTGGAGTCACTCTATTCGATGGGTGGGGATGACCAACAAAGGATTGACCGGCTGAAATCTGAGATAAGGCAGTATCAGTACAGCAGGTACACCTCCCTGATAGCTGAACGGGATTATGGGACCTTAGGGGCTCCTGATCCCTTTGAGAACTGCCGGGAGCGCGTGGCTAAAAAACTGATCACAGGTCTCACTGACTCCCAGGGTGTTTTACAAGAATCTCGGGAGGGTATCCTGGGGGTGGTGAGATGCTACTATGCTGACTTGTTTCAGAGAAAGGCTTTGGATAAGGAAAAAGTGACCCAATTCTTGGAGGCAACTCCAGGGCCTGATACTAGAGATTTGGACTTTTCTCCTTTAACAGCAGAAATAACGGTGGACGAGATAAAAGAGGCCATTGATCAGTTACATCTGAAGAAGGCTCCAGGTCCAGACGGTATTACTGCAGAATTTAATAAGAAGTTCAGAGACCTCTTAGCTCCAATCCTCATGGACGTGTACAAAAATTGTCTAGAAAATCACCTGATGCCTCCGTCCATGAGGGTGTCCTCGTTAATTCTGCTGTCTAAAGGGAAAGAGCCTAGTGACATCAAGAACTGGAGGCCGATTGCCCTCTTGAATGTCGACAGGAAGATTTTGGCAAAAATTCTGTTCTCTAGATTAGTCTGTTTGTCCCGGGCACTGTTGGCAGGCTGTCAGTTCGGCACAGTAAAAGGGCGGAACATCTCTGGAGCAGTCCTCTCGATAAGGGAGATGTTTGAGAGATGTAAAGCTCTGAGGTGTGGGAGATATGTTGTAGGTCTGGACCAGGCTAAAGACTTTGACAGAGTAGACCACGAGTATCTATGGGCCACTTTATCAAAGTACGGTATTCCGGGACAATTCATCGATTGGCTGAAAACTTTGTACAGAGAGGCTGAGAGCTTTCCTCTAATCAATGGTTGGCAGGGTGACACATTCAGGGTTGAGGCTGGGGTGAGACAGGGTTGCCCTTTGAGTCCACTGCTGTATGTGTTTGCCTTGGACCCGTTCCTGAGGTCACTGCAGGAGTGTGATTTTCAGGGGGTGCCGGTCCCCCATTGCCTGCCCCTGAGTGTTGTCGCCTACGCAGATGATGTGACTGTGGTGATATCTGAGCCTCGTGAGGTGGAGATGTTGTCGGCAGCCATCAGAAGCTACTCGGAGGCCTCAGGGTCTCTGGTCAATCTTGAGAAGAGGCAAGCTTTCTGGACATCGGATACTGACCCTGATTTTGATCTGCCACAGTTTGCGAAGGCCTCCACCCATATTAAGATCCTTGGGGGTAAATTTGGGAGGGATGATAATGCCAAACTAAATTGGGAGGAAAAGTTGGATGCCGGAAATGTAAAGGTTCAGCGATGGAAGAACTGGAGGCTGACCTATAGAGAAAGGGTTACAATGCTGAAGACTTACCTGGTCCCCGTCTTCTTGTATATCTCTGTCGTCTTTCCTTTGCCAGAATCTTTCTCGGCTAGGCTCTTTAGCCTGTTCTTCTAGCTGTTATGGGGGAACAGGTTAAACCCAGTAAAAAGAGGGATCACCTACCTACAGAGGAGAGAGGGTGGGCTGGATATGTTAAATTAAAGGGTTTTCTTTGACTCCATGTTTCTTAAAGTTAATTTTGGAGACCTGGACTCAAACAACAGTCCCCTGTGGGTGAATAGTATCAGGGATTGGATATTGCCTTTTGCAGAACCTTGGATGCGAGGCGGCAGTCTCAAGAGGGACCGATTGACTCGTGACTTCCTCCCCCAGTACCTGGACTATGGTGTAAGATGTCTGAAGAAATGGGGTATAGACAAGTCTTTCATTGAGAGTAAAACCAGGAAAGATCTATACTCCAGAGTATGTAGGACCTTCTACTGTTTACAGCTAGCACTTCCAGACTGTCCAACCTCAACCTTACAGGATAGTCTGAGGCTTCTGAATGGACCAAGGCTGCCCCCTAAGTTCTGTGATATTGGCTGGCTCTCATTGCAGGGAAGACTCTTTGTCAGGGGGAATCTAAAATTCCTCAGTGTGTCAGATCGCATGTGTCCCTTAGGTTGTCAGCAGGAGGAGACTATGCTCCATTTTATATCAGAGTGCTGGGGTGGGCGGAAAATCTGGCATGACATATCCGCCAAGCTAAAAATCCCGTCATTACAGTCCCTAAAATACCCAGAAATCCTTTATGGTGTCACATCTCATGTGAATAACATCGACCGTCATCACCGTCATCAAATATTACCACTGGCAAACCAGAACCCGAGTGTCCATCCATAACGAGCCATTCCATCATACCACAGCTATAACCCTCATCATGTCAGAACTCAGGTGGATCCGGTCATTAGAGGTCAGGAAAAAGGGGAAAATATAAAACTATGGAGGAATGTCCATCTAGACTGACGGTTCAAGTGTACGATGTAACTGTGTTTGTTTTCTTATTTTATTTTACTTTTCTTCTTTTTCTGCTTTAGCTAAAATGTACTTTTAAGCTACAGTTAATACGCATTTTATTTTCTGATGAACATGTATGATTTATACTGAATGATGAAAAAGTCTGATTTATTATGATAAAAAAGTATTTCTGTATTTGTTTGTTTTATACTAATAAAAATTGCCTCCTATGTACAAGAATATAACTACTATAATACTGCTCCTATGTACAAGAATATAACTACTATAATACTGCTCCTATATACAGGAATATAACTACTATAATACTGCCTCCTATGTACAAGAATATAACTACTATAATACTGCTCCTATATACAGGAATATAACTACTATAATACTGCTCCTATGTACAAGAATATAACTACTATAATACTGCTCCTATATACAGGAATACAACTACTATAATACTGTCTCCTATGTACAGGAATATAACTACTATAATACTGCCTCCTATGTACAAGAATATAACTACTATAATACTGCTCCTATGTACAATAATATAACTTCTATAATACTGCTCCTATGTACAGAAATATAACTACTATAATACTGCTCCTATGTACAGGGATATAACTACTATAATACTGCTCCTATGCACAAGAATATAACTACTATAATACTGCTCCTATGTACAATAATATAACTTCTATAATACTGCTCCTATGTACAAGAATATAACTACTATAATACTGCTCCTATGTACAAGAATATAACTACTATAATACTGCTCCTATGTACAGGAATATAACTACTATAATACTGCTCCTATGTACAGGAATATAACTACTATAATACTGCCTCCTATGTACAGGGATATAACTACTATAATACTGCTCCTATGCACAAGAATATAACTACTATAATACTGCTCCTATGTACAATAATATAACTTCTATAATACTGCTCCTATGTACAAGAATATAACTACTATAATACTGCTCCTATGTACAAGAATATAACTACTATAATACTGCCTCCTATGTACAAGAATATAACTACTATAATACTGCCTCCTATGTATAGGAATATAACTACTATAATACTGCTCCTATATACAAGAATATAACTACTATAATACTGCCCCCTATGTACAAGAATATACCGTATTTTTTGCCCTATAAGACGCACCGGCCCATAAGACGCACCTAGGTTTTTGGTGAGGAAAATAAGAAAAAAAATATTTTTTACCAAAAGGTGTCGCTTTGGTGGGTTTTGAACGAATGCTGGTCTGTACATGACACTATTATGGTGGATCTATATATGACGCACTGTTATGGGGGATCTGTGGATGGCGCTGTTATGGGGGATCTGTGTATGGCACTGTTATGGGGGGAGCTGTGGATGGCACTGTTATGGGGGGGATCTGTGGATGGCACTGTTATGGGGGGAGCTGTGGATGGCACTGTTATGGGGGAGCTGTGGATGGCACTGTTATGGGGAGGTGTGGATGGCACCGTTATGGGGGAGCTGTGGATGGCACTGTTATTGGGGGATCTGTGGATGGCATTGATATGGGGAGGGGATCTGTGGATGGCACTGTTATGGGGGATCTGTGGATGACACTGCTATAATATGTGTCAGCCACAGATCCCCGTATAACTAATGTCCCCTAATACACCGGGCCCTGCTGCTCTGCATAGTATTTCTAAACAGCAATGCATAAGTTCTTAATAGGTTTAACTAAAGCTGCAATCTCTCATTTATTATAACTTACAAGAAATCCTCCGTAGCAGGCAGAGCGGCTGGCTGGGTTACGTCACTCACTGGCGTTGCACGCTTGCTCTGCCTGCTTCATTCATAAAGTGGGCGGAGCAGGCATGCAACGTCAGTGAGTGACGTAACCCAGCCAGCCGCACTGCCTGCTACGGAGGATTTCTTGTAAGTTATAATAAACGAGAGATCGCAGCTTTAGTTAAACCTATTTAGAACTTAAGCATTGCTGTTTAGAAATACTATGCAGAGCAGCAGGGCCCAGTGTAAGTACAGTGACTGCACTGGGCCCGCCGTAAGTTGCCGGCCTCGAGCCCCTCCTCCTTCCCCGCTCATACATCGCAGCCTGCGATGCTGGAGCACCGCAGGCTACGATGTAAATTGTCAGCATTCGCCCCATAAGACGCAGGGGCATTTTTCCCCCACTTTTGGGGGAAAAAAAGTGCGTCTTATGGGGCGAAAAATACGGTAACTACTATAATACTGCTCCTATGTACAGGAATATAACTACTATAATACTGCTCCTATGTACAAGAATATAACTACTATAATACTGCCTCCTATGTACAAGAATATAACTACTATAATATTGCTCCTATGTACAAGAATATAACTACTATAATACTGCTCCTATGTACAAGAATATAACTACTATAATACTGCTCCTATGTACAAGAATATAACTACTATAATACTGCCTCCTATGTACAGGAATATAACTACTATAATACCTGTGTGGGAAGTTCCCCAAGCAAGGACCAGGCTTCCAGGCCTTCACGGGGATGAAATTCCCAGACTATTTCAAAGGTGGATGCAAATCCCAAAGTGATCTTTGAAGAAAGCAATGCTCAGGTCTTTCAAGCACAAAAATATGAGAGGAAGAAATGGAATTGATAAAAGAAAGAAAGAACAGCAGCACGTACTTCTAAGAAGAGTGAGGGGAGACAGTCTGCCATGCAAGGTCCACAGAATGCTGGAAAACCATGTGGATCTGTGAAGGAATCTTTCGATGGAAACTTAAAAAAGTATAAAGAACATCTAGCAATGTGCCCATCATGGAGGACAGAGCTCGTACCATGCAGCAGTTGTGCAGCTCACCGAGCGCGCAGATCCCCCCTTGAGAGACTGACATTACAGGAGAACCTACAGCAGCGTGACCTGGTGTCCAACATGGCGTGCTCAGGCCACTCAGACTGTTGGTGGGAACATCAAGCACACAGAGAAGCCTGTGGAGATGGCCCAGAGGAAACCTGCAGCAAGCTCCCCAGGAGCCTCCACGACAATCACAGGTACAGACTCTGATGAAAGCACCAAGCCAGGAATGTGGAAGCTGAAGGACTTTGCCCAAACGAAGACCCCAGGTGAAGGAGACGACGTGGGCACCTGAGCAGCAGCTGGTGGGTTGCCACCTTTCCCAACAAAAAATACTGACCACGTTAAGCCACACCCAAAGGTTGTGGGGCGTGGCTTAGCACGGGGCAATACGTCCCTATCATACTGTGGCTCCCAATAATATTAATGCCCCCATTAGTGCCTCCAGTAAAAGTAAAGCCCCCATTAGCGCCCCCCAGAATTAGTGCCCCCAGTTAGAATAATGCCCCCATTAGAATAATGCCCCTCATTAGTGGCCCCAGTTAGAATAATGCCCCCATTAGTGCCCCCAGTTAGAATAATGCCCCCAGTTAGAATAATGCCCCCCATTAGTGCCCCCAGTTAGAATAATGCCCCCATTAGTGCCCCCAGTTAGAATAATGCCCCCCATTAGTGCCCCCAGTTAGAATAATGCCCCCAGTTAGTGCCCCCCATTAGTGCCCCCAGTTAGAATAACTGTATTTGTGTAAACGTATTTTCACACTAGCGGCAAGGAACTCCAGGAGACTGTTCCGACGGGTGAACAGCCTGTCGGATCCGTGATGCCGCTAGTGAACACATGCCCCCGGACTACCACTTCGGTGGTCCGGGGGCGCTCGCGCTCTAGCGGCAGCACGGATCTGATAGGCTGTTTACCTGCCGGAACAGTCTGCCGGATTTCCTTGCGGCTAGTGTAAACCTAGTCTAAATGAAGTTAAATGATTTGAATTGACATTCTGCATTTAGCCACAAGAGGTCGCTGTTTCCTAAGCACAGACTACATATTTCTATGTTCATAAGAGGTAAAATTCTCAGATGTGGAGGCTGCCTCCATCTTAGAGTGATGTAGGGTGTGCAGCACTCCTAGGTTCTTTTGTAGTTGGGTGCACGTCTTCAGGGGCGGTAAATAAACCCCTAAGGTATAGATATCCAAACAATCGTCCACAAAACAAAAAAAGCGGAGACAGCACGTCCAATGCCAGTGCTATTTTTTAATCCGGATGCGACGTTTCGGCTCTCACATGAGCCTTCTTCAAGCATTCCATCTTAGAGTGAGCCAGGGAGAAGTATACAGGAGCTGTGTGAGGAGAATCCCACAAAATCAAGTGTGGGGGCATCCTTCAGGGACCAGAGCTCCAGTCAAGTGGAGCTGATCATGTCCATGACCCTGATCTTGTCCAGAGGAAGTAGAATTGCTGCCATAAACAAAGATGAGAGCTGAGGAGTAAAGCCACAGATACTGCGGTACCGCACGCTGGTTGGAGAAACCCTTGTTCCGTCCACATTCACCAGCTTATACACAGCAGACCCGGGTCGGTAAGACTAATCGCGCATTTACTTCATTACAGTTTTTGCCGCCTGGGATCGTAGAGACTGAGACCAGGCCTGTAGTTGGAGGTTCTGTTTGTGTCCGGCCACAAGTATTGTTAACTGCTCATAACAAGGACTTCACGTTTAAAGTGCCAGATCACATTGGAGATCTGATAGGCTTCGCAATGAATTCAAGCCAGGCTGGTGTTTATTCAGGAGAAACACTATAGTGCTATTTGATCAGTTGTTGGCAATTACTATAGCATGGAATAAGATTGTAAGCTGTTGTGCTGTACCGCAGGCTAGCCCTCATCATCACGCATCAAAATAATTGTTCCTGAGTCTAGAGTAATAACAGGAGTAAATTTACTGCTTATACCTGGCTTGCTCTGCTGGGCTTGTGCAGTGTCCCACTATATGATATTGCTGCTATTTAAGCAAGAAGTGTCATTCTGCCTGTTAAAACTAAAGTCTTGAGAGAACTCCTCAAATGACAATTGCCAGACCTGTATTGAGTAATTCCAGTTAAACCAACATCTGGATTGTTGCTTTGCTGTATTGATGAACTGTAACAACTGCCCTGAGACGATTGATTCAGTAAATGTTCAGCTGTTTTCTACTACAACTGACTAATCCTTTCTACTACTCTCAACATTTGCACCTTCAGGTGCTTTGGTGGCTGGGCCCCTGTGCGCGTGACGCCAGCACCGTCAACACTCATTACCATCAAGGGCACCTCAACTTCCATCTGGCTGGTGTTCCCTGCAATAGAGAGTGCCGCGGAGGATTTAGTGCTGTCTTCCCATCCACTGCACTGCCGACCCAGAGGACATCTGAACTGTGAGTACTACTACCCTCACTGAAAGCCCCGGTTAGGGCCAAGACTCACCCGCCTTATCTCCTACCACTGCTGCTAGCAGTGGACATTTACCAGCAGCTTCGCATGCTGAGCTTTGGGACAAACTCTCGGCCGAGATCAAAACTGCACGGCTTCCTAGAACCCATGCCTGCAAAAGATACAATGAGGGTCTCATCCGCAAACTTATAGAGGCACCTTTGGAACATCTCCCAGTATGGAGACTAGGCTGGGTTCTCTCGTTTTGTAAACAACGAGGCTTCGGTTTTATTAGAGATCTAGAAACTGATCGAGACTATTATGAGAACCGCAGGTCTGTCAAGGAAAGGAACTCCCTAGCTGGCTCCACAGCCTATACTGTAATTAAGTGGTGGAGTTTACTCCAGAAGAGGGCACCCGTGGTCCATACACTACTGCAGTAATACGACCAAGGCGCAACCTAAATCCTGGGAGGACCCCGAGTCCGAAAAAGATGAAGAGCCAGAACTACTTACCGCCCCCGTGCGGCCGACTGCTAAGTATGTGCCGCCTAATATGCAGAACCAATACGCCACTGGGTTTGCAGGAACTAATATCCTGTGGCAGCCTGCTATTTCCGCCCGGGATCCCGACATCTGCCCTAAGCACAAGCTGCCTTGTTCTCATGCCACGCCAGAGTTAGCGTCCATAAGAGACCCCACCAGGGAATGCACACAACTTCTACAGCGGCTTTCCAGTCAACATTATCAGGAGACTTCTGTCCCCTCTCCTGAACTCAGGCAAAGAGAACAACCACCTACAGAAAGTATTTCTAGTACAGTAATAAGACCTACAGCTTTAGTTGTCCCTGAAAAACCCATTGTTGGGCTGGAGCCCAGTGACCAATGGCCAATACTAAAATGAGAAAAAGACACTATTGGCTTGAGGAACTCTTTCCGTTTTTGCTTAAGTGGTCATTCCCCATGCCACTGGAGATACCTCTGCCCTTTCTAAAAGGACTCTATTATGGACTCCAATGTCCTTTTAGAAAAAATCCCAGTTGTACCTTGTTTTTGTGCCTGTTATTACCTTTTTACCCCCTTCTCAGGTTCTCTGGGACTTTAAAAGAAAAGTTATGCAACATTCAAAGAAATGTACCCAGAAAAGACTTTTTTGTGGCTCATTCAATGCATCGCTACATCCTTTGAAGTCAAGAAACTTTTTGCACCTTAACCTATTGGATTACTAATATTTGATATACACCAAATCAGGGATGGACTTTATCCCAGGACTATGCTATGGACGGTATTCCCCCAATGTCAGATCAATGCCCTTGTTGTCCCAGTCAATTACCGAAGATTACAACGCCCAATTACACTTTTTGCGCCAAGAGAGAAAAGATAATATAATAAATGTGTATTGTTATGCATAACCCTTTGTTCATATGTGGTTTTCCAAGTACTTTGCAAAAGAAAAATTTGCATATTTGTGTTTGCGGCGTATATTTTATATCTTGCAGGTGACGGCGTAGAGGTCCACAGCGTCCATCAAGACCAGCGCCGAGGACGGCTTACCTTAAACCAAGGGGGGGATGCAGTATCCCACTGTATGCTATATGTGGTCACTTTAAACTTTTGCTGCTTACTGTCATATTTAATGTATTATATTTCCTAATATCAGGCTGGCATTTTCATTACCTCTATTTGCCCCTAGGTGGTGCTGGCACCACATACTATAGATACAGATGTAGCAGGGGTAACATTCAAACCCTTAACTTAAATTTCTTAACTCATTGTGTTATCTTAAAACAAAAGCCATTGTAAAGCAATCGCTTAATGCGGTTAGTTGCATTTAGTTTAGATAACATGTCTCATAAAGCATCAGTGTTAACCCTACTACATCCGTAGCTGGGGTTTGCTAACAGAGGGGAAGTGAAATCAGTGTAGAAAGCGAGGAGAGAGGAGAAGGAAGTGTATGGAAGAGCAAAACAGGCTCAGTCCAAAATGTAGCTGCCTTTCTTTCCTAGAGATTAGAGCTGAGTCTAGCCAAGGGACTTCACAAGCACCAGTGACCAGGAGGAACTTAAAGGTACCTGGACACAACTGGATCATTAGTGCGCAGAATTATCCCTTTTCACTAAAAGCTTTCGGAGACATTGAACCTGAATACTTCAGGGGAGCATCCCACATCAAATAATGTAGCAGAGAGTTTGCCTGCCACGAGGGAGAATGCCCTTATTGGATTTCTCAATATAAAGTAAGGAAACCAATATATTTAGTGTTAGAGATTGGACTTAGTGCAAAACTATTTTAGCAAGAAGTGTCATTCTGCCTGTTAAAACTAAAGTCTTGAGAGAACTCCTCAACTGACAATTGCCAGACCTGTATTAAGGAATTCCAGTTAAACCAACATCTGGATTATTGCTTTGACTGTATTGATGAACTGTAACAACTGACCTGAGATGATTGATTTAGTAAATCTTCAACTGTTTTCTACTACAACCGACTCCTCATCCTTTCTACTACTCTCAACATTTGCAACTTACGGTGCTGGCATCACGAACACAGGGGCCCAGTCACCAAAGGACCCTAAGCATACCCATTACCATCAAGGGCACATAAACTTCCATCTGGCTGGTGTTCCCTGCGATAGAGAGTGCCCCGGTGGATTTAGTGCTGTCTTCCCATCCACTGCACTGCCGGCGAAGGGAGGCTCTGCTAACCGTGAGTAAATGAACTACTACCCCCATCGGCCCCTGCGGCCCGACACGCTGCACTAAGTGGCTTGTGAATAAGTAAAAGAACTGGAGTTAAAGACAAGGAGCTAAAGATAATGCACAAAGCGCCTGTAAGTAATTGACTTTTTTTTTTTAACTTCATTTCTTTTTGCAACTAGGATAATGGCTAGCAACACTGGAGGTTTCCTTCAGTCCACAGTCTACCATATGTATGCACGAATGGAGCAGGTGTTCCAGGGTGAATACCGCTGTGAAAGATGTCAGCATGTTGCCCATCTGGAAGCTCGATCTAGAAGTGCAAATTTCAACACTGAGGGCGATCTTGAGAGGAGCATGCTGTTCACTGAGCAAGCACTTAGAGGGGTAGATCAGTTGGTGGATCATTAGGAACAGGCAAATGGATGGGTTAATGTATTTAGAGGGAGAAGAAATAAATCCAAGAAATCCTGTTTCTGTGCTTCAAAGCAAAATTGCCCAGTTGGGCGATGATGCAAGGGCCTCAGTTTCAGAAATGGCAGCCCTAGCGGATACTGTTGTCCCTAACAGCCGGGAGAACAGCCCAGCTAGTAGTCAGGGGGATGGTAGTGCAGTTAATGGTTATGGGGGATTATATAATCAGGAAGACTGATAGAATAATTTGTCGCCAAGACCGCCTTAACCGAATGGTTTGCTGTCTCCCTAGTGCCAGGGTGGTCAAACGGGTGGAGACATTACTGGGAGGGGCTGAGGATGACCCAGCTGTCGGGGTCCATGTTGGTACCAATGATAAAATAAATGGTAGGTGGAAGGTCCTTAAGGATAATTTTAAAGAACTAGGCTCCAAGCTGAAGGGAAGGACCTCCAAGTTAGTGCTCTCTAGAATACTGCCTGTGCCATATGCTACACAGGGCCGTCAGCTGGAGCTTAGGGAGGTAAATGCATGGCTTAAGTCTCGGTGTAGAGCAGAAGGGGTGGGTTTTCTAGACCAGTTTTTCCCAACCAGTGTTTCTCCAGCTGTTGCAAAACTACAACTCCCAGCATGCCCGGACAGCCTTTGGCTGTGCGGGCATGCTGGGAGTTGTAGTTTTGCAACAACTGGAGGCACACTAGTTGGGAAACACTGGTCTAGACCACTGGGCTGACTTTACACTGGGGTACAAATGGTTTTCCCACAGATAAGTTGCACCTCAATGGAAGGGGACCTGCTGTGTTGGGGGAGATAATTCTGGCTGGGGTGATAATGCTTTTAAACTATGGACGGGGGGGGGGGGGGAGGTTGGTGTAGGATATGGCTATCAATATGGAGGTAGACAGGTTAGAGAGGGGTCTGAATATATTGGTGGGGCGGAGCATTATAAAAGGGGATAAGGAGATCTGTCAGTTGCAAACTAACTAGGAAGGAGGAAAAATTTATCATTAAAAAAAACAAAAACAAAAAACATTTCCTAAAACTGTTCACAAATGCCAGAAGTCTAGCAAGCAAGGGCTCAGGGTCTTGATACTGGATAAATATTGATGTAGTTGGTGTTGCTGAGACATGGCTGGACTCTTCTCATGATTGGGCTGTAAATCTTCAAGGTTTTACACGGTTTAGAAATGATAGGGCTAAACGCAAATGAGGGGGTGGTGTATATCGGCAGTGGAGGTGGTGGTGTATATCGGCAGTGGAGGTGGTGGTGTATATCGGCAGTGGAGGTGGTGGTGTATATCGGCAGTGGAGGTGGTGGTGTATATCGGCAGTAGAGGTGGTGGTGTATATCGGCAGAGGAGGTGGTGGTGGTGTATATCGGCAGAGGAGGTGGTGGTGGTGTATATCGACAGAGGAGGTGGTGGTGGTGTATATCGGCAGAGGAGGTGGTGGTGGTGTATATCGGCAGAGGAGGTGGTGGTGGTGTATATCGGCAGAGGAGGTGGTGGTGGTGTATATCGGCAGAGGAGGTGGTGGTGGTGTATATCGGCAGAGGAGGTGGTGGTGGTGTATATCGGCAGAGGTGGTGGTGGTGGTGTATATCGGCAGAGGAGGTGGTGGTGGTGTATATCGGCAGAGGAGGTGGTGGTGGTGTATATCGGCAGAGGTGGTGGTGGTGTATATCGGCAGAGGAGGTGGTGGTGGTGTATATCGGCAGAGGAGGTGGTGGTGGTGTATATCGGCAGAGGAGGTGGTGGTGGTGTATATCGGCAGAGGAGGTGGTGGTGGTGTATATCGGCAGAGGTGGTGGTGGTGGTGTATATCGGCAGAGGAGGTGGTGGTGGTGTATATTGGCAGAGGAGGTGGTGGTGGTGTATATCCTCAGAGGTGGTGGTGTATATTGGCAGAGGTGGTGGTGGTGTATATCCGCAGAGGAGGTGGTGGTACAATTCAGTAGTTTAAAAAAATATATATCCCAAGTGCATAAACTTTAATGGTAGTAAGGATAACCGAACTAGTTCGGACCGAACTGGGTTTGGTCCGAACTTTGCTATGTTTTCAAACGGCAGATGAAACAGAATATTTTGAGGTTAATATTGGATGAATCCACCAGAATGGTCTGTAGCATCGTGATAGTTTACATGTCGGCGGGAAAAAAGCACCAGGGAGGAAGAAGAAGGGTTCTCACATGACCTTGATAGCATCGGGGGGAGGGCTTGCCCCGATTGGTTCCCAGGCTGACAGACAGACTGGATGAGCCAATCAGTGCTGCAGCAGGCAGGGAGGTGCCGTAGCAGAATAAGCCAAACTCTATTCTGGGTTGGACTGTGAATAAGGGTGGATCGGTCTTACAGTGTCTGCCATTAAAAGCATCTTAGGAAGTCAGGAAGAGTCCGAAATCAATCAAGCTTATAGCCAAGAAGAGTGAAGGGAAAGGCTAGGATTCTAAAGAAGAAATGTGTTTGTTGTGTACAATAGAAAGAAGCCGGGCAGCTGACGAACAGGGATAGAGGAGACAGGACTTGTGGCTGTGTCTGCTGTCAGAAGTGCAGGTGCACCTCAAAAGCAGCTTTCAAAAACATACTTTCATCCCCCCATTTTCACAGAAATCTTTCTTTTTGTAGGGTTCAATATAATTAAGCAGCATATCTATGATTACTGCAGCAATACCCAAGAAGTGGCAGCCATCCACCAGTTTGTGTATTAAGGTGAAATTGAGGGTCGAGCCTCAATTGTCTGTTTACGTATATTCAATTTCCACACGGCTGCAATTTTACATTTTTTGGGGGAGTTCAAAACTTGATTAAGCTGCGTATATACGTGATTACTGCAGCAATACCGACATGTTCTCAACGTCTCACTCTGCTGGCTGATTCCAATGAATAGACCTCGCCTTGCTGGCAGTGCCCTGTCTTGCCACTGTTGCTGTCTGTCTGCCTGCCTACCATCACGTCCTGTACCGTTGCTGCTGCTTATGCTACTTTCCAACCATGTTTTGTACGGGCTGCTGCTGCCGCCACCTCCATCATGCCACTGCTGTGACCCACCGATGATCATCTTCCATAAGGCTGCTGCTGCTGCTGCCTCCATCATGCTGCTGCCTTTCTGCCAACATGAAACATATGGCTGCTGCTGCGCCTTACTGCTAATCCACTACTACCACCACCATTCATGTAAAGCATCTGCCACCACTATCACTACTACTACTATTGTCACTACTACCCATAGACAGCCTTGTATGTTCCATGCTATGCTGCTCTTGCTGCCGTTTCCACATCCACACTGCACGGCTGCTGCTCCCAATTAAAAGGGAGAATTTTTTTTTGGCTCGTTCACAACCAGAAACTTTTTCTTCTGACAACTCTTCTGCGTGTCGTACGGGGAGCATTCTGACCCTAATATTCGTTATATTAAGTGGCTAAAACCAACACAGATCCACATAATTTGGTGCACTCTCCTGTGGCTAAATACCCTTGCCAATCGTAGTATAAATAGAATGCTATAGAATAGAAATTGGAGGGCACTCACTTATCTGGTTCATGCATGGAATTGTATCACACTTATGAGCTTCAAGATACTTTAATCAAATAAAACCATATGTACACACCAAAGAATTGAAAAAAATAAATACACAATAAAATTATGCAATAAAAAAAAAAAAAACAGCACGGATTATATCTATGCTCCACATCACTCCGTATTCTTATTTTGGGGATATATTTTCTTCAACCTCGTTAGTATAATGCGGCCAACTTCTCACTTGTAACAATATGTAATTAGTCACATTTATTATATAAACAACGAGTTTTAAAAAATATACAGAGTGAGGTGCGGTGATATTCCAATACTATCTATATAGACTTATTTAGAGCCTCTGAATATTCCATAGAGATATACGCTTCAGATATAATGTCCCATTCAGTTGACGCGCTTTATATATCAATGTCACTTAGACGGTAGTGAGTGTCCTTTGACCTCTCATATACACTTCTCCTACTGTTGTTAATGTTCTTTGTGTGACCAAAAATGTTCGTTTCATATCACAACCATCCACAATGAGTTAATTTTTCATGTGGCCATATATGCCGACTACCATTGCATACGACATAATGTTTTATTTTGAGTTAGTAGTAACGCTATATAGGTAAAAGTAGCGCGGGAACTAAGAATTTTATAAGAATAGACTGCGACCTTGATTTGATCCATTCCATAGATTGTTTTTGACTTTCTTGACATTATTACAAGCACCTCCTTTCCAATTGATGAGCCACCTTTAAAAATGATTCAGCTAAGCATAGTACTGTCTACCACTGATGAAGGAGAACAAAGCTCCGAAACGCGTCTGGGCTTGAGAGGAGACAGTAAAGGTACCATCAGAGTGTATAACATACTGGATTTAATGCGATTATACCCACCCACAATCAATAGGAGTGCTCCATATCCTGTACTGACCAGCAACTGAAATCTTAAAATTCTGGCATTCCGAAGACACGTGGGACGCCGAGAACAGCACAACCACAAAAGACATCACAGCTGCCGTGATACAAACATCGTCTGGTGTGCAGAGCTTCTCCGGCTACATACAGGGATTGGTAACGTAACCATTTACTTTGATGCAATACTTACCACAGTGATGAAATATTAATAGAATTGCAGAGATACAGCGGACCTTCCATTAATTTTATTTACATGAAGACTTTTATGTATCCAAAACGCATATAAAATGGATCCTAATATGAGCTATGGATATATATACAACCTGCGCAATTGAGGTCGGCATATATGGCCACATGAAAAATTAACTCATTGTGGATGGTTGTGATATGAAACGAACATTTTTGATCACACAAAGAACATTAACAACAGTAGGAGAAGTGTATATGAGAGGTCAAAGGACACTCACTACCGTCTAAGTGACATTGATATATAAAGCGCGTCAACTGAATGGGACATTATATCTGAAGCGTATATCTCTATGGAATATTCAGAGGATCTAAATAAGTCTATATAGATAGTATTGGAATATCGCCGCACCTCACTCTGTATATTTTTTAAATCTCATTTTTTTATATAATAAATGCGACTAATTACATATTGTTACAAGTGAGTATTTGGCCGAATTATACTAACGAGGTTGAAGAAAATATATCCCCAAAATAAGAATACGGAGTGATGTGGAGCATAGATCATAGGCGTGCGCACGGGGTGTGCCGAGTGTGCCTGGGCACACCCTAATCAAGCTGTCAGTGCCGTGCCGGTGTTCCATGAACAAACCTTAAATCACTAGCAAACCTAACGATTTAAGGTTTGTTCATGGAACACCGGTAAGCGCTGAAAGCATTATACTTACCTCTTCCTTCCTGGTCCTCGGCGCTCCACTGTGAAGGCTGCGCACAGTGTGAGGCCATGCTGTGACCTCACACTGTACACGCCCACACAGCAGACTGTACAAGAAGATTACCGAGAAGTGGCGTACAGCTGACCAGAGCAGGAATGGTAAGTGTTTTTTTTTTTTGGGGGTGATGGAGGCGCTGGGGGCTAAAGAGTGGCACTGGGGGCTAAAGAGTGGCACTTGGGGCTAAAGAGTGGCACTGGGGGCTAAAGAGTGGCACTGGGGCTAAAGAGTGGCTGCTGGGGCTAAAGAGAGACTGCTGGGGGCTAAAGAGGGGCACTGGGGGGCTGATATGAGGCAATAGGTGGCTGAAAAGGGGCATTGGGGGCTGTTATGAGGCACTGGAGGCTGAAGAGAGGCTGCTGGGGGGCTGATGTGAGGCACTGGGGGGCTGATGTGAGGCACTGGGGGGGCTGATGTCCCCCTCTAAAACCTAGGTATGTCTTATGGCTGGAGCGTCTTATAGGGCGAAAAATACATGTAAGTTTAAAAATTATCTCTTCTCCCTTGATTATATTGATAGTGCGGGTCTGTATGTATGTATGCAGAGTGTGTATATATATATATATATATATATATATATGTGTCTGTATGTGTATATAATATATACATACATACATACATACATACACGCGCACGGCTTGTGTGTTTGTGCTTTAGGGTGCACACCCTAATGCAATAGGCTGCGCACGCCTATGGCATAGATATAATCCGTGCTGTTTTTGTAAAAAAAAAAAACAACCTTTTATTGCATAATTTATTGTGTATTTTTACTTTTTTCAATTCTTTGGTGTGTACATATGGTTTTATTTGATTAAAGTATCTTGAAGCTCATAAGTGTGATACAATTCCATGCATGAACCTGATAAGCGAGTGCCCTCGAGTTTCTATTCTGTATCATTCTGACCCTGTCAAGGCATCATTTTGGACGCTTGGTTTAATGTCTTGTTCCCATAACACTGCGTGTACTTAAACATCATCTGCCCCAAGTAAGGGACAATTTTTGAATGCTTTGGAATATGAAAAGCCATAAGACACGTGCGGGTGCGGTGGGATACTAAACACGCTGTGTCAAATGTTCGTTTCCCCAGAGCTTTGTATGTCAGTGTCACTCAGACATCATTTACTTCTGCTGTCATCGTGTTCCAGAGCTTGGGGAGGGGGAAAATGTCATAAAAAAGAAAAGAGACAACACGTTTTCCTAAAAACTCTGAGTCCTAGGAGGCCAGAGGGGGTTAAACACCAACAGGACGGACGATTGAGGCAACTTTGGTTTGGCCGAACCAAACTTTTTCAAAAATGGTGTGAACCAAAACGTCTCTCAAGTGTTTTTCATTTCTAGTGGTAACTTCAGTCCTTAAGGTTTATGAGGCATGCTGGCCATGAGGTCTTCATGCTGATGATACATTTCATGGCTACGCCACCATCTTGACGCCTATGCAGTTTCCCGCCTTGTGCTTGTCACAATGCACAATGAGTGTAATCAGTGTTTGTCAGCAGCAGCTTTCTCAGTAATCCACTCCTCAGCGAGTAACGCATGAGTATAAATAGCTACCTGAGACTCTCCTACACGTCATCCATCGAGAACTTACCAGTAACATGCCCCACCATGAAGAAACTGGTTTACCTCTCATTAACCTGTCACATCTTGTGAGGATTCTCATAGACTCCCTCACAATTGTCACTTTACTTCCCCAGGAAGGATCACACTTCTGCTCTTCGGTATTTCTGTCATCTCTGGTGCCAGCAATCTGTGCCTGAGCCGTCATGTCCACCACCTGCCTGCTCTGTGTCCTGGCGCTCCTCATCTCTGCAGGTCAGTGTTGGTTCCTGTAGGACTTACAATATGATCAGGTGAAGTTCTTTCTCAGGGGATATTAGTCCCAGTACTGGGAACGATTTAGGAGCTCTGCATTTGATTGACATGTAGCAGTGGTAGTCCAGGAGTCATCAGTGATGGACAACCATAGAGCAGATATGTCCTCATACATAGTGCGGATTACTGTTATTGTTTCTTTACAATGTATTGTATATTTCTGTGTGTAAATAGGACAGTTTTAGGGTCTAGATCAGAACCAGGGACACGGAAGGTTTAATTATTACCTAATTTATACTGCTACTGACTAAAAAGGCTATCCTCAACACCTGTTTGTGGCTTTACCCTTCCGCTAATTATTGGTGGTGAGGACCTCAGTGTGACAGAAGAAGACCTCTGATATATCACAACATGGGTCAATTAATGTCATCTTGTGTCTAGTGATGTAAATTTGTGTTTATTGATGTCACCCTGTGTGTAGTAATGTGAATGTGTCTAGTGATGCTACCGTATATTTAGAAATGGCAACATGAGTCTAGGAATGTCCCTATGTGTCTACAGATGTCACCATATATCCAGTAATGTCACCTTGTATAGTGATGTCACTGTGTATCAGGTGATGTTACCATATTTCTAACGATATCACCATGGGTCTACAGATGTCATCTTGTGTGTAGTAATAGCACTGTGTGTCTAGTGATGTGATGTCACCATGTGTGTAGTCATCTTTAGTGTTGATCACGAGTATTCGAATTGCAAATTTTAATCGCGAATATCGGCACTTCGAGAATTCGCGAATACATAGAATATCTCAAAATATATTCGTAGTCGCGAATATTCGTTTTCTGTTTAAATACCGTCTATGCAAATTTTTTAATGCAAATTTTTACAATCAAGAAAATAATGTCTGAAGAGATCAGGAATTCGCAAATTCGCGAATATTCGCCTAAATATTTGCAAAATATAGCAAATTCGAATATTGCCCCTGCCGCTCATCACTAGTCATCTTGTGTGTAGTAATAGCACAGTGTGTCTAGTGATGTGATGTCACCATTTGTCTAGTGCTACTGACCAAAAAGGCTATCAACACCAGTTTGTGGCTTTACTCTTCCGGCAATTATTTGGTGGTGACTGGTGAGGACCTCAGTGTGACAGCAGAAGACCTCATATCTATCACAACATGGGTCTATTAATGTCATCTTGTGTCTAGTGATGTCACCTTGAGTGTAGTAATGTGAATGTGTCTAGTGATGTCTCCGTATATTTAGAAATGGCAACACGAGTCTAGGAATGTCCCTATGTGTCTACAGATGTTGACATACACTCACCTAAAGAATTATTAGGAACACCGGTTCTATTTCTCATTAATGCAATTATCCAGTCAACCAATCACATGGCAGTTGCTTCAATGCATTTCGGGGGGTGGTCCTGGTCAAGACAATCTCCTGAACTCCAAACTGAATGTCAGAATGGGAAAGAAAGGTGATTTAAGCAATTTTGAGCGTGGCGTGGTTGTTGGTGCCAGACGGGCTGGTCTGAGTATTTCACAATCTGCTCAGTTACTGGGATTTTCACTCACAACCATTTCTAGGGTTTACAAAGAATGGTGTGAAAAGGGAAAACATCCAGTATGCGGCAGTCCTGTGGGCGAAAATGCCTTGTTGATGCTGGAGGTCAGAGGAGAATGGGCCGACTGATTCAAGCTGATAGAAGAGCAACGTTAACTGAAATAACCACTCGTTACCTCCGAGGTATGCAGTAAAGCATTTGTGAAGCCACAACACGCACAACCTTGAGGCGGATGGGCTACAGCAGCAGAAGACCCCACCGGGTACCACTCATCTCCACTACAAATAGGAAAAAGAGGCTACAATTTGCACGAGCTCACCAAAATTGGACTGTTGAAGACTGGAAAAATGTTGCCTGGTCTGATGAGTCTCGATTTCTGTTGAGACATTCAAATGGTAGATTCCGAATTTGACGTAAACAGAATGAGAACATGTATCCATCATGCCTTGTTACCACTGTGCAGGCTGGTGGTGGTGGTGTAATGGTGTGGGGGAGGTTTTCTGGGCACACTTTAGGCCCCTTAGTGCCAATTGGGCATCGTTTAAATGCCACGGGCTACCTGAGCATTGTTTCTGACCATGTCCATCCCTTCATGACCCCCATGTACCAATCCTCTGATGGCTACTTCCAGCAGGATAATGCACCATGTCACAAAGCTCGAATTATTTCAAATTGGTTTCTTGAACATGACAATGAGTTCACTGTACTAAAATGGCCCCCACAGTCACCAGATCTCAACCCAATAGAGCATCTTTGGGATGTGGTGGAACGGGAGCTTCGTGCCCTGGATGTGCATCCCTCAAATCTTCATCAACTGCAAGATGCTATCCTATCAATATGGGCCAACATTTCTAAAGAATGCTATCAGCACCTTGTGGAATCAATGCCACGTAGAATTAAGGCAGTTCTGAAGGCAAAAGGGGGTCCAACAACGTATTAGTATGGTGTTCCTAATAATTCTTTAGGTGAGTGTATATCCAGTAATGTCACCTTGTATAATGATGTCACTGCATATCCAGTGATGTTACCATATTTCTAGCGATATCAGTATGTGTCTACAGATGTCATCTTGTGTGTAGTAATAGCACCGTGTGTCTAGTGATGTGATGTCACCATATGTCTAGTGATGTCACCATATGTGTAGTCATCTTGTGTGTAGTAATAGCACCGTGTGTCTAGTGATGTGATGTCACCATATGTCTAGAGATCTCATTTTGTTTCTAGTGAAGTCACTATGTGTCTAGAGATAAAAACGAGAGTGGGGGCGCTCCTGGTGTTTTCTCCTCGATGAGTACACCTTACCAGGCTGTGTTGTGCAAAACAACACTAGGACATGGAAACACTCCCCTATGTCCGGAGGAGAGAGCAGGCTCCTGCACTGTGACCTGGACACGGCAGTGGAGAGGCCGGAAGAGGACAGGAGAGCTCCAATGGAGGCAGGAAAATCAGCGCGCTGCACCGGACTACTTCAAAAGGTAAGAGCTTATTGATAAAAACACAAAGAACATTAAAAAATAGGTATATGTTTTGGTGGCTGTCTGCCCCCTTCATCAGGCTTCGAAGTACAACATACAAGAGGCAGATATATATACCGGTGCAACCAGATATAGACATTACCATATGTGCAATCATAAGATTGGAAGAAAAAAGGAGGAAGGAAAACAGAAAAGGGGAAAAAAAGACATTTGTCCATCCAGTTCGGCCTGTTATCCTGCAAGTTGATCCAGAGGAAGGCAAAAAAAAAAAAAACCTGTGAGGTAGAAGGATAATAAAAAGATGTGATATCACAAAAGTCAAGGACCTGAGGTTGCTATATGTAGGGCCAGGTCAGAAGAGAGGCAAAGATCCGGGCCATCAATGAGCCCTAGTAAGGTGCTGGTGACAGCCATGGAAACAAAAGATCCGGTTAAATGAAGCAGGAGACTCGGTGAGAAGATACAGTCGCCTCAAAAACTGAAATTGTAGCATCTACAAGGCCATTTCTGCTCCAGTCAATGTGAAGCTGCGATTATAGGCGCCAACAGTCACAAGGGACTTGTGGTTTCAGGTACTTTAGTCGAGAATCTGCCTCAGCAACAGTTTGACGTATAGGACAGGTCCGTGGTCGAGCCATATTACAGCATCTCAACCACCCCAGGTCTCTGTGGGTTCTTTTGATTAGTCACAATAAACACGGAGAATCCAGCCTAATGGATAAAGAGCCAAGAGTTACTATGGAGAGCATAGACACCAAAGACGCAGCAAGTGAATAATAGCCCCAAGGCTGGTCTAATACAGTAGAAGGGTCTTACCAAGATGATATAGCAGACCAACGTATCCTAAGAAGGAGAAAACAGGAAAAAACACAAAACACAGTCGATCCAATTGGTGCAGGTGAATAGGGATGTAGCCGATGATACCAGGAAGACATATCATTACCTAAAAGAAAAGATATGCAAATTGATACCCTGTCACCTGAGCAGTAGCATATATATGTCCATCAGTAATGGATGTAAAAAAAAAACATGAATGAAACATCCCTTTCCTTCCATCTCATTAAGACTAAAAAGTATTCAACTCAAAAATCCTAAAAGATTCCCTATTAGCTAAGAAATTAAACCATGAGGTACTGGATACCGGAATATGATCGATCACCATTTGTCCAAGATCTCTAGGATCCTTGTCATGCCACAGAACAAAGTGTCTGGATACGCTGTGGGAGCAGAGCCCCAACCCTGACCATATAGCGGCGCTTGTTTAATCTGGTGCCGATGGATTGGTTGGTGCGTCCTATATACTGGAGCCCAAACCTGCAGGAGAGGAGGTAGATCACAAAGCTACTGGCACCTGACAAGTGGTGTCTAATAGAGTGCACTGGGAGGAGTAGGGAGTAGTCCCATGAGTGATGGTCTCACAACAGGCGCACCGGAGGCTGCTACATTTATAGCGACCCAAAGGTTGGCTAGAAGGATGGAGCAGTGGTGGGACTGGCTCAGAGCGCTCAGCGCTAGTAAACCGTTTAGATTTATTGCCCTTCTAAAAGTTACTACAGGAGAGGCCAGTAATAATTTAAGAACAGGGTCACCCATCAATAGATGCCAGTGTCTGGTATATCTTCACCAACTTATGGGAGGAGTTGTGTGCAGTGAGGAACCTATGATTACATTCCCTGGTGGGAGAGGATGAGGAACAGACAGTAGGTGTGAGGCATTCCAAGGGCGGAAGTGCCCGTTTTAGGTCACAATGCTCTTAGGGTATCCCTTACCTCTACTATTTTCTGATGGTCTTAATGAGATGATTGAGACCATCAAACGTTGAAAATGGAGGGAAAAAGATGTTTCATTGACCATTTTTTTACATCTATTACTGATGTACATATATATATGCTACTGCTCAGGTGACGGTATCATTTTGCAGGTCTTTACTTTTAGATAATGATATGTCTTCCTGGTATCATCAGCTACATCCCTATTCATCTGCACCAATTGGATCTATTGCGTTTTTGTGTGTATTTCCCGTTTTCTCCTTCTTGGGATACATTGGTCTGCTATAACTACAGTCGTGGCCAAAAGTTTTGAGAAAGACAAAAATATTAGTTTTCACAAAGTTTGCTGCTAAACTGCTTTTCGATCTTTGTTTCGGTTCTTTCTGTGATGTAGTGAAATATAAATACTCGCACTTCATACGTTTCAGAGGCTTTTATCGACAATTACATGACATTTCTGCAGAGTCAGTGTTTGCAGTGTTGGCCCTTCTTTTTCAGGACCTCTGCAATTCGACTGGTCATGCTCTCAATCAACTTCTGGGCCAATTCCTGACTGATAGCGACCCATTCTTTCATAATCACTTCTTGGAGTTTGTCAGAATTAGTGGGTTTCTGTTTGTCCACCCGCCTCTTGAGGATTGACCACAAGTTCTCAATGGGATTAAGATCTGGGGAGTTTCCAGGCTATGAACCCAAAATGTCAACGTTTTGGTCCCTGAGCCACTTAGTTATCACTTTTGCCTTATGGCACGGGGCTCCATCGTGCTGGAAAATGCATTGTTCTTCACCAAACTGTTGTTGGATTGTTGGAAGAAGTTGCTGTTGGAGGGGGTTTTGGTTCCATTCTTTATTCATGGCTGTGTTTTTGGGCAAAATTGTGAGTGAGCCCACTCCCTTGGAAGAGAAGCAACCCCACACATGAATGGTCTCAGGATGCTTTTGTTGGCATGACACAGGACTGATGGTAGCGCTCACCTTTTCTTCTCCGGACAAGCCTTTTTCCTGATGCCCCGGAAAGAGGCTTCATCGGAGAATATGACTTTGCCCCAGTCCTCAGCAGTCCACAGCAGTCCATTCACCAGACTTTCTGCAGGAGATCAATCTGTCCCTAATGTTTTTTTTGGAGAGAAGTGCCTTCTTTGCTGCACTTGACACCAGACCATCTTCCAAAAGTGCAGATGCGCTCACACCTGCCTGCTGCCATTCCTGAGCAAACTCTGCACTGGTGGCGCTCCGATCCCACAGCTAAATCCTCTTTAGGAGACGATCCTGCCACTTGCTGGACTTTCTTGGACGCCCTGAAGCCTTCTGAACAAGAATTGAACCTCTTTCCTTGAAGTTCTTGATGATCCTATAAATTGTTGATTGAGGTGCAATCTTAGTTGCCACAATATCCTTGCCTGTGAAGTCATTTTTATGCAACGCAATAATGGCTGCACGCGTTTCTTTGCAGGTCACCATGGTTAACAATGGAAGAACAATGATTTCAAGCATCACCCTCCTTTTAACAAGTCAAGTCTGCCATTCTAACCCAATCAGCCTGACATAATGACCTCCAGCCTTGTGCTCATCAACATTCTCACCTGAGTTAACAAGACGATTACTGAAATAATCTCAGCAGGTCCTTTAATGACAGCAATGAAATGCAGTGGAAAGGTTTTTTTGGGATTAAGTTAATTTTCATGGCAACGAAGGACTATGCAATTCATCAGATCACTCTACATAACATTCTGGAGTATATGCAAATTGCTATTATAAAAACTTAAGCAGCAACTTTTCCAATATTTATGTAATTCTTAAAACTTTGGGCCACGAACTGTATGTCGTATTTTAAAGCCTGATGAAAGTAGCTGACCGAGACGCATACCTATTTCTTAAATGTTTTTTATGGCTTTATCAATAAACACTTACCATTGAAGTACTCTAAGGCACTGTTTTTCTTGCCTCCTGTCCTCTATGTGTCCAGTGGTGTCACTATGTGTCTAGTGATGTCACTATGTGTCCAGTGATGTCACCAGATGTGTAATAATTTTCTTATGAGACAAATTCCCCAACATTTGTCAACAGAAGCTCACGTCATTGTAAGGCTCTACAACCATCCGTACCCCGTGAAGTTGCTGAAAAATCATTGATATACACTGACAAAAAAAAAAATCCTGCACCCCGATAGAAAGGTCAGATTGCTGGAGAACCCATCCTGCTGTTATGTCTCACACATATATGTAAATGATTATAGGGGAGGTCTGATTAGATACTGGGTTGTGCCACAAGAGGGGATAAAAATGCTTCTCACTGCCTTAAAAAAAAAAAGGCTGTCAGAGGCTACTTTTGGGCAGTGTACCTCTTGGTAAAAGATCATTGAGTGCTAGACATTGTGCCCAGCTAACAGACTTTGATAGAGGGCACATCATTGGACTGAGAGAGGCAGGGTGGTCATTTCCATGAATTGCCACTATCTAGGCCTATCTGACCTAGCTGATGCTTGCTCACAAACAGCAAGGGTTTCCAAGGAATGTCTCTTCCAGATTAAAATCCTTCCTTAGCTGAGGATGTATCTCATCTTGTAGCCAGGCTAGAGTCCGTATCTCATCTTGTAGCCAGGCTAGAGTCCGTATCTCATCTTGTAGCCAGGCTAGAGGCCGTATCTCATCTTGTAGCCAGGCTAGAGGCCGTACCTTATCTTGTAGTCAGGCTAGAGGCTGTATCTCATCTTGTAGCCAGGCTAGAGGCCGTACCTTATCTTGTAGTCAGGCTAGAGGCCGTATCTCATCGGAAGTCTCTTAACAGCTCCTTCTGAGTGCAGGATTTTTTTTGTCATTGAGGGTATTTGCATTACGTTCAATACAGCAGAATTCCATTTTGTTTGCTTTGTGTGTATTGATTAACTGTCTCTTCCCAGGTGACACATTACATTGCACTGAATGTACAGACTTCTCTGGAGGATTCTGCTCTGGGAAATCATTGACCTGTCCTATAGACTCAAATGTCTGCATGTCTAGTTTGGTCCAGTATGAGATAAGTAAGTCTTCTACACTATGACGTACATAAAATAGAATGGGACTGCATAGCAAAGATCAAAATTGACTCCTCAATATGGCTTTGGACTTTACCTTCAAATAACTTGAATCTTCAGAAAAGCATTTGCAGCAGAGATGAGCAAATCAACTCTAAATGCCTCAAGAGAACAATCCTATAGTTAGTCGAGTGGCCTTTGTGGTGGTCTGAGGGGTGCTCTTTCCCATTATGGAGACCACCTAGTATGCATGAGGAGTATTACAGTTAAGCCAACGCTGCTCTGCATTTCTGGGAAAAATATATGCAAATAAGCATATCTTACTTCTGTTCTCATCATAGAATCTTAGATTTCTTTAGTCTTTGAATGGAAAGTTAATTTGCATAACTGTTCAAATTAGCATTTTAATTAGCTATTAAAATTCAAACACAACACTAAGTTCTGTCAGAAACACATAGCGGCAATGGCTGGACTACAATACTTCCTATGTATATTAGGTGGTCTCCCTAATGGGAAAGCACTCCCAAGACCACCACATAGGCCACTCTGCTAACCAGAGCATTTTGTTTCTTGAGATGCTCAGTTTTCTTTCTTTTGGAAAGAGAACTGAACTGCATGTTTTGAGAAGTGTAATATGAGGACAGCTTCCTTTTCCACAGATCCCCCCCCCCTTAATATGGAGCTCCCCCTCCTGACAGGAAGTTGGACCAGCCCACTCCCTCCAAGAGAGGAGGAACAGGGTGGTTAACCCCACTGCTGCCAACCATCACCTCATTACTACCTCTTGCTAGAATGAACAGCAGAACAAAACATAACAGTGCAATGCATATAAGACAATTGCAGAGACCCAAAGTCTGGGGTTTGCACTTCATAGTACCAACATATTGCTTATTCTCTGTAGCTTCTGATGACGTTTTGTTGTTACTTTTTACAGATTCTACAAGTCCTCAAATCCAGAAAATTCTCCAGTATATAGGAAACAGTGAGTAGACAATGCATGAAAGAGTTAACAGTTCCGGTTAATTAATCTAAAGCTGGCCATACACATAGGATGAGTGTTGGCAAACCCAGAGATCTGGAGCGGACAGAGGAGGGAAATGGGTGTCTGAAGGAAGACAGGAGGTCCAAAAGGAGCATGGAAGAGGAATAGGGAGTCTGGAGGGGGGCAGAAATGTCTACAAGGAGACAGGTGAATCTAGAGGGAACAGAGGATTCTGGAGCTGACACAGCTGTTTGGAGAGGACAGGAGTCTGGAGGTGACTGAGGGGTCTGGAGAAATCAGAAGAGTCTGGAGAGGACAGAGCGATCTGGAGGGAACAGAAGTCTCTAAAGGGATACAAAGAGATCTTAAGGGTTTAGAGAGATTTGGCTGAGACAGAGGAGGAACAAAAGGATAGGAAAGTCTGGAGAGGAAATATATGTATCTGGAGAGGACATGGGACTGGTGGGGTATAGAAACTGGTCATACACATAAGAGGAGTGTTGGCAAAAATCAGTCGTCTGGAGGGGACAGAGGAGGTAAAAATGTGTCGGAAGGGGAATGGGAAGTCTGGAGGGGACAAAGATGTCTATAGGCAGACAGAGGAGCATGGAGGCAATAGTGGAGTGACAAGAGTCTGGAGGGGGTCAGAGGAATATGGGCCTGACATAGGTGTCTGGAGAGGAGACAGATGAGTCTGGAGAGGAGACAGATGAGTCTGGAGAGGAGACAGATGAGTCTGGAGAGGAGACAGATGAGTCTGGAGAGGAGACTGGAGAGGAGACAGATGAGTCTGGAGAGGAGACAGATGAGTCTGGAGAGGAGACAGATGAGTCTGGAGAGGAGACAGATGAGTCTGGAGAGGAGACAGATGAGTCTGGAGAGGAGACTGGAGAGGAGACAGATGAGTCTGGAGAGGAGACTGGAGAGGAGACAGATGAGTCTGGAGAGGAGACTGGAGAGGAGACAGATGAGTCTGGAGAGGAGACTGGAGAGGAGACAGATGAGTCTGGAGAGGAGACTGGAGAGGAGACAGATGAGTCTGGAGAGGAGACAGATGAGTCTGGAGAGGAGACAGATGAGTCTGGAGAGGAGACAGATGAGTCTGGAGAGGAGACAGATGAGTCTGGAGAGGAGACTGGAGAGGAGACAGATGAGTCTGGAGAGGAGACTGGAGAGGAGACAGATGAGTCTGGAGAGGAGACAGATGAGTCTGGAGAGGAGACAGATGAGTCTGGAGAGGAGACAGATGAGTCTGGAAAATTACAGAAGTGTCTAAAGTTCCACAGAAGTTCCCATAACAATGTGCAGCTCATCCATAGATGCTTCAATAGTGTGAGGCCCAGATGTCTCCCATAAGAACTCAGCCCTAGTCACTTACAGTAAGTATGAATAGAGCCTTATAACAGTCTCCTCTTCTTTATAATTTGCAGTTTCCCCATTGACCTTTGTGAGGGGCTGTGGATACTCAGAAGATTGTACAGAGGTGGTTGTCCTGAGAACCCCATATAGCAAAACAGTGACAAGTAGTGTGTGCTGCAATTCCGACCTGTGCACCCCGGACACCCCTGCAGGTGAGTGCTGGAACTACAGGCAGCTGCCCATTACAACACAGAATGGTCACAATCATTTCTACCCCTTCCCCCTAATAATTAATTGATTTGACATTTTAGCTTCCAACAATCAATAGACATTGGAGCTCCGTGACTGTCATCCTGTCACCGTCATAAGTGGTTGCGTCTCCATGTCTTCCTGCTCGATCTTCTCCAGTCAAGTGAAAGAGATAATATAACCTAAGGGGGTTCAAGGGTCAAAACCAAGGGAATTGCCAGTATAACACCCTTCGGACTAGTTAGGACTAGTCCCGAGTCAGACCGGTTAGTTGGTAAAGTGGGTACACATCCACTGTCCATTAAGATGGGTCTGGAAGGAGATGGTCAATAATCAGGAACCCCGTGGAATGACCTGGATTTCCCGATTGATTACGTAACTCGGCTGATAACGCACTAATCGTTGTACCGTTCATGTCCTTTATTGAGAGCATCTGGTAAACATCCAGAGTGCAGCGAGAAAAGTAAGTGAACCTGTGCGCTAAAGAGGTCTCCAATGACTGACTAGAGCCAAATTGTCTAACTGTCTTCTCAGATGGGTCAGAACAACCCAAAAATGGCCATACTTGTGGGTGGTTCTGGTATAAATTAGGACAACTGGGTATAGGTGCCCATTGATGTGAGGGGGTGAAGGCTAGCCCGTCTGGCCCGATCCCACTGAAAAGATGCAGTAAAGCAAATGACTGAAAAAGTCCCTACTGGTTGATAGAAAGGTGTCAGAAGACGCAGGGCATCGCAGGTTGCTGGGGCCGTCTAACCACAGAGCAGAGTGCCAAAGCCGACCTCTGTCCACCATTGAAAGCTCCCGCAATGGCATGAGCATCAGGACTGGAGCATGATGGAAATCATATTTAATGATGGCGCACATTCCCTGATCCATAATGCATGCTACGTTACCCAAGTAAAGCCAAATAGTACCGCCTAATGTCATACAGTGCACACATTGCGGTATGTAGCCAACAGGTACACAGTCTCCTTACCTCATTTTCCTTCCCGATTTAACTTCAAAATAGAAATTAAAAATTCTTTACTCCATCGATTCCTAGAAACGTGAATCTTACCAAGTGAGTCAACTGGAGAGGGACGCTGCCCTCTGCTGGCCACAGCCAAAAATTCCAGTCTGATTGACTCATCGCTATAGTGCAGGTCTCGTATGGTCATGTTCACACGTGTCTGGTTCATATGTTATTATAATCCTGTACCGAGTCAGTCGCACTCTGTCCTAGTTCTGCGCTGCACGGGAAGGGGCACGCCCCAAGACAATAATGTAAGGGATGGGATTCCTTTTAACTTATAAGAGTCACAGCAGATATCCGAGGCCTATCGTTAGCTTTCTGCCGAGGATATGCTGCGGGTTTCCATCTTTATTCAGTGGGGTGAATCCTCAGGGTTTCCACTTATAATAAGTAGCGTTCATGAAAGATTTCCGCTTCACATGCCTGAAATTCTGATTCTTCTCAGAATCTGCTCTGAAATCCATGTGAGATCCGACATGTGTGAAGGCGGGGGACACCTGGGGCACGGGCCAATGATCAGGACTGTCGGGGGGCGCGTTGGCCTCAGCCAGTAAAATGTGAACATACATGACTGTAAATGCAAACATACCGAGCACCGGGATCTGCTCCTGGGGTCACATGGAGAAGTTTGGGTTCCCAGTATAAAGGGTCTCGGTGAATTTTCCAGTCTGGACATCAGGACACGGTTACAGGCTGATGACAGATCTTCTTAAGTGTCTCCATCTTCCCATGTTGTAACGCCTCTTTCCCATCTCTGAATTATCAGCATTTCCTGAAGTTCCCAAGAACAACATCTCCTGCCCCGGATGTCTCCAGGTCAACCAAGGGTCGTGTCAAGACTACTTACCTGTACAATGCAGAGGCAAGGAGGACCACTGCTTCTCCTACACCCTGCAGCTGAACAACAATGGTGAGTACATGACACCCTTGTGGGGGGGATCTGTGGATGACACACCCTTACGGGGGATCTGTGGATGACACACCCTACGGGGATCTGTGGATGACACACCCTTACGGGGGATCTGTGGATGACACACCCTTACGGGGGATCTGTGGATGACGCACCCTTACGGGGGGGATCTGTGGATGACACACCCTTACGGGGGATCTGTGGATGACACACCCTTCGAGGGATCTGTGGATGACACACCCTTACGGGGGGGATCTGTGGATGACACACCCTTACGGGGGATCTGTGGATGACACACCCTTACGGGGGATCTGTGGATGACACACCCTTACGGGGGATCTGTGGATGACACACACCTTACGGGGGATCTGTGGATGACACACCCTTCGGGGATCTGTGGATGACACACCCTATGAGGAGATCTGTGGATGACACACTCTTACGGGGGATCTGTGGATGACACACCCTTACGGGGGATCTGTGGATGACACACCCTTACGGGAGGATCTGTGGATGACACACCCTTACGGGGATCTGTGGATGACACACTCTTCGGGGATCTGTGGATGACACACCCTTACGGGGAGGATCAGTGGATGACACACCCCTACGGGGGATCTGTGGATGACACACCCTTACGGGGGATCTGTGGATGACACACCCTTACGGGGGATCTGTGGATGACACACCCTTACGGGGGATCTGTGGATGACACACCCTTACGGGGGATCTGTGGATGACACACCCTTACGGGGGATCTGTGGATGACACACCCTTACGGGGGATCTGTGGATGACACACTCTTTCGGGGGATCTGTGGATGACACACCCTTACGGGGGGGAGGATCAGTGGATGACACACCCTTACGGGGGGGATCTGTGGATGACACACCCTTACGGGGGATCTGTGGATGACACACCCTTACGAGGGGATCTGTGGATGACACACCCTTACGGGGGATCTGTGGATGACACACCCTTACGGGGGGATCAGTGGATGACACACCCTTACGGGGGATCTGTGGATGACACACCCTTACGAGGGGATCTGTGGATGACACACCCTTACGGGGGATCTGTGGATGACACACCCTTACGGGGATCTGTGGATGACGCACCCTTACGGGGGATCTGTGGATGACACACCCTTACGGGGATCTGTGGATGACACACCTCTACGGGGGATCTGTGGATGACACACCCTTACGGGGGATCTGTGGATGACACACCCTTACGGGGGATCTGTGGATGACACACCCTTACGGGGGATCTGTGGATGACACACCCTTACGGGGGATCTGTGGATGACACACCCTTACGGGGGATCTGTGGATGACACACCCTTACGGGGGATCTGTGGATGACACACCCTTACGGGGGATCTGTGGATGACACACCCTTACGGAGGATCTGTGGATGACACACCCTTACGGGGGGATCTGTGGATGACACACCCTTACGGGGGATCTGTGGATGACACACCCTTACGGGGGGATCTGTGGATGACACACCCTTACGGGGGATCTGTGGATGACACACCCTTACGGGGGATCTGTGGATGACACACCCTTACGGGGGATCTGTGGATGACACACCCTTACGGGGGATCTGTGGATGACACACCCTTACGGGGGATCTGTGGATGACACACCCTTACGAGGGATCTGTGGATGACACACCCTTACGGGGGATCTGTGGATGACACACCCTTACGGGGGATCTGTGGATGACACACCCTTACGGGAGATCTGTGGATGACACACCCTTACGGGGGATCTGTGGATGACACACCCTTACGGGGGATCTGTGGATGACACACCCTTACGGGAGATCTGTGGATGACACACCCCTACGGGGGATCTGTGGATGACACACCCTTACGGGGGGATCTGTGGATGACACACCCTTACGGGGGATCTGTGGATGACACACCCTTGCGGAGGGATCTGTGGATGACACACCCTTACGGGGGATCTGTGGATGACACACCCTACGGGGATCTGTGGATGACACACCCTTACGGGGGGATCTGTGGATGACACACCCTTACGGGGGGGGGGGATCTGTGGATGACACACCCTTACGGGGGATATATGGATGACACACCCTTACGGGGGGGGGGATCTGTGGATGACACACCCTTACGGGGGATGTGTGGATGACACACCCTTACGGGGGATCTGTGGATGACACACCCTTACGGGGAATCTGTGGATGACACACCCTTACGGGTAATCTGTGGATGACACACCCTTACGGGGTAATCTGTGGATGACACACCCTTACGGGGTGGGGGGCGATCTGTGGATGACACACCCTTACGGGGTAATCTGTGGATGACACACCCTTACGGGGTGGGGGGCGATCTGTGGATGACACACCCTTACGGGGGGGGGGGATCTGTGGATGACACACCCTTACGGGGGATCTGTGGATGACACACCCATTACGGGGGATCTGTGGATGACACACCCTTACGGGGGATCTGTGGATGACACACCCTTACGGGGGATCTGTGGATGACACACCCTTACGGGGGATCTGTGGATGACACACCCTTACGGGGGATGTGTGGATGACACTGTTACTTTTGTAAGGGCCATCCTTTCCTTTGACCTCTTCTCTCTTTTTGACCCTGGAGTCATGCCTCATTTAACGCCCACTTAATAGAGAGGAGCATCCACATGGCACCCACAGAGTTTGTCCTTGATGAATGGTGCGGCTATAGTACTATGGTGAGACTTATATCAGTGGATGTGTCCTGGGGTTCAGCTCTGGAAACAATCTAAGGAGAAATGTTAGGTGGTCACTGGATTCTACTGGTTAGGTTACTGCTGGATCTAATTCTGCTGTGTCTTGTATTACCCCACAGTGACCATTGCCATGGCAGGGTGTGCCACGAGGACAGCCTGCAACCTGGACCTCCAGGAGGATAGGAGAAGAACCATATGCACCGCGGGGATTATGAATGGAGCTGGAAGGGTCTACAGCTCCCTGTTTCTCCTCACAGCCACCATCGCTATTATAATGACCTCAGACCAACTCCAATTGTTGAACTTAATATGACCTTATATGATGACCTTATTATAATCTCAGATAAAGAACTCAGTATGACCTCATTGAATGACCACAGTATGACCTTATTGAGTGTCCTCATTATAACATCGAAGACCAACCTCAGTATGTTCTCACTATGACATCATAGAAGACCTCAGTATGACCTCATAGAATCTCCATAGTTTGACCTCCTAAAATGACCCGTGACTAGTGTTGAGCGCGAATATTCGAATAGCGAATTTTTATCGCGAATATCGGCACTTCGCTAATTTGCAAATATTTCGAATATAGCGCTATAAATTCGGTATTTCGAATATTCGTTTTTTTTGTTATATTTTTTTCTTTCCCACTTCCCAAAAGTAGTTCTTACCTGTCCTGAGGATTCCTGGCTTCCTGGCTGCTCCAGTCAGTGCCTGTTGCCGCTTCTGCCAACTTCCTTGCTCATGGAGCGTCCCCATCACCATGGGAACTTCTCTATATACTAAAATATACTGTCGGATTTGAGAATTACGTTGAAATCGCAATGCAATTAATTCAAGTTATATTAATCGCATTGCGATTAAAACTTAGCACTGCTATCTTACATAGGCTAGAATTAACGAATATGGAATATAGCAGCAGTGCTAAGTAGAAATCCCAATATGATTACTTCAAGTTACATTAATCGCATTGCGATTTCAACTTAGCACTGCTATAATAAATTCCATATTCGTTAACTTCATTAATTCTAGCAAGCTGACCCATTATAAACCCAGCTCGAAGTTGAAATCGCAATGCGATTAATATAACTTGAAGTAATCGCATTGTGATTTCAACAGACATGGTTTACTATGGTTGCTAAAACGAAGATGGAGAATACTTCGTTATCTTCGTTTTGAGGAATATGACGAATACATTCGTCATATTCGCTAATTCTACCAAGCCAACCATAGTAAACCAGGTCTAAGTAGAAATCGCAATGCGATTAATTCAAGTTATATTAATCGCATTGCGATTTCAACGTAATTCTCAAATCCGACAGTACATTTTAGTATGGAGACGTTCTTGGCTTGGTAGAATTAGCGAATATGACGAATGTATTCGTCATATTCCTCAAAACGAAGATAACGAAGTATTCTCCATCTTCGTTTTAGCAACCTATTCGTCAACTTCTCTAATTCTAGCAATCAAATGACTATAGAGACAGCTGTGTTTAATTCGCTATGCGATTATTCTATTTATTAAAAAAAATAAAAATTATATAATTATAATAATCATCAAGTAGAGATGAGCGAACTTCAAAAATTAGTTCGGCGTTCGGGTTGGGGTAATCGCCGCATCCCGTTATGGATTCCACTACCGCGGACTATCCCGGCATATGGAATCCATAAGGGGCGGCTTCCACGAACCCGAACTTTGGAAAAGCCCAAGGACCTGGGGTGACGTCACCGTCATGTGATCAGTGCAGGGGGCGTGGCTCAGCACTGGATTTGAACTAATTTTTGAAGTTCGCTCATCTCTATTATCAAGTAATATAATTATTCTATTAAAAAAAGCTAAGTATTATAATCTCATAGCGAATTAAACACAGCTGTCTCTATAGTCAACCTTCCTATTTGATTGCTAGAATTAGCGAAGTTGACGAATAGGTTGCTAAAACGAAGATGTAGAATACTTCGTTATCTTCGTTTTGAGGAATATGACGAATACATTCGTCATATTCGTCATCTTCGCTATAATTCTAGATATGAAACCAATAGGAAAGTAGCCCAAGTTACAATCGCAATACGCTATTATTTAAATCGCATATTAATCGCGATAACTAGAATAATGACGAATATTCGATTTTGACGAATATTAAACGAATATTCTTTCGAATATTCGCGAATTTCGTCGAAATCGAATATGGCACCTGCCGCTCATCACTACCTGTGACTTCATAGAATGACCTCAATATAACCTCAAGTACAGTACTAACCTCAGTATGACCTCATAGAATGACCCCTTATAGACAAAAACTGACCGGGGGTTCTTCCCAAATGTGAATTTGCCGATGTCAGGATAAGCCTCTAACATGGTAAGCTTCTCACCGGATGGTGTTGTACAATCCAGAACACAGTTCCTCTTAGGTGGAGAGAAAACCAGGCTGCTGTGCCTGTCCTGCCGGACATACCCACTGGGGCTGGAAACACGCTTGGGATGAGGAATAAACAAGAACCGGACAAACAGCGCTCTGCACTAAGAACTCTTCCAAATGGATTTGATTCAAAATGAATAAAATTACATGAAAATGACAATAAGCTACCCTGCTCAGTCTATAAGAGCCCCAATCAGACCTTAGATCAGACAAAAAAATAAAATACAAATCTACTCACCACTCCTGTTCTGGACGCCACCACTTAGGAGATCCAGCGCTCTTCCTGCAGAGCTATGACCCAATGTCACAAAGCATGAGATCACAGATCACCTACAGCCTCATTGTCACAGCACAGCATGTGGCACCGACAGACAGAGACCAGGGAGTGGTGAGTACAGAGCCTGCACAAGGAGTGCTTTACTCCCTGGTCCTCCTGTACTAAGTGCTTCCGTAATGGAACTGCTCATTGGTATTCGCTTTATAAGACACACTGACTTTTTACCCTCAGTCATATAGGGCAAAAAATACAGCAAGTGAATTAAATAATCCAAATACAAACATACATAAAACAAAATATGAATATGATAAATGTGTTACAAAGGGATAAGAGAGCTAGAGAAATTAAAACCTGTAGCGGTAACTACCAGGCAAGAAAAGGACATGACGCGATTGTGGTCGATGAACAGCTAAAGAATCAAAAGTGGAAATGAGTGAAAGAGACCCGTGCAAAGTCACATGACCCTGGACTAGCGGGTAAGTGAAGCGGTGCTCCAAAGAGGGACGGCAGAAGTCCTGAAGAGTGGAGTATAGCGAAAGTGCTTGTGCCTGAAAGAAAAAGGAAGAAAAAAATGGAGAAAATAATAATGATAAATAATGATTCAATACAACCTGGAACATAACACAAGAGCATCAATATCAATATTACAGAATAGAACACAGGGTACTACATAGTGTAAATCAGTACCATACCCTACCAGTAGGGGTCACTACTATTTCTTCACTTTTTCATTCAATCCATCTGGAAACAATGTATTTAATTGAAAAATCCAGGAGGATTCCCTATTCACCAGATGTAAGGGAGACAGTTAAAGGGAATGTGTCACCAACATTTTTACCTGTGAGTAAAAACCAAATAGTGACATCATTTTTTTTCAAAACTGATTTTATTTTCTGATTGTAGATTTATTTATTCTATTTTATGAACATGATTATGGGTGTGGGGGCCATCTTGAACATGATTATGGGTGTGGGGGCCATCTTGAACATGATTATGGGTGTAGGGGCCATCTTGAACATGATTATGGGTGTAGGGGCCATCTTGAACATGATTATGGGTGTGGGGGCCATCTTGAACATGATTATGGGTGTAGGGGCCATCTTGAACATGATTATGGGTGTGGGGGCAATCTTGAACATGATTATGGGTGTGGGGGGCCATCTTGAACATGATTATGGGTGTGGGGGCCATCTTGAACATGATTATGGGTGTGGGGGCCATCTTGAACATGATTATGGGTGTGGGGGCCATCTTGAACATGATTATGGGTGTGGGGGGCCATCTTGAACATGATTATGGGTGTGGGGGCCATCTTGAACATGATTATGGGTGTGGGGGCCATCTTGAACATGATTGTGGGTGTGGGGGCCATCTTGAACATGATTATGGGTGTGGGGGGCCATCTTGAACATGATTATGTTCACCTAGCCCCCCCCCCCCCCATAACTTGACCACATACCTCCTACATCCAGGGACATCTCCTGTCATGTAGTCCTTCTCTTTCCTCTTCTCCTCCGTTGACAAATTCTTTCAGCCGCATCTCGTCTCTACAGAGTTTGTAATAAAGACACGTTAGATTTATCAGTTTTTCCATCAACCTCCCCATCCTGGTGTCCCCACAGTGTGATCCTGCTGCCACCCCCAATACTGTGCCAGTGGTGCCCCCCAATGTCCCAGGTACTATACTGCTAAAAAATAGTGACCCCCAGGAGACATAATAGGGTCATTTAATAAACTGGAGTAAAGTAGAGCTGGATTTCCAAAATAGCTGTCAAAAATGAAAGGTGGAATCTGATTAGCTGCTATCGGCAACTAAGCCAATTGTACTTTACACCGGTTTTATGAATTACCCAAAATGTCCCTATGGTGTCCACAGAAGATACAATGTCCCCTAGAGTGCCCCCAGTAATAACACCCTATATTGTGCTCCAGGTAATAATCCCTGTATAGTAACATAGTAACATAGTATATATAACCGAAAAAAGACAATTGTCCATCCAGTTCGGCCTGTTTCCTACAAGTTGATCCAGAGGAAGGCAAAAAAAACCTGTGAGGTAGAAGCCAATTTTCCCCACTTAAGGGGAAAAAAAAATTCCTTCCAGACTCCAATCAGGCATCAGAATAACTCCCTGGATCAACGACCCCTCTCTAGTAGCTGTAGCCTTTAATATTATTACACTCCAGAAATACATCCAGTCCCCTCTTGAATTCCTTTATTGTACTCACCATCACCACCTCCTCAGGCAGAGAGTTCCATAGTCTTACTGCTCTTACAGTAAAGAGTCCATAGTCTCACTGCTCTTACAGTATAGAGTCCATAGTCTCACTGCTCTTACAGTAAAGAGTCCATAGTCTCACTGCTCTTACAGTAAAGAGTCCATAGTCTCACTGCTCTTACAGTAAAGAGTCCATAGTCTCACTGCTCTTACAGTAAAGCATCCATAGTCTCACTGCTCTTACAGTAAAGAGTCCATAGTCTCACTGCTCTTACTGTAAAGAGTCCATAGTCTCACTGCTTTTACTGTAAAGAGTTCATAGTCTCACTGCTCCTACAGTAAAGAGTCCATAGTCTCACTGCTCTTACAGTAAAGAGTTCATAGTCTCACTGCTCTTACAGTAAAGAGTCCATAGTCTCACTGCTCTTACAGTAAAGAGTCCATAGTCTCACTGCTCTTACAGTAAAGAGTCCATAGTCTCACTGCTCTTACAGTAAAGAGTCCATAGTCTCACTGCTCTTACAGTATAGAGTTCATAGTCTCACTGCTCTTACAGTAAAGAGTCCATAGTCTCACTGCTCTTACAGTACAGAGTCCATAGTCTCACTGCTCTTACAGTAAGGAATCCATAGTCTCACTGCTCTTACAGTAAAAAGTCCATAGTCTCACTGCTTTTACAGTAAAGAGTCCATAGTCTCACTGCTCTTACAGTAAAGAGTCCATAGTCTCACTGCTCTTACAGTAAAGAGTCCATAGTCTCACTGCTCTTACAGTAAAGAGTCCATAGTCTCACTGCTCTTACAGTAAAGGGTCCATAGTCTCACTGCTCTTACCGTAAAGAGTCCATAGTCTCACTGCTCTTACAGTAAAGAGTCCATAGTCTCACTGCTCTTACAGTATAGAGTCCATAGTCTCACTGCTCTTACAGTAAAGAGTCCATAGTCTCACTGCTCTTACAGTATGAGTCCATAGTCTCACTGCTCTTACAGTAAAGAGTCCATAGTCTCACTGCTCTTACAGTATAGAGTCCATAGTCTCACTGCTCTTACAGTAAAGAGTTCCATAGTCTCACTGCTCTTACAGTAAATAGTCCATAGTCTCACTGCTCTTACAGTAAAGAGTCCATAGTCTCACTGCTCTTACAGTATAGAGTCCATAGTCTCACTGCTCTTACAGTATAGAGTCCATAGTCTCACTGCTCTTACAGTAAAGAGTCCATAGTCTCACTGCTCTTACAGTACAGAGTCCATAGTCTCACTGCTCTTACAGTATAGAGTCCATACTCTCACCGCTCTTACAGTATAGAGTCCATACTCTCACCGCTCTTACAGTATAGAGTCCATAGTCTCAGTGCTCTTACAGTAAAGAGTCCATAGTCTCACTGCTCTTACAGTATAGAGTCCATAGTCTCACTGCTCTTACAGTACAGAGTCCATAGTGTCACTGCTCTTACAGTATAGAGTCCATAGTCTCACTGCTCTTACAGTATAGAGTCCATAGTCTCAGTGCTCTTACAGTAAAGAGTCCATAGTCTTACTGCTCTTACAGTATAGAGTCCATA
Source organism: Bufotes viridis (assembly GCA_033119425.1). NCBI lineage: Eukaryota > Metazoa > Chordata > Amphibia > Anura > Bufonidae > Bufotes > Bufotes viridis. The sequence continues at coordinate 5,970,642 of CM065593.1, read as the reverse complement.
GTCTCACTGCTCTTACAGTGTAGAGTCCATATTCTCACTGCTCTTACAGTAAAGAGTCCATAGTCTCTTAATAAATAAAAGCTAAATACTCACCTATGTCCAGGCACTTGCTTGCAGAGGAAGGCGCGCACTCTTCACTGTGCTGCTGCGTCCAGGCACAGACGCGTGGGATTACATCATCACGCCTGCCTGCACCGGATTTCACTACCGCATAGGCCTCAGGCCTACTAGACCTGAAGCCTATGGCGGTGATCGGCGGCTGGGCTGGGAACCATGCGCTCCCGTGCCTCGCCGCAGTATGTGGGTGTCAGGTCTCCAGCAATGAGCACTTCCATCTGTATTGATGGAAGCGCTCATTGCTTCTCTGGCACCCCCCTGACAGCCGGCACCCGGGATGGACCGCCCCCTCCCCGGGGGCACGCCACTGGTTTCCACTATGTAAGGCTACTTTTCACACTTGGCGCCAGCAGGGTCTGGCAGGCTGTTCAGGCGGGAGAACAGCCTGCCGGATCCGTACTAACACTAGCCCACCGTGCCGCCGGAAGTGCCACCAGAGAGCCGCCATATACACAGAGTCTTGCCTAAGACTGTCCCTTTAAGTCTCTGCTGCCCCATATAGGCAAGAACTGAAGAGGGAGGAGCTACATGAAACCAATCAGAGCATAGTCTAAATGGCCAGGGGTTCATGAGACCGTCCCTTTAAGGGTACTTTCACACTAGCGTTGTTAGAATCCGGCACGCAGTTCCGTTGCCGGAACTGCCTACCAGATCCGGAAATCCGTATGCAAAGCGGATATCTTTTTTTTCAGATCTGGATCTGTTAGACTTATTCATTGAAATACCGGATCAGTCTTTCCGGTATCATCCGGAATAACGGATCCGGAATTAAATTTTTTCAAAGCTAGAAAGAACTGCGCATGTGCAGACCAGAAAACCGGATCCGGCAATTTCCGCAAGCTGCGGCATTTTGTCCCTTCAAATACCGTACGGAAGGGACAGAACAGAAGACATCCTGATGCTGATGCATACTGAACGGATTGCTTTCCAGTCAGAATGCATTGGGACAAAGCTGAAGCGTTTTTTTCCGGTATTTAGACCCTTTACCGGATTTCACTGGAAAATAATAACGCTAGTGTAAACGTACCCTAAGACCGGCAGCAGAGGGACTGGAGTTTCTTGTGCGGCTGCACTTTGACATATACACAGCAGTGAGAGGTCAATGTCTCCCATTGACATTGCCGCCTCATAAATGCGTCCTTCAGACCTTCACAAATTTCTATAAAGAGAAAGTAAACAGGGAGACAAGGCGGTTTAGTCTGGGTGCGATTTAAAGGGAACGTGCTGTGAATTTATAGTAGGGGAGACATTGCCTGTGCGTTCCCTGCCCTGCTCTATCTACAGGGTAGGATCTGTATATGGGAACCAATATCTTGAGCCTTCAGTAGCTCCGTCGATATCCTCAGTGTTGAAGGAGTAAGCTTACGTACGGATCGGACTGGCCCAGTAGAGACCCAGGGAATCCTCAGGTGGGCTCAAGCTCTGACACAGTAATAATGGACCCCTAATAAAAGAGGGCTCCGAAGGTCAAATAAAACTAAAGCTGACCTTGGACCCAATAATCCCAGGTGGACATTCTATACATGCATCCCGTGGAACTGCACAGACGTAGGAAAGGGGCCCTCCGCCAATGTTTTCTAATGTCTGCTCCAATTTTCACTAAGAATCTCATCAGGTCTCTTGCCGATTCTCTAAAAGAGCCCTTTAGATCTGTCCGCCTTCCCTCCTCTTAGGGGTCATGAGATTTTTCCACTATTTGGCCCATTATAAATTCTGGTCATAGATCGTTCATTTATCCCCTTCACCTTTGTTATCTAAATTTTAGCTGTTGTGGTAAGGTGCAAGGTACCGTTGTCGACGGGAGGTATGTGTCACCGAGGTTCCTGGCCTCGGTGAGGTAAGAGCCGGGTTTTTTGTGTCAGCAGCAGCTAGTGCTGCTTGACAATTTGATACTTAGTTTGGCTGCAAAGCCAATCCGGGCCGGCTCTTACTGGGAGTAGGCAAAGAGTTGGGTGTGTGCCTACTCCCCACGGTCCAGGCCGGACTTTGCCGGGCTTTAAAACACAGCCAGCACCAGCAGGTGGGTGTGATTGTCCTGGAGCTGCTGTAAGGCTGCGCAATCAATTGAGTTTGGGAGTTCTCTGGGCTGGAAGCAAGAGCCCAGCAAGGAGGAGTGCAGACGGCCTGGAAGCCTGACGTCGCTTGTCTTGCGGCTGGACTGATAGCCAGGTGCGAACCTGCACCTAAAACCTCCCAGGTGACTGGAGCCTGTTTTGGACTGTCTTGTTTTTCCTCATGATTTCTTATGTGTGTGAACTAACACCAAGAGACTGTTTATTGTTTATTTTGTGCAAAGTGTGAATAAAACACTGGTTGTTGCACTTTCTGGACTCCCTGTTTGCCTCTGTACTGCACCCGCACCGCTATCTACCAGAGCGACTCCCCACACTGTGATAATAGAAAACCACAGATTTCTTGGTCACTGTCCTGTTAGTTATATCATCAACTTTTTGCACATACTGCAGTGTCCCACTACTATGTTAGCGGTACACTGCAAAAGAGTTAAAATGTGTTCTTATGTGGTATATGTATTAACTATGAAAGGGATCAATAGGCCATAACAACCCCCACTAGGTGGAGCCGTGTTACTCTTCCCATAGTGAGAAGGATTTTACAGCAGAGCATTCAGTGGATGTCTAGACAGTGAAGTGAGAAAATGCAGAAAATAGCCCTGGACAGTGAACCAACCAAAGAGGCAACTACAGGGTGGGCCATTTATATGGATACACCTTAATAAAATGGGAATGGTTGGTGATATTAACTTCCTGTTTGTGGCACATTAGTATACGTGAGGGGGGAAACTTTTCAAGATGGGTGGTGACCATAGCAGCCATTTTGAATACAACTTTTGTTTTTTTAATAGGAAGAGGGTCATGTGACACATCAAACTTATTGGGAATTTCACAAGAAAAACAATGGTGTGCTTGGTTTTAACGTAACTTTATTCTCTCATGAGTTATTTACAAGTTTCTGACCACTTATAAAATGTGTTCAATGTGCGGCCCATTGTGTTGGATTGTCAATGCAACCCTCTTCTCCCACTCTTCACACACTGATAGCAACACCGCAGGAGAAATGCTAGCACAGGCTTCCAGTATCCATAGTTTCAGGTGCTGCACATCTCGTATCTTCACAGCATAGTCAATTGCCTTCAGATGACACCAAAGATAACAGTCTAAGGGGGTCAGATTGGGATACCTTGGGGGCCATTCAACTGGTCCACGATGACCAATCCACTTTCCAGGAAACTGTTCCTCTAGGAATGCTCGGACCTGACACTCATAATGTGGTGGTGCACCATCTTGCTGGAAAAACCCAGGGAACGTGCCAGCTTCAGTGCATAAAGAGGGAAACACATCATCATGTAGCAATTTCGCATATCCAGTGGCCTTGAGGTTTCCATTAATGAAGAATGGCCCCACTATCTTTGTACCCCATATAACACACCAAACCATCAATTTTTTTGTTCCAACAGTCTTGGAGGGATCTATCCAATGTGGGTTAGTGTCAGACCAATAGCGGTGGTTTTGTTTGTTGGCCTCATCACTGAACAAAATCTTCTGCGTAAACTGAGGGTCCTGTTCCAATTTTTGTTTTGCCCATTCTGTAAATTCAGTGCGCCGATCTGGGTCATCCTCGTTGAGATTCTGCAGTAGCTGGAGTTTGTAAGGGTGCCATTTGTGAGTAGCTAATATCCGCCGAAGGGATGTTCGACTAATGCCACTCTCCAGTGACATGCGGCGATTGCTACGCTGTGGGCTCTTGCTGAATGAAGCTGGGACAGCCACTGATGTTTCTTCATTAGTGACAGATTTCATGCGTCCACATTTTGGCAAATCCAACACTGAACCAGTTTCACGAAACTTAGAAGGCAGTTTGCTAACTGTAGCATGGGAGATGGGTGGTCTCATAGGGTGTCTTGCATTGAAACCTGCTGCAATGACCCGGTTACTGCGTTCACCAGACATCAACACAATTTCTATCCGCTCATCAAGTGTTAACCTCGGCGACATATCAATGGCTGTAAACAAAGAGAAACTCCTGCGCTGTTGCCATCAGTGTGTGAAGAGTGGGAGAAAAGGGTTGCATTGACAATCCAACAGAATGGGCAGCACATTGAACACATTTTATAAGTGGTCGGAAACCTGTAAATAACTCATGAAAGAATAAAGTTACGTTAAAACCAAGCACACCATTGTTTTTCTTGTGAAATTCCCAATAAGTTTGATGTGTCACATGACCCTCTTCCTATTGAAAAAACTAAAGTTGGATTCAAAGTGGCCGCCCTCAAAATGGCCACCATGGTCACCACCCATCTTGAAAAGTTTCCCCCCTCACATATACTAATGTGCCACAAACAGGAAGTTAATATCACCAACCATTCCCATTTTATTAAGGTGTATCCATATAAATGGCCCACCCTGTATAGTATATATACTACACAGGAAAAGATGACATAAAAACAAAGAAAACATTGAAAAGCATTCCAGTGTTGAGAGGAAGCTTGTGTAGAAGCTCTGTGGAGATTAATCAAAGCCTACGTGATCAGGAGATTTAATCTTCCGGTGCTTGGACGGCCTTAAAAAGACAGAATTCAGATATACCGACCAAATTACACCATGCAAGAAAATCTGTAGTATCATTAACTGTGATTAGAGCAACCTGTGAACAAAGGTGGCAAACTCAGTTTGACATTGGGGTCCGCCCTGTGGTTGCATAGTGAAGGAGAAGTGTTGCACTACTATTTCTGGATGCTTATGCTGAAATCCGCTAGAGATGTGCAGTGAGAGGAGAATTGCTTTAAAGAGACATATTAGCCATAGACGTGCAACCTGTGAGATCTGTGGAAATTGCACTTGTGTAACAACTGCCAGCGTATACACTGGGTACCACTGACATGGAAAAGGACTTAGAAAACTAAGCTGTAGAAACCAGTGTCAGGCAGCTGCTGCCAAGACCAATAAGATAATGGGTTGCATCAGAAGGGGCATAGATGCCGGTGATGAGAACATAGTCCTACCACTTTACACATCACTGGTCAGACCACACATGGAGGACTGTGTACAGTTCTGGGCTCTGTGAACAAGGCAGACATAGCAGAGCTGGAGAGGGTTCAAAGGAGGGCAGCTAAAGTAATAACTGGAATGGGGCAACTACAGGACCCTGAAAGGTTATCAAATTAGGGTTATTCACTTTAGAAAAAAGACGACTGAGGGGAGATCTATTAACGATGTATAAATATATCAGGGGTCAGTACAGAGATCACTCCCATCATCTATTTATCCCCAGGACTGTGACTGTGACAAGGGGACATCCTCTGCGTCTGGAGGAAAGAAGGTTTCTACACAAACATAGAAAAGGATTCTTCACTGTAAGAGCAGTGAGACTATGGACTCTTTACTGTAAGAGCAGTGAGACTATGGACTCTGTACTGTAAGAGCAGTGAGACTATGGACTCTTTACTGTAAGATCAGTGAGACTATGGACTCTTTACTGTAAGATCAGTGAGACTATGGACTCTATACTGTAAGCACAGTGAGACTATGGACTCTATACTGTAAGAGCAGTGAGACTATGGACTCTTTACTGTAAGAGCAGTGAGACTATGGACTCTTTACTGTAAGAGCAGTGAGACTATAGACTCTACTGTAAGAGCAGTGAGACTATGGACTCTTTACTGTAAGAGCAGTGAGACTATGGACTCTATACTGTAAGAGCAGTGAGACTATGGACTCTATACTGTAAGAGCAGTGAGACTATGGACTCTATAATGTAGGAGCAGTGAGACTATGGACTCTTTACTGTAAGAGCAGTGAGACTATGGACTCTATACTGTAAGAGCAGTGAGACTATGGACTCTATAATGTAGGAGCAGTGAGACTATGGACTCTTTACTGTAAGAGCAGTGAGACTATGGACTCTATACTGTAAGAGCAGTGAGACTATGGACTCTATACTGTAAGAGCAGTGAGACTATGGACTCTTTACTGTAGGAGCAGTGAGACTATGGACTCTTTACTGTAAGAGCAGTGAGACTATGGACTCTTTACTGTAGGAGCAGTGAGACTATGGACTCTTTACTGTAAGAGCAGTGAGACTATGGACTCTTTACTGTAAGAGCAGTGAGACTATGGACTCTATACTGTAAGAGCAGTTAGACTATGGACTCTTTACTGTAAGAGCAGTGAGACTATGGACTCTATACTGTAAGAGCAGTGAGACTATGGACTCTTTACTGTAGGAGCAGTGAGACTATGGACTCTTTACTGTAAGAGCAGTGAGACTATGGACTCTATACTGTAAGAGCAGTGAGACTATGGACTCTTTACTGTAAGAGCAGTGAGACTATGGACTCTTTACTGTAAGAGCAGTGAGACTATGGACTCTTTACTGTAAGAGCAGCGAGACCATGGACTATTTACTGTAAGAGCAGCGAGACCATGGACTCTTTACTGTAAGAGCAGCGAGACCATGGACTATTTACTGTAAGAGCAGCGAGACCATGGACTCTTTACTGTAAGAGCAGTGAGACTATGGACTCTTTACTGTAAGAGCAGTGAGACTATGGACTCTTTACTGTAAGAGCAGTGAGACTATGGAGTCTTTACTGTAAGAGCAGTGAGACTATGGACTCTTTACTGTAAGAGCAGTGAGACTATGGACTCTATACTGTAAGACCAGTGAGACTATGGACTCTTTACTGTAGGAGCAGTGAGACTATGGACTCTTTACTGTAAGATCAGTGAGACTATGGACTCTATACTGTAAGAGCAGTGAGACTATGGACTCTTTACTGTAAGAGCAGTGAGACTATGGACTCTTTACTGTAAGAGCAGTGAGACTATGGACTCTTTACTGTAAGAGCAGCGAGACCATGGACTATTTACTGTAAGAGCAGCGAGACCATGGACTCTTTACTGTAAGAGCAGCGAGACCATGGACTATTTACTGTAAGAGCAGCGAGACCATGGACTCTTTACTGTAAGAGCAGTGAGACTATGGACTCTTTACTGTAAGAGCAGTGAGACTATGGAGTCTTTACTGTAAGAGCAGTGAGACTATGGACTCTTTACTGTAAGAGCAGTGAGACTATGGACTCTTTACTGTAAGAGCAGTGAGACTATGGACTCTTTACTGTAAGAGCAGTGAGACTATGGACTCTTTGTCTGAGGAAATGGTGATGGTGAATTTACTTAAAAACTTCAGGAGGGGACTGGTTGCATTTCTGGAGTGTAATATTATAGGTTATAGTTACTAGAGATGGGTCCTTTGATCCAGGGAGTTATTCTGATACCTAAAAGAAGTCTGGAATTTTTTCCCTTAAAATGATGAAAATCTGCTTCTAACTCACGAGGTATTTTGTTTTTTTTTCCCTTCCTCTGGATCACCTTGCAGTATAACCGGCCAAACTGGATGGACAGAGGGCTTTTTTCAGCCTAATATACTATGTTACTATGTTACAGGCTGAGAACTGCGACTAAAGAACCTGACCGGAATTCCTCAGTTAAGAAATGTTCTGCTGTTACCCTGGTGTGAATTATTGCCTGCATCGTCACATCGCACATCATTGGATGCCAAGGGACCCTGCATTGCAACTCAAAATTGCCACCATCGAGGACATCCTGAACCACTATCAGGCAAGAGAAACCCAGAACCAGAGTGTGCCCCCAAAGGGAGGAAAGGTGCGCACTTCCCAACCAACAACTACAACCATCAGTCTTACTCTCTCATCCTGTCTCTTCTCTTCTGGGCTCGCAGCAATATGTCTTCCCTGTTTTGGTTCTTTATCTAGGAGACCACATATCCACATATCTTTCTTCAAGAGCTGATAAATTTCTATGACATTATGTTTGCAACCTATGAAGTAAAGGAATGTCCCACAGAGATATTGTCAAATATTCTCCCTAATGCGAAAGTCCAGAGTAGATATCGGAGAGATTGATACAAGACTCATTCACGAAGACATCTTATCTGTCCCATAGGAAACTTAAAGGAGCCAAACAAATCCCTCAAGGCCTACATGTGGAGAAGGCACCACCCCTTCACCTTCAGCTACACTTATTATTCCCTGGCCACCTCTCATTCTGTAGAACTGATTATTATCACAGAAAGCAAAAACCAATCAAAACATAACTTTTAATATATATTATATAAAAAGAGCCCAATTAGGGCTTACATCCGAATGTAGCTCATCAGTGATAAACTTGGCATCAGGGGCAAATAAGGGCTACATAGCGGGAAACCTGACCCTGTCGGAGCCCTAGATAGCGGCTCAGCCCAGAGGCACACCCTGATGGTGGATGCCCTCTCTCCTCGTACCTAAGCCTAATATGCCCCTAGAAGCCCTAACAAAATAACAAAATTGTGAAAAAAAATAATACCCTAAATCCCAACGCGTTTCGCCAAGTAGATTGATAAAGGTTCATCAGGGGACAAAGAGGGCAATACAACAAAAGCAATAGATAAGATAATCATCTGTTATTGGAGACCTCACAGAGCAATACCTGAGCATAAAAAATATGGAGCAAAGACCTGATGCAAAAAGATACATGAGTAGTGTTGAGCGAACTTGTGTTTTAAGCTCTGCGTCCAAAGTTCGGGTTATTGAAGAATCCCATTATGGATTCCGCTACCATGGACCATAAATGAATTTGGAATCCATAACGGGATTCTTCAATAACCAAAACCCGAACTTCGGATGCAGAACTTAAAAAACAAGTTCGCTCAACACTACACATGTGGGCTCCAAAAATTACCAGTGTAGGCTACTTACAATCAGTGCCGTGGAGAACCAATAAGAAGGCGATACAATATAGCAAGGTCCATGTGGACCACTCATGTGCGCCAACTTCCTCAGAATGTAAGGATCTCCATTGAGCAGGAGAGCGACGACCTTAAACCGTCCACATGTGGGTTTAAATACCCGTTTGGGGAGTGGTTAGAACGATGATGCACCAAGGGGCGGATATAAAAACAGCCATTCCTGATAAGAATCACAAATCATGTGATACACCATGTGATAAGTCATGTGATACACCATGTGATAAGTCATGTGATACGTCATGTGATACACCATGTGATACACCATGTGATAAGTCATGTGATACACCATGTGATATGTCATGTGATACACCATGTGATAAGTCATGTGATACACCATGTGATAAGTCATGTGATAAGTCATGTGATACAGCATGTGATAAATCCTGTGATACACCATGTGATAAATCATGTGATACACCATGTGATAAGTCATGTGATACACCATGTGATAAGTCATGTGATAAGTCATGTGATACAGCATGTGATAAGTCATGTGATAAATCACATGCTGAGGAATAACAGGAACACAGATGATGAATCATATGATAAACCACATAACAAAGTGTCAGAAAGACGCAATTACCTGCTAATAAAGGGTAATATACCCATAGTACAAGATACGCCCATTGTATCTCTCCCTAACACCCATCTAAAAATCATTATTATAACTAACTCCAGAGTATGGAAATGGCGTTAGGGAAGGTCACATAGATAGCAGAGGAAACAATATGGTGACAGACCTGCGCTCCAAACCAACACATACACAGCACATGAGATAGAAGACTATTACATGTATCCCTCCCCAAATAGATCCCAACCCACAATTAGGAATGGGGATTTAAATGATGCCAACTTGATATAGTTACCAACGTGTGATGGTTACCACGGCCGTGTAGCCAAGGAGCGGGCATGGGAGGAGGTGGCACAACATATGATGGCCAGCCAATGGGAGAAGGCTCATTCCATAAAGCGGGGTCAGTTAGGTGAGACTACCCACGCGGAATTTATTGTACATTTGATGCAGCAGCGTCGCTATCGGGCCCTCGCAGACGAGCGCATGCTGCGAGTCTGCAGCGCTGCTCCCGGCCTGACCTTCCAGCACTGCTGGGGTTCACATAGCATGATATTGATTTATGATCAGTGATGAGCGGCATCGGCTATATTCGATTTCGCGTCAAATATTTGCAAATTCACTATATTCGATTACTAACATTCTTTGCTATTATCGCAATGTAAAAATCGCATGCGCATGCGAAAAAGGGGCGTGGTGCAGTTTTCAAACTAAGAAGGGAGGGATCAGTGAAGTGCCGATATTGGCATAGCAATAAAAAAATCGCGTTACGATTATTCGCGCTCCACTTACTGTCAGTGAGTGAAGCGTGAATATTCATAATGCAATTTTTTATTGCGATGCGACTATCGGCACTTCATTGTAATGTGCATTGTCATGTGTACTGTGTAAAAAAAAAGAATATTCGTGATTACAAATATATAGCACGATGTTCTAAATATTTGCTAAATCACGAAGTGCCCATATTCGCGATAAAAAATCCGCTTTTCAAATATTCACGCTCAACACTATTTATGATGCTATGTAACCCTCACCGTTCTGGAATGTATTGGATTACACTGGCAGCATTATGTCAGTGTTTATCAAATACATTCCAGAACTGTAAGGGTTACATCGTATCATAAATGAAGATCATGCGATGGGAGTTCAGGCCGGGCGCTGCAGACTCGCAGCATGAGCAACAGTCGTCTGCAATGTCACATTGGAGAAGCAGGCCTACTGTGTGATTACGACTATGAGGGGCCACATCCAGGAATGTACCCCCCCGGTGGGAAGTTGACGTAGCGTCTTTTATACACTACGCACTTTAGCCCTCAATTTAGAAAGCATATCAGTGATTTCTGACGTAATTGATTATTATGTTTAGATAATGAAATGTACATGCTACGTATACAAAGGTCACCCCCCCCCCCCCGCCCCCTGTAATGTTTTTTTTTTTCTAATTCTTCTGTGCTATTGCAGTATTTAATATTATGAACAAATGTCATTTTTTGTTACTATGTCTATTATAATTTTGTGTTTAAACAGTTCAAAAAGTAAAGACCAGATGACATTCATGTCGTGACCGATTTTGCCGGGAATTAATACAATCTAAGGGTCATAGCGGTGATGGAGGTTTTAAAAAAAATATATACAGTTGCATAAAAAAGTATGTGAACCCTTTGGAAGGATATGGATTTCTGCACAAATTGGAAGTAAATCAACAACAGAACGGCTTAAACAGCAGAAAATATACCTTCTGGAGCGGCCCAGTCAGAGTCCTGACCTCAACCCGATTGAGATGCCGTGACCTGACCTCAAGAAAGCGATTCACACCAGACATCCTAAGAATATTGCTGAACTGAAACAGTTCTGTAAAGAGGAACGGTGAAGAATTACTCCTGACCGCTGTGCACGTCGGATCTGTGACTACAGGAAACGTTTGGTGGAAGTTATTGCTGCCAAAGGAGGTTCAACCAGTTATTAAATCCAAGGGTTCACATACTTTTTCCACCTGCACTGTGAATGTTTACATGGTGTGTTCAATAAAAACATGGTGACATTTAATTACTTGTGTGTTATTAGTTTAAGCAGACTGTGATTGTCTATTGCTGTGACTAAGATCAGATCACATTTTATGACCAATTTGTGCAGAAATCCATATCATTCCAAAGGGTTCACATACTTTTTCTTTGCAACTGTATGTATACACAGCATGCCACATCCGCACATCCGCCGTACCAGTCTTCCGATGCCCCTGTTTTCACATGACCCCCAAACTTCCTGGCGCCCGCAGTACCAGACACAAAGCTCTACCCAACAACAGTACAATCCACCTGATGATGGGGGTGTTATTCCAGGCCAAGGTATTGGCCCTCTCACCAGAGATCTTCTGGAATAATGATTTGTGTATATTTTTTTGGACCTGTAAGTTATGGCTGAATGTGAAGCCTTTATAATTTTATTTTTTTAAATATAAAAACTGGGGACAATCGAATCTGGTGGGGATTTTTTGATTTTAAATAAAAAAAAAAATCAATATTACAAAATAATTTATTTCAAACGTCAAGGGTCAGAAGGGACAATGCAAACACATAGTTATAGTTATTTACAAACATACCATATGAATTTAAAAAAGTATAGTATGTTTAGCGGACCTGGGGTGACGTCACCGTCATGTGATCAGTGCAGGGGGCGTGGCTGGATTTGATCCAGTGCTGAGCCACGCCCCCTGCACTGATCACATGACGGTGACGTCACCCCAGGTCCTTCGGCTGTTCAACAGTTCGGGTTCGTGGAAGCCGCCCCTTATGGATTCCATATGCCGGGATAGTCCGTGGTAGTGGAATCCATAACGGGATGCGGCGATTACCACAACCCGAACGCCGAACTTTTCTTAAAAGTTCGCTCATCTCTAATTGTAACGTCATCTATGCAAACCTAAGAAAAGAGAAGGATAGATAATGGAAATAGCACTCACACTCATATAGAGAAAATGTTGTAATATTTTAGGTATAATGAGGTATTAGAAGGTTTTGTAGGCAAAACATTAGACACTTTTGATGTTAAACACAATCCTGTCCATTGTCATTGTACATAAAATATTTAGAACTTTTGGTCTTAACAGTTTTGACTACAATAGACCCCAGCCCGCAAGCCCACGTCAAGGGTCCTCTTTGTCTTGCGAGTCCCTACACTATCTAATATAATAAAATAAAAAACCACTGACTGTAAAATAACAAAATACTACAATGGCCAGAGTCCAGATGACATCATTGTCTGCCAAGAACTACGTCCATCTGCCACGGTAATGATCCCTCAGGGCTGGTAAAGTAGTCAGCATAGAGGTCTCGAAAAGCAAGTCCACTAGATCCAGCCCGTCCATGACGAGTCTGGTCCAATCCTCCAGATGAAGGAGAATAGGTACCAGACTCCTCTAAAGCAGCATCTAAGGGAGCGTCATGAATCCTGATGAAGTTATGCAGGATCACACAAGCTTTAATAACCAGGGTGGCATTGTCCGACGACATCTGTAAGGATGACAGGAATACTCTCCACTTGTTGGTGAGTATTCCAAACGCACACTCTACATACCGACGGGCTCAGTTAAATATGTGTCGCCTGTCATCCAGATTGCGTCTGGGGAAGGGTCGCATAATATGTGGGGCCAAAGCAAACCCTTCATCAGCCCCAATTACAAATGGAGCCGGAGAACCTGGCAGCAATCTGGGCTCTGGGAGGGCAAGTTGGTTGGCATGAAGTCGCTCACTCAATCTGGAAGAACTGAAAATGCGCATATCTGCAGTGCTCCCATAGGCTCCGATATCCACAATTATAAACCTTTATGTAGCGTCAGCTAAAGCCAACAGCCCAATGGAAAAGTATTTCTTATAATTGTAGTACCGGGACCCTGAGCGAGGCGGCTTCTTAACACGAATGTGTTTGACATCCAATGCAGTTTGGAAACTGCGCATCAAGATTAAAGCCCTCAGCAATTAAGATCCAATCCTCAGCTTTGAGCTCTGGAATCACCGCTTCCCAGAGTCGCTGCCAAATCTCTTCACGTGTTTGACGAACAACCCCAGAAAAAGTTGATACTCCCAGCAGGAACTCAAAATGCAGAGAAGCAAATGAATTCCCAGTCGACAGAAACCTGAAGGAAGACACACACATATGCACATACGCAGCCGCCCTCCATTCGTTTTCTATGGGGCTGGAGAATATAGCCGAGCGCTGGCTCGGCTATTTCCGTCGTCCCCATAGAAATGAATGGGAGCATGGGCTGCGCATGCGCGGTACGCTCCCATTCACTTCTATGGGGTCAGAGCTTGGTGGTGGACGGACCACCGGCAGTGATATGCCCCCATTGTCTGAGATGAGAATACCCCTTTAATATCAAGATTAAAATGAACAGATTATTTCAATAACCATAGTAATAAATATACGTGCCTCAACGTCACGATGAGCCGTTCCCCTGGAGAAATGCAGCGCCTCATATTTGTGTTCTGGTGGATGAGGCCAGGGCGCAGAGACGCTAACAACATGTCAAAGCTGTTCACAGACATACGACAGAAACCATGAAATTTCTCAGGATGCTGTCACAAATCCATGTACAGCGTGTGGAAGTGGCCCTTCCTGAGCCTCTGAGAGACAATGGGGTGAACCCAATGCCTCCTCCTCGGTTCGTTGGTCAGCATAGTTGGCTGCTGTTTATCGTGCCGAGAAACCAGCCAGCGCAGGAGGAGGTCTTACTCAAAGTCAGCCATAATACAACAGATGCTTTTCCGCAAAAATGGAACTGAAAGAGAGTATATACGGAAACACAACGGATTTCAAAAACAGAACCACGGATCCGTAAAAAACAGACAGCTGTGCACAACGGTCATGTGCATGAGCCCTTAGAATCAAGGTAGTTCGGCCGATGTACTGTGGTCTGCAGATGCATTCCAATAAATATATAAAGTGGGACGAGGAGCAGTTTAAAAAATGTTTTATTTCAAAGTTTTCCCCAGTGATGTTACTCGTGAATTTGGTGGTGTGTGTGGCAATATTCTATCACGCCGGTTAAGGGGAAGAGAGTTTATGCACCCCATGTCTGCCACCCAAGCCTCCGTCCCTACCTACTTGCACTTGTCCTTCCTAGATAACGGAGCGCAACTGGGCGGCGGTCCCTAACCTCAGTAAGTGCAGTGGAGAGAAGGAGGACAAAGACAGATAGGCGGGCAGCGTAGTAGCAATAGTAGCAGACCGAGCAAGGCTATATGGCGACTCACTAGCGGGGTACAAACACTGAGGTTGTGTCAATACATAGAAGCGAGACAAGACGAGTCCGTAAACGAGCCAAAAGGTCAAACCAGGAGGTCACATCAGTACACAGGGAAAATACGAAGTCAGGTCAGGTAACAAGTCGAAGGTCAATCCAAGAGGTCGCATCAGGTTCAAGGGAGCAAGAAGTAGCTGGTCAAAACTAGCACAGGTCCAGATCCAAATAGCACAGATGTAGCAGTATCAGAGAGATTGATCACAGGCAACCTGTGGCCAGCAGGTTGCCTGTTTAAATACTGCAGGGCAGAGGTCATGTGACGTGGCCAGCGTCACATGACCTGCCCAGACCTCTGCAGCCAAGCGTCGAGTGCCCAACTCGGCACTCAGCCTCTATAGTGTTTCCACAGAAACGGGGAACGCCGGGCGCACAGAGAGGAAGCGTGCGGCAGGGTGCGCACCGCCCCCGTTGCCCTGGTGACCAGGACTCCGAGCGGATATCCGCTCAGCGCTCACAGCAGGACGCGCAGTGCGTCCGTGCTGCTAAGACACAGCAGGGCGCCGGCGGCGCAGAATGGAAGAGGCGCGTAGCCGGTGCCCTGTGACGTATTCAGACAACAATTGCATTGGTGGTGGGTGCATTTATAGCTGTCTATAAGATGGGGGAAGAAGGTGATTTGTTGGGTTTTCATGTTTCTTCTATTCCATATGCGGCTGGGAGCAATGAGGTTTTTTAGGGACTGGGCCCTTCTGAAGGTTATTTTGGGTCAGCCAGTAGGATGGACCAATGTTTGGTCAAGATGTTACATAACATGTTATGGTTGGCATTGTATGTTGTCAAAAAGGTGGATTTGAAGTTTGCGGACATTTCCTGTTGGTCCTCTCTCTTTTTTCTGGATATTAGGCATTCTTCCTGGGTTTGGTTCCTTGCTCGCTGGTAAGCCGCCTCTATAATCTTGTTGGGGACCCTTTATTTTGAAATCTGCTTTTGATGGTTTGGCTTTGGGTGATATTATCCTCATCAATTGTGCAGTTTCTACTTATTTGCTTGAACTGACTAACCAGTATATTGTTCTTCCATTTTTTGTGATGGGAACTTTTAAAATCCAGGTAGCTGTCGCCATCAACTTTTTAAAAAAAGGTTTTGGTTTTGACGGTTTTGTCTTCGAAGGATAGAATTAAACTATAGCTTCATTCGCATTTCCATTCCAGATGAACAGTAGATCATCGATGTACCATTTGTACAGTATTATCTTATTCATCCAGTCGAGGTTATTGTAAATGTATTGTTCTTCATAGTGACCCATATAAAGATTCGCGAAACTCGGCGTGAAACGCATACCCATCGCGGTACCCTTAATTTGTTTGTATATTTTATTTTCAGAGGTGAAAGTATTGTGGGTTAGGATGAAGTCTATTGCTTTTAGTATGAAGAGGGTCTGTGGAATAGGTATTGTTGTATCTTGTTAAAGTGTCTTATTGCTTCTCTACCTGCTGTGTGTGGAATGTTGGAATAAAGGGCCGAGACGTCCAACTTCATCCAGGTGTATGACTCCTGCCACTCGATGTCTCTCAAAAGGGATATTAGACTTGGTGAGTCCTTCAGATATGATGGTAATCCGATGATGTACTTTTGTAATATGATGTCCACATAATGTGACAGATTGCAGGTTAGAGAGGAGGTGCCGAATATGATTGGTCTCCCCAGGGGGGTTGAGGATGGATTTGTTTACTTTCGGAAGGTGGTAGAACAAAGCTAAGTTGAATGATTGACAGTTATATAATCTCTTTCTTTTTTTGTAAATACTTGCTGTTTTTTGGCTTCTTCTAATAAAAGTGTCAAATTTTCGATATCCTCTTTCAGTGGGTTTTCAGTTAGGACCTGATAGTAATCTTTATCCTCCAGTATTTTGTGAGCTTCTATTAGATAGTCTACTTTGTCTTGTATAACGATGCCTCCTCCTTTGTACGCATTCCTGATTATTATGGTTTCAGTGGACATGAGGATTTTGAGAGCGTTTTTCTCACTTTTTCTGAGGTTATTTGGGACTGTTAGATCTATTGATGTTTTTTAAGTCCTTGGCAACAAGGGTGGAAAAGGTTACGATATGACTGCCTCCGTGATGGACAGGATTGAATGAGGATTTAGGTCTTAATCCTGTGTTGATTGCCTTGGGTGTTTCACCTGTGGTGGTTGAGGAGATCACTAGGGTGGTCTGAGGAATGGTTTGAGGGCTTTGATTTCAAAGTGTCTTTGTGGTGTTAGTTTCCGTATAAAAGTGTTTAGATCGACAAACAATTCGAACTCGTTAAATTTCCCTGATGGGCAAAAAGAGAGGCCTTTTTGTAACAGGCTAGTTTCTGCATCACTGAAATGGGGAGAGGATAGGTTGAAGATTCGTACTAGTGATTTGTCTTGTTTCTCTTGGGACTTTGGATGTTCGTGTTTAGGGTCTTGGTTGTGTGTGATCCTATTTTGGGATCTTTTTTTTGTTCTTTTTCCGCCCCGTCGTCCTCTTCGAGCCTTGTTCTTCTTTTGAGGCCCTTTGTTAGGGTGGGTCGGAAGAAGTCCGTTATCATCATGGTCCCAGATGGTTAGGGTTAACCCTGATGATTGCCGTAGGGCATACATAGCCTCTGGAATCAGGGCCCCGGGTAGGGGTAAAAAAAGATTCTGGTTGGTTTTCACATTGGTCCAGAGGAACATGGGTACTAGTATTGTGAATTGTGATGAGCGAATGCTCCATGAGAGCGGAACTGTCAAGATTATTGTCCTGTGGCTGAGTGTTGTAAGTCGGTGGGTAGATGGAATGTGTCTGCTCCGGTTGGGCCAGGAGGGGAAGACCTGATGAGTAAATTTGAATTGTTCGACCTCCAGATTTAGAGAATGAGGTGTGGGCGGACCTCTTGGGTTGGGAATGGTATCTGCTGTTAGTGGAGTTGGTGTATTTGGATCGATGTATGGACACTCAGCAGAGGTGAGTACTAATGTGGATGGTGTTTGATTGACGGATATTTTCTGGTGTGGTTTGGATGCCATTTTAAGATGCCCACAGTGGACCACCAATACTCCACACCCCTCTATTGACTCAATGACACAGCAGTTTTTACAGACAAAAACAAGTTACCAGACATAACAACAGAGCTAAAAACCCTTTAAAGTGAAATAAAGTAAGGAGTTTATAACTTTGCATTAACGGGGCCAAATGTCCACAAATGTCCAGACTACTCCTGCTCCAGGGCACTACACATGCAGCCAATCAGAGCACAGTCTAAATGGCCAGGGATTCATCAGACCGTCCCTTTAAGACTGGCAGCAGAGTGACTGGAGTTTCTTGTGCGGCTGCACTTTGACATATACACAGCAGTGCGAGGTCAATGTCTTCCAGTTCAATCCTCCAGCTGCCCCCGCCACATAAATGTGTCCTTGAGACCTTCACAAATATCTATAAAGAGAAGGTTAACAATGACACAAGGCGGTTTATAGAGGACTCAGGAATTACTGGGCCGACCTGCAAAATCTGGGTGTGATTTAAAGGGAAGGTGTTGTGAAATTATAGTGGCGGAGACATTCTCTGTGCGTACCCTGCACTGCTCTATCTACAGGGTAGGACCTGTATACGGGACTTCAACTCCGAAGCAGAGAACCAATATCCTGAGCCCTCAGTTGAAGAAGTAAGCTGATGTAAGCATCAGACTGGCCCAGTAGAGACCCAGAGAATCCTCAGGTGGGCTCAAGCTCTGACACAGTAATAATGGACCCCTAATAAAAGAGGGCTCCTAAGGTCAAATAAAAACTAAAGCTGACCTTGGACCCAATAATCCCAGGTGGACATTCTATACATGCATCCCGTGGAACTGCACAGATGCCCTGTAGGAAAGGGGCCCTCCGCCAATGTTTTCTAATGTCTGCTCCATTATATTTTCTTGCACAGACGTCCTTAGAAGTCCATGTCTGCCTCTGAACCAGAAGTCCTGCATGTGGAGTGATAACTAGAGATGAGCAAATTTTTCAAAAATTCAATCCGGCTGCTTTTCTGAATTTCGTCAAGAAATTTGATTTGTTATGAATTACTTCATAACTAATTGCATTCCATTGTATGGAGTGGGCGCAATGACGGGGAACGCCCCTGTCATTTAACCTCTCAGATGCTGACTTCAATGCTGATTGCGTCATCTGAGAGTCACATTTAGCCTATCAGGGGGTTAATCAGGGATTGAAATATATCTATATACTCACCTGATCCATTTGATCGCGGACCGGCCGTCGCGGAGATTTTGATGAAAATGCATCATTTGGGACGTGAGCTGACGTGATCATCACACTGGGTGGAAGCATTTACGTCATCACTGATTTGGCACGTTTTCTTCAATCAAGATGGATGTGACAGCCTCTTTGCGCGCAAATGGATGAGGTAAGTATGAATATTTTTTTACCACCATTTCTGGAAAAACATATTCAATACCACGAAACGCCAGGAAATTAGGCTTTGTGGTGAATCAAATTTTTCCTGAAATTCGGATCGAATTCCACTTCATTATTGTTAATTGCTCAACACTAATGATAACAATTACTTAAAAGAAGGTGTCCTGCAGACACAGAAGGTGGGCCCAAGGAACCTTAGTCTGATACTGGCTGACGTAAGGATAGGAATTAGAAATCTGGGTCCTCATGTGGAGGTTCTGCAGAATACACAGCTGACATCCAGTTCTATGAAAAAAAATATAGGAAAGAAATTCTCCAAAAATCACACCTCAACGAGACACTGCTCTGAAGAAGACCAGGAGGACAAGAGCACAAGAAACAAAACATTAGTATTAGAGGATCATGAGGGTCTACTGGGAGGGTTAAACAAGTGCTCATTGCTGGCTCACGCCAGGTCTAAAAGAAAAAGGAGACATGGTGTGGGCATTAAAGGGTCTAAATGGAAGACAGCATGTAGAGCCGGAGCTTCTACATGACCTCGGCAGATCCACCGCCAGTGCAGGGGCTTATTAAGACTGGCTTCTAAAATGCCGGCCTTAATAAATGACCCCCATAGCTTTAATATTGAAAAGTTTGAGAGAAAGAGAACCTAACCTATAACCGAGTAGAACTGTCCATCTGTCAAGACTTGGCAGCCTCTACCTTCACAAAGAACAGGATTCTGAAGCCTTGGATGGACATTCTGCACACTGCAAAACAACAATTTCGGTGGCGGCATCCCTTTGTCCGGGTCATAGTGACAAATGGATATCAAATCTCTATTGATAATCCGCAAGACCTGCAAACAGCATGGGACATTCTACAATGGAGAAATATATCACCAGTCCGTAAGAGATCTAAGTCGCAGCAGGTCACCGTAGAGCTGTTGGCTCAGTTCACACTTATCAGTTCAGAAACAAAATAGGTCGGGACCGCGCGTTATGATTGAAG
This sequence comes from Bufotes viridis, assembly GCA_033119425.1. NCBI lineage: Eukaryota > Metazoa > Chordata > Amphibia > Anura > Bufonidae > Bufotes > Bufotes viridis. Next base: position 5,950,474 of record CM065593.1, on the reverse strand, counting down.
ATCACAGAGCAGTTTTTCAACCTTGACCTTTATACCAGGGGCCTGAGGTCTGCAGATATCCACTGTTTCGGGGTATCCTGCAATTGGTTAAGGAAATAACAATAGTGAAGTTCCGTCTAGTACTTAGCCCCTTTGGAATAGGTTATACTCACAGGGGTAGATAGCGCACAGAGATATCCAATATCCACTCCCAGTGTCTTAGATTCTGCCCGACCCGGGTTTCGCTCCTGGAGCTTCGTCAGGGTCGGGCAGAATCTAAGACACTGGGAGTTTTTACTTTGTGTCTTTTATCAAGAGTTTGTTTGTGAGTATTTAATAAATGAATTTTCACTCAATTATGCGGAACTTCACTATGGTAGGAGCAATTATCATTTGCTGAGGAGGATCCACATTCTGTCCCAGAGAAGAGGAGATTCGAAATCTGTGGTTATATTGGATATCTCTGTGCGCTATCTACCCCTGTGAGTATAACCTATTCCAAAGGGGCTAGGTACTAGACGGAACTTTACTATTGTTATTTCCTTAACCAGTTGCAGGATACCCCGAAACAGTGGATATCTGCAGACCTCGGGCCCCTGGTATAAAGGTCAAGGTTGAAAAACTGCTCTGTGATCTTCAATCATAACGCGCGGTCCCGACCTACTTTGTTTCTGAGCATGGGACATTCTGGATATATCTTCTAAATACATTCCTTCCTGGATGCTAAGACTTACATCTCTCTTGCCTTCTGAAGCCTGACAGATGGCTACCCAGCAGAAATTACCAAAAATCAAGAAGGTTGGGCAGAAGTCATCACAGGCTAAAACTTGAGAATGTTGGGTCTATCCAGCAGCTTCAAATCTACATTTTACCATCTGAGGTCTTGAGAGTATATGCTTCTATGCAACACCGTTTCCCACTTTGCTACCTTCCCAATCATCTCCAGTACAGTGGATCTGGACTTTTAATTTAGGATGAGTACTGAACATCTATCGAACATCTCGTTCTTCTTGACACAGATGCGAAGAAGCCTTTTTACAGGGTCAGAAGCCCCAAATATGACTACAATCTTCTCTCACTATGACTCCCCCTCCACCAAGTAAAGGTAAACGGTATCTTGACACCCCTCGTCAAATCCATAACAGGGTAAGACAATGTTCTCTTGTGTCTTCAATACTTGTCAACACAATAAAACTGTAATCAATAAAAATCTCATTTACGTCTTGTACGGGCAAAGAAAACTCATCAAAACATACACAGCCCTTAGGATACTCTACCTACTACACAGGGGCGCACCTTGGATCCTCACATCCAGTTTAGCACGAACTGGTAGAGATGAGCAAATTATTGAAATTATTTTCTGGTCTGAAGCTAATGAGTTGGTCAACAAATGTGATTTTAGTCCGAATATAATCCACTCAAATCAAAAGTGTTCCAATTGGCCTGGAAACTGGTATGACTTTAGCAAATGACTCATATTTGTTACATTTTGTTTCTCTTTTGTATTTACTATTTTCAATTTTTTTTTCACTTTCCCTTTTCAGCTCTTGAATGCAATGACAGCAATTACACTGACCCTGACATACATAGCTATGTCAGAAGAAACAGTGCACAAATATCCAATTGGACATCTCCTGACCAAACTATACACTACAACCGATGCACTAAAATAAGATTTTCACAATTAGAAACAATAGAAAAATTGCTAAAGATTTTTGGAAAGAAAAGGTGCAACTGTGCAGCGTATGCAGCGAAATATATGCTGCTGGTGATACTGGGAATATGCATATAAAATACTTAGAAACTGTAGAAGCTTTGTAACAGGTTTTTGGACAAAAAAAAAGAGTACTGTTTCTTTAAATGATCTTTGTGTTGCACAAGATATGAAGTTATGAACAGCTCTAGTCCTGACTGTAAGACACACAGTAGAGTAACTGCCCCTATCCGGTCCCTAATGATAGAACCTGACTTTCTACCTGGTAATTCAATCTACTGAACTAAGTATATCTTCTTCACAATCTCTGCATGACTCTATAATGGCTGACTTGTGTCTGTGATTGGTGTCCATCCGAGACATGGCAGACATGTCCTATCACATCAGTGGCTGATCTCACAATGGCGCCAATGCTTCACAGCTAGCATAGAGCCTGATAGACTATCCAACATCCTCCCTCCTGATTGGCTGTCAGGATGACTGCAAAGTATTGTGGGCAAGCCCGCCGGCCGGGCCCTAACAGCGTCATGAGATCCTCTGTCTTCCTCCTCCTTGCCCTGTTTTCCTCACTAGTGTATAGAATTTTAAATGTAAATTAGCAGGTGCCGGTTTGCATAATTCATCCGAAGCGAATCGCTAAAACTTTGGATTTATTTGGAATAAGAGTTTTTGTGAAGTTTGTGATGAACCCAATTGGTTTAGAATCCATTCATCTCTTCTTAAGCCTCATTTACACGTCTGTGTCCGTGCTCAAATCCGTGAGCAGGTGGTCAGTGATGCATCCGTGAAGCTGTCCGTGAAGGATCCGTGTTGGGTCCGTGTGTGCGTTTTTTGCGGTCCGTGTAGCATCTGTGTTGCACTGACACTGAACAGCTGAAAAACTATTTTCAAGAAATCTCTTCATGATGATCCGTGAAACACAGATGCAACACGGGGGGCATCCGTGGTTTTCACGGACCCATAGACTATAATGGGTGTGATGGATCTGTGAACAAGGACAAAATAGAGCGTGCATCTGTGCTAAAATAACGGACCCACGGACAGTGCTAAAACACTGATGTGGGAACACACACTTTAAAATGAATTGGGACGTGTTCTGTCAGTGGAGAACACGTACAGCACACGGTCACTGACATGTAAGTGAGGCTTTAAAAGTTTTTTGGGGATTTTTGCTGGAAAATAAAAAATGTAGGGCTTCACATGCCTGTCAGATCGATAACTCTTGGTCCATGAGCGCTTCCATTTAACTTATATTCATACATACTGCAGCAAGCAAAGGAGAGCAGAGTAGACGATAGGAGTGATAGTAGCAAGAATGCTGATCATAGTTGCCTGATGGTTATTCAGTGTGGCCTTGAAAGTGATAAATTGTTAGGACTATTGCAAATGACCGTATGGCTTTTTCAGTGTTTTCCGGTCCGTTTTTCATGGATCTGCTGTTCTGTTTTTTGTTTCAGTAGTGTTTTTATTTCCGTTCTGTTCAAGATCACAAATGGAAACAGAAGAATGGCACATACAGTACACTTTAATTACATTGAAAAATTGGGCTGGTCAGAAAATTTTCAATAGATGGTTCTGTAAAAAACGGAACGGCTACAGAAGACATACGGATGCATTCCGTATACGTTCCGTTTTTTTTTTTTTACAGCCCCATTAACTTGAATGGAGCCACAGGAAGAGGAAATGGCTGATAACAGGGGGCAATAGATTGTATTCTCCTGTCCTACAGTCATCCTCTCCCTGAAATGGCTGATAACAGGTGGCAATAGACTGTATTCTCCTGTCCTACAGTCATCCTCTCCCCTGAAATGTCTGATAACAGGGGGCAATAGACTGTATTCTCCTGTCCTACAGTCATCCTCTCCCCTGAAATGGCTGATAACAGGGGGCAATAGACTGTATTCTCCTGTCCTACAGTCATCCTCTCCCCTGAAATGGCTGATAACAGGGGCAATAGACTGTATTCTCCTGTCCTACAGTCATCCTCTCCCCTGAAATGGCTGATAACAGGGGGCAATAGACTGTATTCTCCTGTCCTACAGTCATCCTCTCCCTGAAATGGCTGATAACAGGGGGCAATAGACTGTATTCTCCTGTCCTACAGTCATCCTCTCCCTGAAATGGCTGATAACAGGGGGCAATAGATTGTATTCTCCTGTCCTACAGTCATCCTCTCCTCTGAAATGGCTGATAACAGGGGCAATAGACTGTATTCTCCTGTCCTACAGTCATCCTCTCCCTGAAATGGCTGATAACAGGGGCAATAGACTGTATTCTCCTGTCCTACAGTCATCCTCTCCCCTGAAATGGCTGATAACAGGGGGCAATAGACTGTATTCCTCCTGTCCTACAGTCATCCTCTCCCCTGAAATGGCTGATAACAGGGGGCAATAGACTGTATTCTCCTGTCCTACAGTCATCCTCTCCCTGAAATGGCTGGGATAACAGGGGGCAATAGACTGTATTCTCCTGTCCTACAGTCATCCTCTCCCTGAAATGTCTGATAACAGGGGGCAATAGACTGTATTCTCCTGTCCTACAGTCATCCTCTCCCTGAAATGGCTGATAACAGGGGCAATAGACTGTATTCTCCTGTCCTACA